>JAQOTM010000409.1:81217-202426 GCA_029168755.2 Tillandsia fasciculata | reverse complement strand
GAAAGCTCCATGGAACCAAGTCAAATCAGAACAAGAACAAAGGACTGGTGCAAGAAAAAGAGGCAGTGCAAGGGAATTTCAATTGAGGAACCAATTGCTAGCCACCTCCTCCTCAGGAATTCATTAGCTCCACGAGAATCAAGGATTTTGAGAAAAGAGAATGCATTGGTGAGAGACATGTCAATGTCAAACCATGATGGACGCTCTGCATCTTTGAGACTTTGTTTAATCAAGTTGGTCTCGGTCCCATTTGCAACTTTCCGGGAATCGACTGGGTATTGTCCACACTCAGTTCGGATGTTCTATCAAAATGCTGCAAGTCTAATTGATCTGTTGACGGACGTCGAGAATTTCATACTTTGGTAAAGGTATCAAAATCAAAGTCACTCCCCAACTGATTGGAGAGGTGCTCAGGTATGAAAGCAGATCTGATGGACTTCATTATCTGAAGACTCAAGTCTTCACAGAAAACTCTTGGAGAGTTGTAGTCAATGGAATTTGCTTCCGGATACTTTGTCTACCGGAAATTCTGTATTTTCTAAAGAGCTTCGAAAAGAGTATAAGTATATCAACTTCATTGTCTGCTACAACATTCTTCCCAATATGAATACAAAGGTTCTTCGATGGGATAGGATGTTATTTCTTTATCTTCTTGGGAACCCAACAGCCGCAATGGGAGCAAACTTGAACATTCCTTATCTCATTTGGGCTAGGATGACGCGGTATGTCGAACACTCTCACCCCACAGAGAGACTACCATACCCAATGATAATTATGCGCATCCTTAAGAAGTTTAAAGTGGATACAAGCGCGAGCTCTTATATGTATAGTTTGGGGACAATCAATGAGACAACCATTGTCAAGTCTCTACGACAAAGCAAGATGATCCTCCATCTCCTCCAATCCAACGAGCTCGACAACCAGCAACTTCTTCCACAGCCCCTGTTCCACCACACACAAGCACCTCCATCAACCTCTGACGATGATGCTTCAGTTAATTCTATCTTTAAAGAACAACAGCGGCTTTCGAATGAACAGAACGCATGTCCGCTGAGTTCACTGAAATGAAAGGCGATCTTCATGTTATGAAAAAGGAGATGGAAATTATCACAGCTTCTCAATCACTTTGACCAAGTCCGTCTCATCGTGAAGAAACTGTGAAGAGCTGTTTGCGAAAATGGGATGCACCACCTCTGATGACTCCGACTCTCAGGAGTAAATTTTCTGCTCTTACCTTCTTTTGCTCTGGTTTTTCATTTTGTTTATCTTTTTAACTTCCTTTTGTTTTGTAATTATTGGCTTGTTTTGTGACAAAAAGGGGGAGAGAGTTAGAGAGAATTTGAACAATGATTACAATGAAATGATGTGAACATTGTGAATATCAAGGTAAGTATGACTTCAACTCAACTTTGGTTTTTCATGCTTCTACTAACTATTCGACTAACTATTTGGGCATGTAATATGACTAACAAGTTGATGTTGGACTAACAGTTTTGACATTTGGTTTTGAATGCTTAGAAGATATGTTGGTTTTTAACTATGATTCTCTTACATATCTGAATTCTTCAAATGTCATGATGAGAATAAACTCTATCTCTGTACTTGGTTTTGTATGTTTCAATTCTTGAGGTATCTAACGATTTTGTTTGTCAAGAATGCTTTCTTTGTGCAGAGAGTACAGATGTCTAAGTCTAGAGTCTGTTTTAGGAGTTTATCTCATGTTTTTAATTTTGGATCTCCATTGTAAATTTTTGTTGTATGGTGATAGCAACAAAAATATCTTTTTGAATTTTCTTTGTGGATTTGTGTTTTGTCACGAAACCGCCAAAGGGGGAGATTGTTACGGAATTTGAGTTGGCGTATTTCGTGAAAGTATTAAGTCTTGAAGATTGAAGATGAAGAAACTTTGGATCATATACCTCAATCTCAAGAAAGAAGAATTCAAAAGGATCAGGTACGTTTAACTAAAGATTTTTGGTGATCCGAATACTTCTTATAGTGTAGAAACACCTGGAAGAGGTTTTAATTGCATAAACATCAAAAACTGGACATGGGACATGTTCAGGATCCGGATCGGCTCGGCAATCCGGATCCCGAAGGGTGTTTGTTCATACACTGGTTCAATCCGGATCGCAGCATTCATGATCCGGATCCGAACATCCAGTTTTACCTTTTCACTTGCACGATCCGGATCAGGATTTGCAATCCGGATCCCGAACGTGATGTTTGGTGAAACTGTATGAACGATCCGGATCGGGGACTACGATCCGGATCCCGAACTTGCATTTTCTGGAAATCGTCTTTCTTGCTTCTGCAATCCGGATCGTCCAATTCCAATCCGGATCGCCGTCGTAAAATTTCCAGAAAAGGCTGTTTTTGATCCGTATATTCTTCCAATGGTTTCTAACCTATAAATAGGCCCTTTATTCATTTCTAGGGCATCCGCATAGATCGGCACAAATAGAAAAATATAGCCGAAAAGAAAAATCCACATATAGAGAAGAAAGGAAATCAATAGATTTATTCTATGTTTCTTCATCTATATTGATTGATTTGATTCTAGGTTTTCCATACTCACATTTTGAGTAGAATCAAATCAATGAATACTTAGATGGTATTTCCGATCTATTTTAATCTAAGTATTCGGCGGATCATCACCACCCAAACAAACAACGATTTACCCAAAATCGGCGCGTGGACTCGCGTGGCCTTGTGGATTCAAGGTCGCTCTCGTGGATTCGGAGCGAGGTACGTTCGTGGATTCGAAGCGTGCTATTGGGTGAAGACCGTGGATTCGGTCGGACGTCGTGGACTCGACGTTGGACGCTGTGGATTCAGCGTTGGGCGCGGATCGTGGATTCGAGAAGCGTCGTGGAGCGAGCGGAGAAGATCTACTAGGAGCGTATGGTAAAAGGTTGAGTCGTCTGTGAGTACGTTATATCACCTTGTACGTGTGTTAATTCTAGTGGATTTCGCCGTGTTATCGGTCCCGTGGTTTTTTACTCCGGTTTGGAGTTTTTCCACGTAAAAATCTTGCGTGTTCTTTTATTTTTCCGCATTGGGTTTTATTGCGCAATGATTTTTGAGTGTTTATTGTTTACACCTATTCACCCCCCTCTAGGTGTTTTTTCCCCTATTTAGATCCAATTACTTATAACCCAACACGTATCAAAGCGGAATAGGTGTTGGAACCCGGCGCAAAACGGAGTCCGCACGCAAAACGGTGCATGCCGTCGGGGTTCGCACGCAAACGGAGCAGTAAAACACGGGCCCTAACACAGATAAGAGTAAGAGGGTTAATTTACTGTCCAAAGAACGCCCCAAAATTGTGCCAAAAACACCGTAAAATCAAAAGGCGGGACCTACCCGACTGCGTCGCGCCGCCCAACTGCTCCAACGGAACACCTCGCGCGCTCCGCGAGGTCCACGGCGCACCGCCACATCCCCCAAAATCTCCTCGTCACTCCCTCTCTGGCTCGGGTGAATAAGGAAGAAAGGAAATGGAGGAAAAAGGCCCGCGGGGGAGAAAGAAGAAGAAGAAGAAGAAAAAGAGGAAGGGAGAGGGGCATGGACCCGGTCCACGGTGCACCGCACAAAGGGGGGGCCCGCTGCCATGTCGGCTCACAAGGCCGGGGCGCGTGCACCGGGTCCACGCACGCGCCCCGGCCGCCACGCGGCGCGCGGTAACGCGCCCGCCACACGGGCACGTTACACCGCGCCCGCGCCAGGCGCGGGACACGCGCGCGCCACACGGGCGTGCGCCCCCGCGCCCGCGCGGCCGCCAACGGGGGCCCGCCACGTGGCGGCCCCGGCGCGACCCGCGCCGAAGGCGCGTCAGTGCCCCTTTCGCGTCCGTACGCCCTCGGGATCCGCGCCGCGCCAATGCCTCGGTTTGCGTGCCACGTCGTCCCGAAAAACGCGCACGCCTACCAGACTCCAAATCCAACAAATAAATAGTCCATTCTTAGCGATTTCGCGCGCTGAATCCAAAAACGACGTCCGTTTTTCCAAATTCTCGTCTGAAAATTTGCCGAATGCCCACTCGATCCGATTTTCGCGCCGGGCCCATTTCTGAAGTCCGAAATGCCGAATTTCAACTCTAAAAATTTCCGAAGGCGACCGGAGAGGTAACTTTTATCCAAACTTCGCCCGGAGTCCAATTTTGACATCTGAATCGCGCGAAACCACTTCCAAACACCCGACGGGTCCTCCAATTTCCCACGGGGTCTCCTTTTAAGCCCGAAGTCCACCACTCGTGTCCAAATTGCGCGCAACCATCACGACGCACCACGCAGGCCTCCAGTGATGCAAGCTAAATCCCAAATTGCACCACAAATCCATTTCTCGGGCCCGACAAGCGCACAAACACTCCCAACGGCCACTAAAAGCTGCCCAACAACCGGCAAACCCTACGCGGGGATTCCGGGACCTCACATACACACGGGGGAACAAGTAGTGTGGGGTAGTCGGAAGCGGACCTTGGACCGAATCGGAGGCGATGACGGACCTAGGTGGCCGGCTGAACGGGACATGCCCGACTCGATTATGGATCCCGTCGTGGGAATTACGGGGTGTGCGGCGCCTTGGCAAGGTGATAGGCTGGCGGACGGGCGAGACGCGCGGGACTGGTCGCTCGGTTAAGCAGACGAGCGGAACGCGCAAGGGCGGCTCGCTCGGGCCCATTCAAATGGACTAAGTTGTGAGAACTTGTATTGTGCTGGATGCGTGCTTCGGTGGCATAGGGGCATTCGGTTAAGTAGCACTCTCGAGGAGAGTTTGTCCGGCTAGGCGGAATATACTCGGCTTGAAGGCCAACCTCGATGGCGGGGTTGTTTGTTGAGAACTCGCGGAGTTCGACAAGGGGTTCGACGTAAGGCGCGGCGCCGGGCAGTCAGGCTCGTGGAGGAGCATGCTTGGTTAATGCTTGAGTTGTGATCCTGCTGTTTAAGTTCGAGGGCGTGTCTGTGGCAAGGGACTCGGGATGGCTGGCTCGGGTGTGCGACACTTGAGCGCCGCACAGGGTAAATTTAAGGTGACAAAGCTCGCCCCGTGACAAGTGGTATCAAAGCTAAGTTGAGCTCATGGGTTGAAAATTTGGCCGGAAGGTGCGATCTTGGCGGCGAAGTTGGTGTGAGTAGAGTCACTCCAACGAAGGTACTAGGCGTCGGCGAGTCACTGTGGCGGGATTACGCTTGTGGGAGATGCGGAGTCAGAGTGCGGCAGACTCTAGTACAGTACTGGTGAAAATGGCTAAGTCCTGAGTCGCGTGGCAGGCGACGAGGCAATGATTGGGAGAATCATTATGTGGTCCGTGGTCGCGGTTACCATGGAGTGGAATTAGGCGGGTGCCTAAGGAACCTGAGCTAGTGAAGTGGTGTTCGCGGCTTGGGAAAAGAGAGGAACACATTGTGCGACGATGTGGTTCCGTGATTGTGGTCTTGCAGTGAGTGAATCTCTAGAAGGGAAGGATTAGGATGCAGCACACGCGGCAAAAGGGTTACTTTGTTGTGACTGAGTTTAAGTATTTCAGTACAAGAAGATCGATGGGGAGGTCGATTACTCTTTGAGTGTGTACCCATGAATTGGATAGAGTTATCTCGGTGCGAGAAAAGATCACAATTGGACCTTTACTCTTCAGGTAAGGAGAAAAGTCTGTATCTCGGCAGGGCGGTGACAGCGTTGATTGTTCAGAGCAGCATCCACGTGTACAATGGACGGATGACGTGGATCCCGCTGATTGGTGTAGTCAAGGTTGTGGTAGAACCGAAACTCGCGCAGCAGAAGTGGGCATTGCGAATGCCTGGATTTGGTCTGAGTGCGACTCAGGGTAGGGGAGCACATTTGAGCAGAATGTGTCCTATGTTTGGTGACTCGATAAAGGGATCTTGCCTAAGGAACGTGGCGGATAAAACACACATGACAGAAGAGTTCACTTCGTGGAGCACAAGTTGGGAACCAAGACTGATCGGGTCCGTGGCAGTAACAGCTAAGCTTTAGGCTAGGTTGTGAAGTGGGCCAAGGGTTGCAGGATGGTTTGGTGTTTCTCACTTGGGGCGAGAAGGCCGATGGGGAGATCGGTTGCTCTTGATGGTGTGGCCACCGGTTGGACGGAGGGGACTCCCTATTCGAGCGAATCAAACGGTGAGATTGGACTTTGTTCAGAGGAACAAGGTAAGGAGCTATGTTCGGGAAAAGCAGTGGCAGTGCTAAGGTCTCGAGATAGCGGGCACGCATCCGTGCGACGGATCGTGTAGACTCTGCCGGCAGATTGCAAAGGTTGTGGGAAGTACCTGAGCTTTTAGAGCAGAGAGATTTGGACTCGACTGGAGACGAAGAGACAAGTCAAGACACTCGGGTGGACCGTGGTCCAGGATCGCCTAGTGACATGTTGCTGGGAGGGGAAAGACCCAGTTGTCAACTCAAAGGGTTGAGGTATCGCAATTTGTGAGGGGGTGGACGTTGGACGGCGACATCACCGGTATAAGCAGTTGCGAGAAAGACTAGCAGATGGGTTAAACTTGGGTTCCGTTCAGCAGCTATCGCGAAGGTGATTGCTGGAGGTATGGAGGACGGCAAGTTCGAGCAATGGATATGAGGTGTCGTTAGTCTCGAACTTGGCCGAGGACTTTGGTGGGGAACCGAAGTCGGGTGTAGCGAAAGCTTAGAGGGAGTGGGCTTGAGCGACCGAGAGTACAGAAGCCAAAGGTGCTGAGCAGCAGCGAGTAGCGAAAGTGCAGAGCAGTCAGGAGGCATAACAAGAGTTCATGGTGGAGCAAGTAGATGTGCGAAGTAGCCGAGGACAGGTGTGTCTCGACAAAAGACTCGAAAACTTGTGGAGACCATGGTGATGGCTTGACGTTATGTGATTGCGGGGGCATTTGTGAGGCAAAAGTTGTGTGCGGGAGTGGCACGAGATGGGGATAAGTACTCATGGATGTTAGAAGGGGTTGGATGCGATCTGGCCCGACTGCAATTTGTGTATTGGGAGCTCCAGGATGGAGAAGCCTAAATGAATATTGTGATATTTTGAGGTGGAGAAGCGAAGCCGAGCTGCGAGCTGATTCACGTTGGACGCTCCAAGACGTTGGGACGTTTGGAGTTTGACCTCGGAGGGAGCGAGGGAGGGCCACTCTACTGATTTTCAAAGGAACTCGTGCACGCTTCGGATGGGTATATTCGCGGAGTATACCGAGTGCACTAGTTGGTCCGGTAGCGTTCTGGGAAGAGATCGCTAGCTGGAAAGGGATTTCCCTGCGAGAGAGGCACAAGGTTGGCTACTAGCTGCAGAAAACTTGGGTTAAGTAGGGGCGAAAGGGACAGAAGGGCCGAGTAGCACCTCGAGAAGAACCGAGTTGCAGGGACGTGCCAGTGCCATCTGGGTTGTCGTGAGCAGACGACAAGGTTAACATTCTAGTTCCGTGGAGGAGTTTTGCGGTGCGGGGAAGGAATCCGGAGCTGGGGAGCTTCAACTCAAGGGGACAGAATGGTTTTCACTGTGTTATGGGGTCAGTGTGGCATGCGATGCCAAGGCCGACGGCGGCTCTGATCTGGTTTGGTCGAGAGGACCAAGGAGCTTCAGCAACGCGTTGAGTAGCGGACATGCTCAAGGGTGGGTCAGTGTGGCATGCGATGCCAAGGCCGGGGGCGGCTATGATCTGGAGTAGTGGTTGGCAGCTATCAACCAAGCTGGAGGAACAGATGTACATCGACGAGGGCGTCGATAACTTGGGTGGGGGAGTCTGTCACGTGTCGATCGTGTTGGTTCGACCGTGACATCCTTGGGGGCCACTTTTGGAGGACATTTGGTAGGCATTTGGGTTGACAGAGTTACGGGGTTGCGAAGTTGGGAAAATCCATCAGGGTTGAGCCGCGGGCGAACCAACGGGGGCAATTCCCTAGCAATAGCCCATGCCATGAACATGGAAATGGTGCCGCATGCTGGGTTTCAAAACGTACCCCTCGGTGTGCACCTTTGTACCCCCGGGGTGCCAAAGGGGTGGATGCCTCGTGGGTTATATAGAGGAGGGGTTGGACACTTGCGAAGTGGCTCCGACTCCCTCGTTGGCCTATAGGACATAGGCCATCCCTTGGCGAGCGGAGTCGCCAAGCCTAAGTTCGTGTGAGCGGTATTCGATGGTCGAAGAGCACACGGGCTTAGGGTAATGCCTAAGACACGAGGTCGACGGCATTACGGAGCGGGGTAAGCCCAGAGGCTTTGCCTCTAGGTTCGCTTGCACTACCTTATGCCGTTTCGGATCTCTGTAGTGGAGCGAACGAGCGGATGAGGGATAGTCTTGCGAAAGGTTGGTCCGCCTCAACGGACAAGGCTTGCGAAGGCATGTGGGTGCCTAGCGGGGATTCGTGAGGCGCAAGGCCTACGAAGTTCGCGAGGCGAAGGAACGGTCAGTCCGCCGTAATGGACAAGGCTCGCAAAGGCAGCGGTGCCCAGCGGGGATTCGTGCGGTGCGGCCCACGAAGGAAGAGGAGGCAATCTGTCACGCCCCGGGTGTAAACCAGAACCCGGGCCCGTCTACAGATCCGCCGTATACACGGAATTTCCCGTGTATACGAAGCGCTGGTAACCTGCTCAAATATAGATGATATAATAAAAGAGCATAAACAGAGCTAAACTACAACTAATACATCTCAGATAAAGCAGTAAAGTAAAGTGCAGAAATAAACTCTCAATAATACAAATATCTCTCCCAGCTCACTGATCAAATACAACCAGCCGGTCGCAGCCGGACCCAAAAGAAATGAAAAGTAGAGTATCTGAGAGTATCAGGGTACATCTAGTAACTGAACTGGTGCCGGGTAGACCGCTATCTAGTCCGCGATCCACTTACCTCGATCCGCTGCGGAGGGTCCTGCAACTCCCGCAGACGACTCTGCAAAACAAAGGGGGAAGAGAAAAGAAAAGCAGTGGGGAGTGAGAACTACTATAGAACAGTAGCCTCCTCCTAGTGGGTAAACCTCAACTCAAATGTGCCCACTAGAACTATAAGAGGCGGAGGAATAAAACAAGGTGGTAAGCTGTAAATATGTCTACTGATGATGTAAGAAGCTACCACTATATGCCTCTAAGGTGCTCAGCTAAGAGTATGGCCAACTGTATGCATCAGAATAAGAATGCCTGCCTGGGTAGCCCAACCTAGTCACCGGCGAACACCGGTACTGCCCACTATGCCTACTAAGTCCCAACTCAGCTATGGGATGCGGACCGGCTCCTGACCGGCACGGTCCCATCCCGAGGGCGACAGACCGGCTCCTGACCGGCACGGTCCCGCCCCAAGGCAACAGACCGGCTCCTGACCGGCACGGTCACAAAATACACACTCCGGAGTGGCACTCGAGGGGAGCGACCCACACGAGCATAGTGCCTCAGTAATAGGTATCAAGTCAGCAGAACTGGATCATGACTCTGATCAAAGTGGGAAAACCCGTCCACTAAAAGGAGACCCGATCTCGAAGATGATGCAAGATAGACAAATAGTGGAAAACTCCATCTACTAGAGACCTGATACCCCATCTGATGCATAAGCAGCAATCACTATCCGGTCAACCGCCTACTGTCCGCGGTTGCCGCAATGCCCTGCCCTCACAGCCTGCCTGTCCCAAAACCCACAACTGTCTGACTACACTATCCCAGCCCCTGCTCGCACCCGAGCGCACTATCCCCCAAATGTAGACAAAAGAAGAGAAAAGCATGGTTTCTCCTAAGTCAATTCCAGCATGATAGTGTAGCAGAAAAAGGTGGCCTAATTAAATGTCCATACACGCATGCAAAGTCCTTTATCATTATTAAGCATGATTCAAGTATTCTAGTTCTCACAAAGTAGAGATATGCCGTTTAAATAAACTTCCATTTTACTAAGTTGCCCCAAAATAATTTATGTATAAGCATAAAGGTCCCATCACGTATATGCAAAGTATCCATTTTAGCAAGACTCCTCCCATGGTTGTAAGCGACATATTATTTACAAGAATTAACCATTAGTCAGCACTTAGTCCTTTTGAAGTCACAAACTCTAGTTATAAGCCCAATTCTCAAATTAGTATGCCATATTCATTTCACCGGTTCATTTAGCCATATAACATATTAGCAACTCAAATAGGCCTAGTGGGGACATCACAAGTAGGAGGTTAAACAACGGTACCCACCTCGAGCGCTAAATCCAAGTCCTGACAGCGAAGTCCGCGCTCGATCCCCAAACGTCTCCGCGACACTGCGCCATAAGTCCCAGGGAACACATAAACAATTACCATCCAAATTAATCCGAAATCTGTCCTCAAAAATCAGATTAATAGTTCAGCCATTTTCACCTGCGAAACGTGCCCAAGAAATTCCCAGAAAAATACCACTGCGATCTACGCGACGAACCGGTCGAAACGAGTACCTGCACGTTTTCCCATGATTTTTCTATGCTGAGAACCAAAATCGACAAGAGGACCACCCCGAACAATATTTTCACCCAAAAACTGTGCTACAAGGTTCTGTAAAAAGGGGTTCTCACCTTCAGGGAAATTCCACAAAAGTCCACAAAAATTCAGAGAGACTCCTTGCGATGTGTAGATGCAAATCCCCTTTTGAATCGCCTCAATCCGATGTCCGGTTGCGGAGATATCCTCAAAACAATACTGCGCTGTCCAAAACTCCACCCCAGAAAATGAGGTCACAAGATGACCCGAAAAACCCATGAAAACCTCGGAATGGGGGAAAACCAGTAGAAATAAGAAATGTAGCCCTACCTGTTACGAAGACGATGGCGCAAGAATCGCTGAAAAATACTGCCTGGTTAGCTCGGGAGAGCTAAAACACTGTCGCTGCGCCGAAGAAGAATCCAGGAATGCAACGTCGCGCCGCGCCGAAAAATCCAAATCTCGAAGTGCGTGCCACCACAAATCCTCAAACTTCACCAGGAGATGGAGAACTTGAAGGGGAGCAACTTTGCTGAAGACACCTGGTGAGATGAGGCTCGGAAATGGTGGAAAAGGTGAGCTGAATGGGACTCGGGTTGTATAAATAGGCCTCCCAAACAATTGCCAAAATGCCGACTGTGTCCCATCTTTCGGGCGCCCGAAAGTTTCCGGGCGCGCACAGTGCGGCCCGGCCCAAACTTTCGGGCGCGCACAGTGCGGCCCGGCCCAAAGCGCCCCGGTCGGACGGGATCTGGAATCCGTCCGACCCGCCTCCCTGCCTGCCACGCGTCGCCCGAACAGCCGACAGCCGCCTCCACCTGTCCCGCTGCGCCACGTGGCCACCTCCGCTGGTCGACACGTGTCCCCGACCACAGTACCGCCGCGCCTGCCCGCACAGTCTGCGCCCGCTGCCCCGCAGCCCGCACAGTTGACCGTCCAATAGGATCGCGCCACGTGTCCTGCCTCTGACCGGTGCACCCGGTGCACGAACCTCTGAACACCGAACCAACCAAAGCCTGCCACGTGTCCACCCCCGGTGCATCGTGAACCAAAGCCAACCCGAATACTCCGTGGACCAACGCCTGTGAGCCAGCCAATAATAGAGTGCCACGTGTCCTCCGCCTGGTGCACGACGGCCGGGTGGACCGCGCGCCTGCCCGCGCGCCCGCCGCGCCTGCCCGCGCCCTCAGCGCCTGCCCGCGGCCGCGCGCCGCCTGCCCGCCGCCCTCCGCCGCCTTCCGCCGCCGCCCGCCGCCGCCGGTGCCGCCGGCGATCGCCGGAATTACTGTTCCGGCGGTGAACAGTAACCGAAGCTCAGAAAAATGCCGCAAATAGTCCGTTTTGACCGTTTTCGCGCGCTGAGTCCGAATTTGCGGTCCGTTTTGCCAAATTCTCACTCTAAAAATTGCCGGATGCCCCCGGAAGAGTATTCTTGGTCCAAATTTCGCGCAGAGCCCAATCTCAATATCCGTTTCGCGCGAAAACCCCTCTAAACATCCGACGGGGTCCCCCGATCACCCGCGTGATCCATTTAGGCCCGAAGTTCATCACTTGAGTCCAAATTGGCGCCCGAACACCGCCGACATGCCCCAAAGGCCTCCAGCACACCGCGTAGGCCTCCAATAGCCACCCCAACGCACCGCAACAGCTCTGCGGAGATCCAGGTCATCACATCCTCCCCCACTAAAAGAAAGTTTCGTCCTCGAAACTAAAGTCGTTCCTCCACTCGGAATCTCAACCAAATAGAGGGGGTAAATATCCAGTCATCCACCACTCAAGCTCCCAAAGCTACCAAATACCTCATCCAGAGACGCGATGCAATCCTCAGGTCTCTAACTGGAACAAAAATAGAGGTGAGCACTCCAGGAATCCGCACCACCTCAACCACGTACAGCTGGGCTAACCGCTCGAGCTACCAAGTTGTCCGCATCGGTACAAGCATCTGCCCCTCCCAGGGCCTCAGATAGTCCAATCACAAGTCCATCGGCACAAAAGCTCGATCCAAGTACCTCTGTACTCCCGTGGCATCCGATATAAGTCCCCCGACTGATCCCGTAGCCTCTGATCTCAAATCCAAACCGTCAGGACGTAGAAGCACATCCCTAACCCTCCGGCATCAACACTCAGCCATGAGCAGTCGAGAGAACCAGACTGTAAAACAACCTTCGCGAAGATCCAATACCCTTGCAGCTCGTAGCTCAAATCCCCAAGCTTGACAGAAGGGTGCTAGCTCCCGATGATCACTTTAACAAATTCTTACGGGTCCTCACAAAGCCGAAGTGAACCAACCTTCCACAACTCGAATAGCACCGGCGCCCCCAAAGGTGCCACACTTGGCCTGACACAAATCCAACACATCAAATCCTGGAGTTGGGTCCTCAACTCCCAAACTGGTGTCATGCCAAACAACTCCGATAGGAGAACAGCTAGGAACTCATAACCAAAAGGGGTATCACCAAGTCCCGATGCCACCGCAGGTCCCTCAACCACACCAGCAAACAAGCTACTCACCCACTACGAGACATCCGCCTCGCTCACAAGGTCAAAACCAAAGAAGCGAAGATACTCTCAAGCAACCCAGGTACACCAACACCTCCAGGCCTGGCTCCCTCGAGAACCGTCCTCGCAGCATAATCAGCTGCCGCGAAAAGAAAAAGATAACCGAGCCAGCCTAACCGTCCTAAGTACCAAACCAAGCCCAACAACTGGGTCAAGACCATCAGGCCTACAGGTACAACCAAGGACTCAACCGCACCGGGCAAGACCCACGACACTCCCCCCCCCAGGTGCAAAAGGTAGGGAATACGACCTCCCGAACACCAGGTAACCGTCCTACCCCCGACCCAAAACAATGAAGCCAAACACTACCCACCAAGAAGGGAAAACCTCTCGTATCGAAAGATACGAACCCAAGAGCCTGGAACAATTCAAACCCACCGCCACACTGGCCGCTGGAATCCATGTGCTCTGACGGTCTCAAAATCCACTATCCAGAAAAGAAACCAGGAATGCCTCATCCGACTGACCTGTCCTCCATCACCCGGCGCCAAGCGCCCCAATCAGAACTCGCCTCAGGCGGCAGATCCCAATCCCAAGGAACTGCAATGCCACGCTCCATACCCGGTGCCTACTCCAATGAGGCGTCCCCAGTACTCTCAATCCCCCACCGAATAAGACCCTGCCTCCAAAGGCTCCATACTCGATCCCACAAGTCAGGGCAACTCATCCGCCAGATCTGGCTCACTAGTCCGACAACTGTGCCACTGCACTGATCCGACAACTGCGCCACTGTGCTGATCCGACAACTGTGTCACCGCACTGCTCCGATAGCTGTGTCACTGCTCCGACAACTGCGCCACTGTGCTGATCCGACAACTGTGTCACCGCGCTGCTCCGACAACTGCACCACTGTGCTGATCCGACAACTGTGTCACCGCGCTGCTCCGACAACTGCACCACTGTGCTGATCCGACAACTGTGTCACCGCGCTGCTCCGCTGATCTGCCTCCAACACTCCTACCCTTCGGGTCCGGAGCCCCCCCCAGACTCCAATCTGGGTATCCGGCCCGAAACAACCAGCTCAGGCCCCACTGCCGCACCAAGGTGCACTCGGGTCAGAGCCCCAACGTCGGGGAGACACCGCTCACCACGACAAAACCGCAAATCAGCACACCCCAAACACTCGACCCAATCTAGCGAAAGTCAAAGGCATCCCCCTATTTTGTAACGTTATGTTGTCTGCAGCCAACATAACTGTCCCACAAAATAGGGTATGCCGATCCCTCTTCACTCACTGGAAGAGTCAAAACCAAATCACCGACTTTCGCCAAAAGTCACGTCACTCACGTCCTGCCTTCCTAGGGTCTGCCAAAAGCCTAGGGTTTCCTAAGTCCCAACTGACCTATCCCTAAGCTCTGATACCAACTTAATCTGTCACGCCCCGGGTGTAAACCAGAACCCGGGCCCGTCTACAGATCCGCCGTATACACGGAATTTCCCGTGTATACGAAGCGCTGGTAACCTGCTCAAATATAGATGATATAATAAAAGAGCATAAACAGAGCTAAACTACAACTAATACATCTCAGATAAAGCAGTAAAGTAAAGTGCAGAAATAAACTCTCAATAATACAAATATCTCTCCCAGCTCACTGATCAAATACAACCAGCCGGTCGCAGCCGGACCCAAAAGAAATGAAAAGTAGAGTATCTGAGAGTATCAGGGTACATCTAGTAACTGAACTGGTGCCTGGGTAGACCGCTATCTAGTCCGCGATCCACTTACCTCGATCCGCTGCGGAGGGTCCTGCAACTCCCGCAGACGACTCTGCAAAACAAAGGGGGAAGAGAAAAGAAAAGCAGTGGGGAGTGAGAACTACTATAGAACAGTAGCCTCCTCCTAGTGGGTAAACCTCAACTCAAATGTGCCCACTAGAACTATAAGAGGCGGAGGAATAAAACAAGGTGGTAAGCTGTAAATATGTCTACTGATGATGTAAGAAGCTACCACTATATGCCTCTAAGGTGCTCAGCTAAGAGTATGGCCAACTGTATGCATCAGAATAAGAATGCCTGCCTGGGTAGCCCAACCTAGTCACCGGCGAACACCGGTACTGCCCACTATGCCTACTAAGTCCCAACTCAGCTATGGGATGCGGACCGGCTCCTGACCGGCACGGTCCCATCCCGAGGGCGACAGACCGGCTCCTGACCGGCACGGTCCCGCCCCAAGGCAACAGACCGGCTCCTGACCGGCACGGTCACAAAATACACACTCCGGAGTGGCACTCGAGGGGAGCGACCCACACGAGCATAGTGCCTCAGTAATAGGTATCAAGTCAGCAGAACTGGATCATGACTCTGATCAAAGTGGGAAAACCCGTCCACTAAAAGGAGACCCGATCTCGAAGATGATGCAAGATAGACAAATAGTGGAAAACTCCATCTACTAGAGACCTGATACCCAATCTGATGCATAAGCAGCAATCACTATCCGGTCAACCGCCTACTGTCCGCGGTTGCCGCAATGCCCTGCCCTCACAGCCTGCCTGTCCCAAAACCCACAACTGTCTGACTACACTATCCCAGCCCCTGCTCGCACCCGAGCGCACTATCCCCCAAATGTAGACAAAAGAAGAGAAAAGCATGGTTTCTCCTAAGTCAATTCCAGCATGATAGTGTAGCAGAAAAAGGTGGCCTAATTAAATGTCCATACACGCATGCAAAGTCCTTTATCATTATTAAGCATGATTCAAGTATTCTAGTTCTCACAAAGTAGAGATATGCCGTTTAAATAAACTTCCATTTTACTAAGTTGCCCCAAAATAGTTTATGTATAAGCATAAAGGTCCCATCACGTATATGCAAAGTATCCATTTTAGCAAGACTCCTCCCATGGTTGTAAGCGACATATTATTTACAAGAATTAACCATTAGTCAGCACTTAGTCCTTTTGAAGTCACAAACTCTAGTTATAAGCCCAATTCTCAAATTAGTATGCCATATTCATTTCACCGGTTCATTTAGCCATATAACATATTAGCAACTCAAATAGGCCTAGTGGGGACATCACAAGTAGGAGGTTAAACAACGGTACCCACCTCGAGCGCTAAATCCAAGTCCTGACAGCGAAGTCCGCGCTCGATCCCCAAACGTCTCCGCGACACTGCGCCATAAGTCCCAGGGAACACATAAACAATTACCATCCAAATTAATCCGAAATCTGTCCTCAAAAATCAGATTAATAGTTCAGCCATTTTCACCTGCGAAACGTGCCCAAGAAATTCCCAGAAAAATACCACTGCGATCTACGCGACGAACCGGTCGAAACGAGTACCTGCACGTTTTCCCATGATTTTTCTATGCTGAGAACCAAAATCGACAAGAGGACCACCCCGAACAATATTTTCACCCAAAAACTGTGCTACAAGGTTCTGTAAAAAGGGGTTCTCACCTTCAGGGAAATTCCACAAAAGTCCACAAAAATTCAGAGAGACTCCTTGCGATGTGTAGATGCAAATCCCCTTTTGAATCGCCTCAATCCGATGTCCGGTTGCGGAGATATCCTCAAAACAATACTGCGCTGTCCAAAACTCCACCCCAGAAAATGAGGTCACAAGATGACCCGAAAAACCCATGAAAACCTCGGAATGGGGGAAAACCAGTAGAAATAAGAAATGTAGCCCTACCTGTTACGAAGACGATGGCGCAAGAATCGCTGAAAAATACTGCCTGGTTAGCTCGGGAGAGCTAAAACACTGTCGCTGCGCCGAAGAAGAATCCAGGAATGCAACGTCGCGCCGCGCCGAAAAATCCAAATCTCGAAGTGCGTGCCACCACAAATCCTCAAACTTCACCAGGAGATGGAGAACTTGAAGGGGAGCAACTTTGCTGAAGACACCTTGGTGAGATGAGGCTCGGAAATGGTGGAAAAGGTGAGCTGAATGGGACTCGGGTTGTATAAATAGGCCTCCCAAACAATTGCCAAAATGCCGACTGTGTCCCATCTTTCGGGCGCCCGAAAGTTTCCGGGCGCGCACAGTGCGGCCCGGCCCAAACTTTCGGGCGCGCACAGTGCGGCCCGGCCCAAAGCGCCCCGTCGGACGGGATCTGGAATCCGTCCGACCCGCCTCCCTGCCTGCCACGCGTCGCCCGAACAGCCGACAGCCGCCTCCACCTGTCCCGCTGCGCCACGTGGCCACCTCCGCTGGTCGACACGTGTCCCCGACCACAGTACCGCCGCGCCTGCCCGCACAGTCTGCGCCCGCTGCCCCCGCAGCCCGCACAGTTGACCGTCCAATAGGATCGCGCCACGTGTGCTGCCTCTGACCGGTGCACCCGGTGCACGAACCTCTGAACACCGAACCAACCAAAGCCTGCCACGTGTCCACCCCCGGTGCATCGTGAACCAAAGCCAACCCGAATACTCCGTGGACCAACGCCTGTGAGCCAGCCAATAATAGAGTGCCACGTGTCCTCCGCCTGGTGCACGACGGCCGGGTGGACCGCGCGCCTGCCCGCGCGCCCGCCGCGCCTGCCCGCGCCCTCAGCGCCTGCCCGCGGCCGCGCGCCGCCTGCCCGCCGCCCTCCGCCGCCTTCCGCCGCCGCCCGCCGCCGCCGGTTGCCGCCGGCGATCGCCGGAATTACTGTTCCGGCGGTGAACAGTAACCGAAGCTCAGAAAAATGCCGCAAATAGTCCGTTTTGACCGTTTTCGCGCGCTGAGTCCGAATTTGCGGTCCGTTTTGCCAAATTCTCACTCTAAAAATTGCCGGATGCCCCCGGAAGAGTATTCTTAGTCCAAATTTCGCGCAGAGCCCAATCTCAATATCCGTTTCGCGCGAAAACACCTCTAAACATCCGACGGGGTCCCCCGATCACCCGCGTGATCCATTTAGGCCCGAAGTTCATCACTTGAGTCCAAATTGGCGCCCGAACACCGCCGACATGCCCCAAAGGCCTCCAGCACACCGCGTAGGCCTCCAATAGCCACCCCAACGCACCGCAACAGCTCTGCGGAGATCCAGGTCATCACATCCTCCCCCACTAAAAGAAAGTTTCGTCCTCGAAACTAAAGTCGTTCCTCCACTCGGAATCTCAACCAAATAGAGGGGGTAAATATCCAGTCATCCACCACTCAAGCTCCCAAAGCTACCAAATACCTCATCCAGAGACGCGATGCAATCCTCGGGTCTCTAACTGGAACAAAAATAGAGGTGAGCACTCCAGGAATCCGCACCACCTCAACCACGTACAGCTGGGCTAACCGCTCGAGCTACCAAGTTGTCCGCATCGGTACAAGCATCTGCCCCTCCCAGGGCCTCAGATAGTCCAATCACAAGTCCATCGGCACAAAAGCTCGATCCAAGTACCTCTGTACTCCCGTGGCATCCGATATAAGTCCCCCGACTGATCCCGTAGCCTCTGATCTCAAATCCAAACCGTCAGGACGTAGAAGCACATCCCTAACCCTCCGGCATCAACACTCAGCCATGAGCAGTCGAGAGAACCAGACTGTAAAACAACCTTCGCGAAGATCCAATACCCTTGCAGCTCGTAGCTCAAATCCCCCAAGCTTGACAGAAGGGTGCTAGCTCCCGATGATCACTTTATCAAATTCTTACGGGTCCTCACAAAGCCGAAGTGAACCAACCTTCCACAACTCGAATAGCACCGGCGCCCCCAAAGGTGCCACACTTGGCCTGACACAAATCCAACACATCAAATCCTGGAGTTGGGTCCTCAACTCCCAAACTGGTGTCATGCCAAACAACTCCGATAGGAGAACAGCTAGGAACTCATAACCAAAAGGGGTATCACCAAGTCCCGATGCCACCGCAGGTCCCTCAACCACACCAGCAAACAAGCTACTCACCCACTACGAGACATCCGCCTCGCTCACAAGGTCAAAACCAAAGAAGCGAAGATACTCTCAAGCAACCCAGGTACACCAACACCTCCAGGCCTGGCTCCCTCGAGAACCGTCCTCGCAGCATAATCAGCTGCCGCGAAAAGAAAAAGATAACCGAGCCAGCCTAACCGTCCTAAGTACCAAACCAAGCCCAACAACTGGGTCAAGACCATCAGGCCTACAGGTACAACCAAGGACTCAACCGCACCGGGCAAGACCCACGACACTCCCCCCCCCAGGTGCAAAAGGTAGGGAATACGACCTCCCGAACACCAGGTAACCGTCCTACCCCCGACCCAAAACAATGAAGCCAAACACTACCCACCAAGAAGGAAAAACCTCTCGTATCGAAAGATACGAACCCAAGAGCCTGGAACAATTCAAACCCACCGCCACACTGGCCGCTGGAATCCATGTGCTCTGACGGTCTCAAAATCCACTATCCAGAAAAGAAACCAGGAATGCCTCATCCGACTGACCTGTCCTCCATCACCCGGCGCCAAGCGCCCCAATCAGAACTCGCCTCAGGCGGCAGATCCCAATCCCAAGGAACTGCAATGCCACGCTCCATACCCGGTGCCTACTCCAATGAGGCGTCCCCAGTACTCTCAATCCCCCACCGAATAAGACCCTGCCTCCAAAGGCTCCATACTCGATCCCACAAGTCAGGGCAACTCATCCGCCAGATCTGGCTCACTAGTCCGACAACTGTGCCACTGCACTGATCCGACAACTGCGCCACTGTGCTGATCCGACAACTGTGTCACCGCACTGCTCCGATAGCTGTGTCACTGCTCCGACAACTGCGCCACTGTGCTGATCCGACAACTGTGTCACCGCGCTGCTCCGACAACTGCACCACTGTGCTGATCCGACAACTGTGTCACCGCGCTGCTCCGACAACTGCACCACTGTGCTGATCCGACAACTGTGTCACCGCGCTGCTCCGCTGATCTGCCTCCAACACTCCTACCCTTCGGGTCCGGAGCCCCCCCCAGACTCCAATCTGGGTATCCGGCCCGAAACAACCAGCTCAGGCCCCACTGCCGCACCAAGGTGCACTCGGGTCAGAGCCCCAACGTCGGGGAGACACCGCTCACCACGACAAAACCGCAAATCAGCACACCCCAAACACTCGACCCAATCTAGCGAAAGTCAAAGGCATCCCCCTATTTTGTAACGTTATGTTGTCTGCAGCCAACATAACTGTCCCACAAAATAGGGTATGCCGATCCCTCTTCACTCACTGGAAGAGTCAAAACCAAATCACCGACTTTCGCCAAAAGTCACGTCACTCACGTCCTGCCTTCCTAGGGTCTGCCAAAAGCCTAGGGTTTCCTAAGTCCCAACTGACCTATCCCTAAGCTCTGATACCAACTTAATCTGTCACGCCCCGGGTGTAAACCAGAACCCGGGCCCGTCTACAGATCCGCCGTATACACGGAATTTCCCGTGTATACGAAGCGCTGGTAACCTGCTCAAATATAGATGATATAATAAAAGAGCATAAACAGAGCTAAACTACAACTAATACATCTCAGATAAAGCAGTAAAGTAAAGTGCAGAAATAAACTCTCAATAATACAAATATCTCTCCCAGCTCACTGATCAAATACAACCAGCCGGTCGCAGCCGGACCCAAAAGAAATGAAAAGTAGAGTATCTGAGAGTATCAGGGTACATCTAGTAACTGAACTGGTGCCTGGGTAGACCGCTATCTAGTCCGCGATCCACTTACCTCGATCCGCTGCGGAGGGTCCTGCAACTCCCGCAGACGACTCTGCAAAACAAAGGGGGAAGAGAAAAGAAAAGCAGTGGGGAGTGAGAACTACTATAGAACAGTAGCCTCCTCCTAGTGGGTAAACCTCAACTCAAATGTGCCCACTAGGACTATAAGAGGCGGAGGAATAAAACAAGGTGGTAAGCTGTAAATATGTCTACTGATGATGTAAGAAGCTACCACTATATGCCTCTAAGGTGCTCAGCTAAGAGTATGGCCAACTGTATGCATCAGAATAAGAATGCCTGCCTGGGTAGCCCAACCTAGTCACCGGCGAACACCGGTACTGCCCACTATGCCTACTAAGTCCCAACTCAGCTATGGGATGCGGACCGGCTCCTGACCGGCACGGTCCCATCCCGAGGGCGACAGACCGGCTCCTGACCGGCACGGTCCCGCCCCAAGGCAACAGACCGGCTCCTGACCGGCACGGTCACAAAATACACACTCCGGAGTGGCACTCGAGGGGAGCGACCCACACGAGCATAGTGCCTCAGTAATAGGTATCAAGTCAGCAGAACTGGATCATGACTCTGATCAAAGTGGGAAAACCCGTCCACTAAAAGGAGACCCGATCTCGAAGATGATGCAAGATAGACAAATAGTGGAAAACTCCATCTACTAGAGACCTGATACCCCATCTGATGCATAAGCAGCAATCACTATCCGGTCAACCGCCTACTGTCCGCGGTTGCCGCAATGCCCTGCCCTCACAGCCTGCCTGTCCCAAAACCCACAACTGTCTGACTACACTATCCCAGCCCCTGCTCGCACCCGAGCGCACTATCCCCCAAATGTAGACAAAAGAAGAGAAAAGCATGGTTTCTCCTAAGTCAATTCCAGCATGATAGTGTAGCAGAAAAAGGTGGCCTAATTAAATGTCCATACACGCATGCAAAGTCCTTTATCATTATTAAGCATGATTCAAGTATTCTAGTTCTCACAAAGTAGAGATATGCCGTTTAAATAAACTTCCATTTTACTAAGTTGCCCCAAAATAATTTATGTATAAGCATAAAGGTCCCATCACGTATATGCAAAGTATCCATTTTAGCAAGACTCCTCCCATGGTTGTAAGCGACATATTATTTACAAGAATTAACCATTAGTCAGCACTTAGTCCTTTTGAAGTCACAAACTCTAGTTATAAGCCCAATTCTCAAATTAGTATGCCATATTCATTTCACCGGTTCATTTAGCCATATAACATATTAGCAACTCAAATAGGCCTAGTGGGGACATCACAAGTAGGAGGTTAAACAACGGTACCCACCTCGAGCGCTAAATCCAAGTCCTGACAGCGAAGTCCGCGCTCGATCCCCAAACGTCTCCGCGACACTGCGCCATAAGTCCCAGGAAACACATAAACAATTACCATCCAAATTAATCCGAAATCTGTCCTCAAAAATCAGATTAATAGTTCAGCCATTTTCACCTGCGAAACGTGCCCAAGGAATTCCCAGAAAAATACCACTGCGATCTACGCGACGAACCGGTCGAAACGAGTACCTGCACGTTTTCCCATGATTTTTCTATGCTGAGAACCAAAATCGACAAGAGGACCACCCCGAACAATATTTTCACCCAAAAACTGTGCTACAAGGTTCTGTAAAAAGGGGTTCTCACCTTCAGGGAAATTCCACAAAAGTCCACAAAAATTCAGAGAGACTCCTTGCGATGTGTAGATGCAAATCCCCTTTTGAATCGCCTCAATCCGATGTCCGGTTGCGGAGATATCCTCAAAACAATACTGCGCTGTCCAAAACTCCACCCCAGAAAATGAGGTCACAAGATGACCCGAAAAACCCATGAAAACCTCGGAATGGGGGAAAACCAGTAGAAATAAGAAATGTAGCCCTACCTGTTACGAAGACGATGGCGCAAGAATCGCTGAAAAATACTGCCTGGTTAGCTCGGGAGAGCTAAAACACTGTCGCTGCGCCGAAGAAGAATCCAGGAATGCAACGTCGCGCCGCGCCGAAAAATCCAAATCTCGAAGTGCGTGCCACCACAAATCCTCAAACTTCACCAGGAGATGGAGAACTTGAAGGGGAGCAACTTTGCTGAAGACACCCTGGTGAGATGAGGCTCGGAAATGGTGGAAAAGGTGAGCTGAATGGGACTCGGGTTGTATAAATAGGCCTCCCAAACAATTGCCAAAATGCCGACTGTGTCCCATCTTTCGGGCGCCCGAAAGTTTCCGGGCGCGCACAGTGCGGCCCGGCCCAAACTTTCGGGCGCGCAGAGTGCGGCCCGGCCCAAAGCGCCCCGGTCGGACGGGATCTGGAATCCGTCCGACCCGCCTCCCTGCCTGCCACGCGTCGCCCGAACAGCCGACAGCCGCCTCCACCTGTCCCGCTGCGCCACGTGGCCACCTCCGCTGGTCGACACGTGTCCCCGACCACAGTACCGCCGCGCCTGCCCGCACAGTCTGCGCCCGCTGCCCCCGCAGCCCGCACAGTTGACCGTCCAATAGGATCGCGCCACGTGTCCTGCCTCTGACCGGTGCACCCGGTGCACGAACCTCTGAACACCGAACCAACCAAAGCCTGCCACGTGTCCACCCCCCGTGCATCGTGAACCAAAGCCAACCCGAATACTCCGTGGACCAACGCCTGTGAGCCAGCCAATAATAGAGTGCCACGTGTCCTCCGCCTGGTGCACGACGGCCGGGTGGACCGCGCGCCTGCCCGCGCGCCCGCCGCGCCTGCCCGCGCCCTCAGCGCCTGCCCGCGGCCGCGCGCCGCCTGCCCGCCGCCCTCCGCCGCCTTCCGCCGCCGCCCGCCGCCGCCGGTGCCGCCGGCGATCGCCGGAATTACTGTTCCGGCGGTGAACAGTAACCGAAGCTCAGAAAAATCCCGCAAATAGTCCGTTTTGACCGTTTTCGCGCGCTGAGTCCGAATTTGCGGTCCGTTTTGCCAAATTCTCACTCTAAAAATTGCCGGATGCCCCCGGAAGAGTATTCTTGGTCCAAATTTCGCGCAGAGCCCAATCTCAATATCCGTTTCGCGCGAAAACCCCTCTAAACATCCGACGGGGTCCCCCGATCACCCGCGTGATCCATTTAGGCCCGAAGTTCATCACTTGAGTCCAAATTGGCGCCCGAACACCGCCGACATGCCCCAAAGGCCTCCAGCACACCGCGTAGGCCTCCAATAGCCACCCCAACGCACCGCAACAGCTCTGCGGAGATCCAGGTCATCACACAATCGATGCTGGTTTTTCGTGAAGTGAGCCATGGAGAGAACCGAGGGTGTTGGGGGCCAGGCATGGCCGTCCAATGGAGGTGCCGAATGGCTAGCGAAGCGGAGCGAGGCTGGTTCGATTGTGGGTGACATCCGTCAAGCAAACCTAGGATGCTGGGCCGAGTGTGTTGGCGGCCGAGTGTGGTCGTGCAATGGAGGTGCCAGGGGGTTGGCGACGCGGGAGGAATGTCGCTAGATTGGCAAACCCTTGCGAAGGGTACACACGCGGGAACAAGTAGTGTGGGGTATTCGGGAAGCGGACCTTGGACCGAATCGGGAGCGATGACGGACCTAGGTGGCCGGCGGAACAGGACATGCCCAACTCGATTATGGATCCCGTCGTGGGAATTGCGGGGCACGCGGCGCCTTGGAAAGGCGATGGGCTGGCGGACCGGCGAGACGCGCGGGACTGGTCGCTCGGTTAAGCCGACGAGCGGAACGCGCAAGGGCGGCTCGCTCGGGCCCATTCAAATGGACTAAGTTGTGAGAACTTGTATTGTCCTGGATGCGTGCTTCGGTGGCATAGGGGCATTAGGTTAAGTAGCACTCTCGAGGAGAGTTTGTCCGACTAGGCGGAATATACTCGGCTTGAAGGCCAACCTCGGTGGCAGGGTTGTTTGTTCAGAACTCGCGGAGTTCGACAAGGGGTTCGACGTAAGGCGCGGCGCCGGGCAATCAGGCTCGTGGAGGAGCATGCTTGGTTAATGCTTGAGTTGTGATCCCGCTGTTTAAGTTCGAGGGTGTGTCCGTGGCAAGGGACTCGGGAAGGCTGGCTCGGGTGTGCGACACTTGAGCGCCGCATGGGGTAATTTTAAGGCTACAAAGCTGGCCCCGTGACAAGGTGCTCGGTGTGGTTGCCGAGGGAGGTGCCCGGTTTGGTTTGCACAGGGTTCTTCACTGTTGGTTGCACGTTGAGGAGGGTGGTTGCTCTGGTTTTTTTACCGTGGTTTGCCTTACTTTAGCCCTTATTGCTTTTATTACTTTTTTTTGGTCACTGACTTCCCACTCCGTGACAGGTTCATCCAGTTCGTCCAGGGGCGAGGGCTAGGGCGTTGGTGAGGCCGCGTGAGCGATCTTCTGGCCCTTGGAGGCTACAGAAACGGTTTACTTTATCTTCTTTGTTCATTTCATTACGCATTGTAGCTAGTTGTGGATCGCGATACCCCCGTGGGATCGATGTGGATGTTGGGCTATTCGATAACTCTTTTGGATGGGTGTTTGTTCTTACTTCTTGGCTTGGCCGCTTTCAAACTACAAACAAGGAACAAGGAAACTGTTGTGAAAACTATTTTAAAAATATGGGTGCCATGTGGCACCGTTTTCAAATTCTGTGGATTTATGTGATTTCGAAATTAGTTTTATTAAACCTGGTGCCGGGTGGGCACCGATTTCAAATTCTGTGGATTCTGTCGAGTGGGCATCGCTTTCAAAACTCTGTGGTTTTATCCTTTCGAAAATAGTCGGCCTCTTTATTACTTGTGGAAATTGATTGTATGTTGTTGAAAATGGTTGTATATGATTGGCAATCGGTCTAGTGTGGTTAAAGGCATGTTTATGTGAACTTTGTGATCAGGACGCCGTGCATATACAAAGGAGACTCTGCCCGTTTGCAGAGTGAATTTGTATATGCGGCGGGTCTGGGCACGCACCGGGGGAGATTGGTCTTAAAAAAAATATATATGTAAAAATTTGGAAGCATCGATGGCTTCCCTTCCGCGCGTAAAAACCCCCGGGGCGTGACATGTCTTCACAATGCCCGCATCGGAAAACGACCAAGCAGAGGGTTATCTGACAGAATACGAAATCACTGCGTCAAGCAGACTGCACCGTCAAGCGGACTGCACCATCAAGCGGAGTGCACCGTCCAGCGGAGTGCACCGTCCAGCAGACTGCACCATCAAGCAGACTGCACCGTCCAACGAATGGCACCGTCAAGCCAAAAAAACGTCGAGCCAAAAACCATCAAGCAAAATCGTCAAGCAAAAGCCGAACCGAAAATAACAGATAAAACCGTCAGGCAAAACTGTTGATGGCCGCAGCTTGACCCGTGCGGTCTGCCGCGCGGACACTGGCTGCGCAGGTTGCGCAGTGGTGCAAGTTGCGGGGAAGCACCGGCTGCGAGGATGCGCGAGCGGCAGCGTGACAGCAGCGCGCGGAGCAACCCCGGGCAGAATCATGGTGCAAGCCTGGCAGCGGCGGGGCACACGGGCGCAAGCAGCAGCGGAGGCTAGGGCATTTAGTGGCGGCGGCCTGGCAGGGCGTGGCCCTGTACGGCGCGCAAGCAATGCGCGGCTGCGGCGACCTAGCAGGGCGCGGCGCGCGTGTGTGGCAGCAGCACGCGGCGGTGGCCTGGCAGGGCGTGGCCCCGTGCGGCATGCCCTAATAGCGCAAGAGCAGCACGAGTGGTGCGCCTGGCGGCGCGCAGGCGGCAGCTGTAATATCACGACTTTTTGTCTATCATTTTACCCTCTTGCTAATAAATTACATGTTAGGAAAAATTGAATTATTGAGTTTTCTTGAGTGGACTATCACACGGTACGGGTATTTTTCTGTGATAGAGCTTGAAAAATGATGAACGGCGGTGCAATCGGATCTAAAATCCGACTTACGGATTCTCCGAACTGGAGTTTTAAAGGTCGCGATAACTGTAGTGTGCATCGGAATCCGTGCTAAAGTTTGTGTGCCCGACATACCAGAAATGAAAAAAAAAATTCTGACGGAAGCGCATAGTGCTCCCTACACTGTGCATCCCGGTGGTACGAAGATGTATAAAGATCTTAGGCAGACCTTTTGGTGGCCCAAATTGAAGAGGGACGTGACGAAATTTGTGGCACATTGTTTGGTATGCCAACAAGTGAAGGCTGAACACCAGCGCCCGGCGGGGAAACTACAGCCATGGCCCGTACCGAAATGAAAATATGAATGGATTACCATGGACTTCGTGACTGGATTTCCTCGATCGCAATAAGGACACGACGCGATATGGGTCATAGTGGATCATTTGACGAAATCGGCTTATTTTCTGTCCATCCACACGACATGGACCCAAGACCGGTTGGCGAAAACCTACATCGACGATGTGGCGAGGTTGCACGGAGTACCAGCGTCGATTACTTATGATAGAGACACACGTTTTGTGTCGAACTTTGGCGGAGCCTACGGCGGGCAATGGGGACCAAACTGCAATACAACACAGCTTTTCACCCACAGACTGATGTTACGGCATTTTGGTGTTGGCATATTTCGTGAGTCAAGTCAGTAAATTGAGTCGGAGTCTTGAAGTGATCAAATTGTCAATCAGCAATCGAAGACTCAGAGAAGAGCTCAAGTTGACACTCAGTGTTTTGAGTCTTGAAGATTGAAGATGAAGAATTGTGGATCAGTTACATCAATCTCAAGAAGAAAGTATTCAAAAGGATCAGGTATGTTTAACTAAATAATTTTGGTGATCCGAATACTTTCTTATAGTGTAGAAACACTTGGATGAATTTTTTATTGCATAAAAATCAAAAACTGGACATGGGACATGTTCAGGATCCGGATCAGACAATCCAATCCGGATCCCGAAGGGTGTTGGTTCATATGCAAATCCAATCCGGATCCAAGCCAATTCTGATCCGGATCCCGAACATTGGTTTTTGCTGAAATATATGAACGATCCGGATCGGGCATTTCAATCCGGATCCCGAACCTTTGTTTTTCTGAAATTGTCTGTCTCGTTACGACAATCCGGATCGCCGTAATTCCGATCCGGATCGTCGTCCTGTAAAATTTCAGATAAGGTAAGTTTTTGATTCTTATCTCTTTCCAAAGGTTTCTAAACTATAAATAGACATTTAGGGTTTCTCAAAAATGACCGAAAAAATTAGAAAACACTTGAGAGCAACCCTAGAGGCTAGGTTTTTATCGTTCTTCTCTTTAGCCTCTTTTAGGTCAATTCGACGGTTCTTCCAAGACTATCTTTTGTCGAATTGATCTAACTTTGCTTAGAGATTTCTCCCATGGATCTTCATTGATAATCTAAGCAACGGATCACCATCGAAGCTTTTATCAAGTTTGCGTCGTGGATTCGACGTAGCATCGTGGATTCGATGTGTTGAAGGCGTTTCGTGGATTCGAAACGTGTGCTCGTGGATTCGAGTGGCGTTCGTGGATTCGAACGTGTGCAGTGGACGTGCAGTCTGTGAGCGCAAGATCCGAAGAAGTTGAAGGAGGGGTTTGAGTCCGTGGAGTCGGTAATCACCTTGTTATTCTTCTTTTCTTAGTGGATTGTTATTGCGTGTTGGTCCCGTGGTTTTTCTCCTGGATTGGAGTTTCCACGTATATCTCGGTGTGCTATTTTTATTTTCCGCATTGGTTTTTATTTTTGCACTGAGATTGGTTTTATAAGTATTACACCTATTCACCCCCCCTCTAGGTGTTTGATAGTACCTATTTAGATCCTTGTGGATCCTTACATTATAAACCTACAATTGGTATCAGAGAGGGTTTTAGGTTTATCTATCATGTCGGATGAAAGTGGTAATATTTTTAGACCTCCTCTTTTTAATGGGACCAATTATGCGTATTGGAAAGTGCGGATGAGAGCTTTTCTCATCTCAATTGATGAGCGTGTTTGGCAAACCGTTGAATACGGTTGGGTGCATCCTGTTGAGGAAGTAGGAAATTCTACTACCCCAAAACCTCGCTCTAGATGGTCCAAAGAGAAAATCGAAAGATCTTCTTACAATGGGAAAGGTATGAACGCTTTATATAATTCTCTTTCCTCGACTGAGTTTACACGAATTTCCGCGTGTGAAACCGCGAAGGAAATTTGGGATATTCTCAAAATTACACATGAGGGTACTAATCTTGTAAAAATTCAAAAGCTCCAGATGCTTACAAGTCAATTTGACTCTATTCATATGGAAGAGCATGAATTGTTTACAGATTATTACACTAGACTTCAAGATGTAATTAATACATGTGCTAATTTAGGAGAAAAGATCCCGGAGTCGAAAATTGTAAGAAAGATTCTTCGGACTCTTCCGGAACGGTTTAGGGCAAAGGTTACCGCCATTGAAACCGTTAGTCATCCGGATGAGATGAGTGTAGAGGAATTAGTAGGTGCTTTACAAACTTATGAGATGACTTTTCCTACTAATCAAATTTCTTCCAAGTCTTCTTCTAAGCTTACAGGTATTGCATTCAAATCAACAAAGGAAGAAGATGGCGAATCGAGTTCCGACGATGAAATCTCTTTTGCCGATTTTGAAGAACAATTGGCGCGGATCACAAAGAAATTTCGTCGGAAGTTTTGGAAGAATCGAACCGATGGATCTTCATCCACGAAACCATCTAAAGGATCATCGGGTTCTAAATCCTCTAAACTCAAAGGCGTTGCAAAACCTTCTAAAGAAAAAGAAAAAGATGATTTCGAAGGGGAAATCCAATGCTATCGATGCAAAGGCTACGGCCATATTTCAACGGATTGTCCTTCTAAGAAATCATACAAAAAGAAGGCTTTGCAAGCAAAAACTTGGGACGATTCTAGTTCGATGAATCGACCTCAAGTAAAGAGGAAAAAGAAAAGATTGTTGCTTTTCATGCCTCTCAAATTCCCTCTTCTAATTTGTGCTTATCATCTTTAGTCACTGACTCTACTCCTTTGATTTTGCATGAAACATCAACAACCGGCGGAGAGTCATCAAGTGAGGGGGAGTCGGACGAAGAAGAACTCGTTGAGGCATACCAACAACTTCTTGCGGAATCGAAGAAGATGGCCAAGCATATCAAGAAGTTGAGGAAGCAACGACTTGAGGTTCAAGACGAGAACCATGCTTTAAAGATCAAACTACGTGATCTTGAGGAGGAACAAGGACGTTTATTGGATAACAATAAAATCCTCCAAGAAAAGTTAAACCAATCGGAGACGAACGCAAAATCATATATGGACAAGATTGGTTTTCTTGAAAAGCAGTTTGAGGAGATTCATGTTACCAACCAAGCTTTGACCAAGCAAGTCCATCAACTTAAATCCGACATACAAAGGCTTTCAACCGGTTCGAAGAAACATGATTGTATGTCCGGATTAGGTCAAACAAGCAAGGTTGGTTTGGGATTCAAAAAGGACCAAACTGTGCATGCTTCAAGTTCCATAATGAAATTGAAAGGAAGAACTTGTCACTTATGTGGACTTGAAGGACATTTGGTGAAGAATTGCCCGAAAAAGAGAAAGAAGAGTCCTTCGGCAACTTCATCTACGGAGCGAACTCAACGGAATCAAAAGACACATCAAGTCAAAGGAGTTCACTCAACCCACCAAAGGTCCGAGCCACATCATCAATCATACAAGTGGATCATTGCGAGGCAAAGACCTAAGGTGGATCAACAGTCAAAGCGCACAACCCCCTGGCCACAACGAATCAAGACAACCCAAAATCCAGCGATTTTGGATTCGGAAAGGTGATATCTTTCCTTGTCTTAAGTTCTAAATAGCTTATTACTGTGTGTAATGCTTTGATTGGTTTTTCCCTTCATACTTTTCTTAATCTTTGCATTACATGTTTTTCAATGCTCTTCGTTTTTATACTTTGTTTTTGAACAAAAGGGTTTTTATTGAACAAGTGCATTGAATAAAAAGGGTTTCACGTTCATTCACTCCAAATTAATTTTATATAGATTATCAACTTTACTCCATAATCATAATCTTGAAGATACTTCATTATAGGAGTTTTTGATAGTTATAAGCATCAAATTTTAGAAATCATGTGTGATCTTAAGATGCTTAATCTATCTCGGTTGTGTGAATTCATTGTGATAAACTGAGACAACCGATAGACTAAAATTTGGGATTTAATTCTTTCATGTAAGAGATTGCATTCTTACAAGGGTAAATAAATGAGTTGCAAAAGATGTGGAAAGAGTTACATCCGAAAGGAGTGTGAAAACTACCACCACATGTTGGAAAGAGCTACCACATGTTATGGATGCTTGGAAAATATTTTATGAGAAAATCTTTAGTTGAAGCATTCGGAGATTTAAATTCAAAGTTCTTATTTTGAACAATCTCCTGGTTGGTATAAGGTGGGATAGTTAAAAAGATGCTCAAAGAGCCACCCTTAGGTAATTTAGTGCTTATCTCAATTTGAAAGGGTAGAATTCAGAATTGGTGTCATTTGAAAAATCTCCGTAAGTCATCTTTGTAAATCCGTTACATCTTGATAGAGTTTGGATCTCAAGATTATTTTTGATGACTTGTGTTTGATGAATATAACATGAAAAACTGTTTATAATGTTTTATCTTTGTTTTTCATGATTTAGGAGTAAATCTTTTTAATTTTGTGAAATTAATTGGATTGAATGGCATCTGTGTAAATTCATTGTTTAAAGCACTTAAATTGATTTCTTGATGGAATACAAATCGGTATTTGAAAAGATTCCAAAATCTGGATTTGTTTCAAGAAATTATTTGATTTTTGCTTTCTGGTACCGGTACGCAATCTGCATTTTTGTTATATACCGGAACTGAGCTTTTATCTCTCTTTCTCTATGAACTAATGCTGTTAGTGATTTCCTTTTGTCTAGTACGTTCACTGTTTGACAATTTGTGACAAAAAGGGGGAGAACAGAAAATAATGATCGTATCACAAAGGGGGAGAACATAAATGCTCAAGACAGGGGGAGAACATGGAGAACATGGAGAACATGTTAAAGATGCTCAAGATAGGGGGAGATAAAGAAAAGATTGAAAGAGCAGAAAAACAAAAGAACCAAAAGGACGAATCAAATGTAGGATTTTAATTTCTAACGACTAACGTTTGATTTTGTTTGGAGCTTTGTTTTGCAGGAATTGCATCACTTTAAGACTCCAAGTCCTAAGTCATAGAGTATGTTCTAGGACTGTTTGGTTCAAATGTAATTTTGTATTTATTGGATCTTTCACGCAAAGAAAATCAATGTTTTGGTGATGACATTGAATTTCGAATTTTTTGGTTTAAGATGAGTGACTTGAGCGTTTTTATGTATTTTTGGGTTTATGGGTTTTGTCACGAAATTGCCAAAGGGGGAGATTGTTACGGCATTTTGGTGTTGGCATATTTCGTGAGTCAAGTCAGTAAATTGAGTCGGAGTCTTGAAGTGATCAAATTGTCAATCAGCAATCGAAGACTCAGAGAAGAGCTCAAGTTGACACTCAGTGTTTTGAGTCTTGAAGATTGAAGATGAAGAATTGTGGATCAGTTACATCAATCTCAAGAAGAAAGTATTCAAAAGGATCAGGTATGTTTAACTAAATAATTTTGGTGATCCGAATACTTTCTTATAGTGTAGAAACACTTGGATGAATTTTTTATTGCATAAAAATCAAAAACTGGACATGGGACATGTTCAGGATCCGGATCAGACAATCCAATCTGGATCCCAAAGGGTGTTGGTTCATATGCAAATCCAATCCGGATCCAAGCCAATTCTGATCCGGATCCCGAACATTGGTTTTTGCTGAAATATATGAACGATCCGGATCGGGCATTTCAATCCGGATCCCGAACCTTTGTTTTTCTGAAATTGTCTGTCTCGTTACGACAATCCGGATCGCCGTAATTCCGATCCGGATCGTCGTCCTGTAAAATTTCAGATAAGGTAAGTTTTTGATTCTTATCTCTTTCCAAAGGTTTCTAAACTATAAATAGACATTTAGGGTTTCTCAAAAACGACCGAAAAAATTAGAAAACACTTGAGAGCAACCCTAGAGGCTAGGTTTTTATCGTTCTTCTCTTTAGCCTCTTTTAGGTCAATTCGACGGTTCTTCCAAGACTATCTTTTGTCGAATTGATCTAGACTTTGCTTAGAGATTTCTCCCATGGATCTTTATTGATAATCTAAGCAACGGATCACCATCGAAGCTTTTATCAAGTTTGCGTCGTGGATTCGACGTAGCATCGTGGATTCGATGTGTTGAAGGCGTTTCGTGGATTCGAAACGTGTGCTCGTGGATTCGAGTGGCGTTCGTGGATTCGAACGTGTGCAGTGGACGTGCAGTCGGTGAGCGCAAGATCCGAAGAAGTTGAAGGAGGGGTTTGAGTCCGTGGAGTCGGTAATCACCTTGTTATTCTTCTTTTCTTAGTGGATTGTTATTGCGTGTTGGTCCCGTGGTTTTTCTCCTGGATTGGAGTTTCCACGTATATCTCGGTGTGCTATTTTTATTTTCCGCATTGGTTTTTATTTTTGCACTGAGATTGGTTTTATAAGTATTACACCTATTCACCCCCCCTCTAGGTGTTTGATAGTACCTATTTAGATCGTTGTGGATCCTTACATTATAAAAACCTACAACTGACGGACAATCGGAACGGGTAATCCAGATTCTCGAGGATATGCTCCGAGCTTGCGTGCTCGACTCGGGTGAAGGATTGTCGCGTTACCTACCCCTCGTGTAATTTGCCTACAATAACAGCTACCAAGCAAGCATTCAAATGGTGCCGATGTCGATCTCCTATATGTTGGGACGACTTGGGGGAACGAAAGTTTTTGGGACCAGTTCTAGTGGAGGAAACTGAGAGGTGTGCCTTATCAGGCAGCGGCTGTTGACCGCCCAGAGCCGGCAGAAGGGTTATGCGGATCAGAGGTGATGCGATTTGGTGTTTATGGTGGGGGAACACGTGTTACTCCGTGTATCGCTAGCTAAAGGAACCAGACGTTTCGGCTTAAGAGAGAAACTGAGCCGCGGTATGTGGGACCCTTCGAGATCTTGGAGCGCGTGGGCCCGGTGGCATACCGTTTGACCTTATCGCCAAACCTCGAGCGGGTACACAGCGTGTTTCATGTCTCGATGCTCTGAAAATACCTTCCCGTCGCACGTCCTCGATATTTCTGCTGTCCAGTTGCGTGAGGACTTGAGCTTCGAGGAAACGTCGAAACGAATCTTGGCACGTGAACATAAGAAGCTACGCAACCGGACGATCCCCTACGTGAAGGTGCAATGGAGTAACCGTGAAGAGCGTGAGGCGACGTGGGGCCTAGAGATGAAGATGAGAGAGTGTTTTCCCGATTTGTTTAGCGAGGGTTGAGGTTATGTTTCGGGGACGAAACTTCTTTTAAGTGGTGTGTGGTGTAATATCACAACATTTCGTGTATCGTTTTACCCTATTGCTAATAAATTACATGTTAGGGAAAATCGAATTATCGAGTTTTCTTAAGTGGACTATCACACGGTGCTGGTATTTTTCTATGATAGAGCTTGAAAAACGATGAACGGCGGTGCAATCGAATCTAAAATCCGACTTACGGATTCTCCAGAATGGGGTTTTGAAGGTCGCGATAACTATAGTGTGCATCGGAATCCGTGCTAAAGATTTGGCAAACTTTTCGAGGAATTGGAGAATTATCTCATGGGAATAGATATTTATTTTTAATAATAAACATCCGGATGTGGGTTTTATCGTACGTACCAAAGGAAAAATCTGTTTCCCGAAAGAAAAGAGAAAACCCTAGCTGGAGAGAAAAGAGAGAAAAGAGAAAAAGAAAAGAAAACCTCAACCCGAGGAAGAAGAAAGAGAGAAGGAGAAAGCGGAGGAACCCGATCGTTCCCGATCAACGTGCTAGTGACCGAAGAATGAGACGCCACCATCTACGGGGAGCGGATCCGGATCCTCAGCGCCGCGACTTATTCTGATGCATACAGTCGGCCATACTTTTAGCTGAGCACCTTAGAGGCATATTGTGGTAGCTTCATACATCATCAGTAGACATATTTACAGCTTACCCCCTTGTTTTATTCTTCCGCCTCTTATAGTTCTAGTGGGCACATTTGAGTTGAGGTTTACCCACTAGGAGGAGGCTACTGTTCTATAGTAGTTCTCACTCCCCACTGCTTTTCTTTTTCTCTTCCCCCTTTGTTTTGCAGAGTCGTCTGCGGGAGTTGCAGGACCCTCCGCAGCGGATCGAGGTAAGTGGATCGAGACTAGATAGCGGTCTACCCCGGCACCAGTTCAGTTAGTAGATGTACCCCTGATACTCTCAGATACTCTGCTTTTCATTTCTTTTGGGTCCGGCTGCGACCGGCTGGTTGTATTTGATCAGTGAGCTGGGAGAGATATTTGTATTATTGAGAGTTTACTTTATGCACTTTACTTTTCTGCTTTATCTGAGATGTATTAGTTCTAGTTTAGCTCTGTTTATGCTCTTTTATTATATCATCTATATTTGAGCAGGTTACCAGCGCTTCGTGTACACGGAAAATTCCGTGTATACGGCGGATCTGTAGACGAGCCCGGGTTCTGGTTTACACCCGGGGCGTGACAGATTAAGTTGGTATCAGAGCTTAGGGATAGGTCAGTTGGGACTTAGGAAACCCTAGGCTTTTGGCAGACCCCAGGAAGGCAGGACGTGAGTGACGTGACATTATGCGAAAGTCGGCAATTTGGTCATGTGTTTATTTGGCTCTTCCAGTGAGGGAAGAGGGATTGGCATGTCCTAATTCTGGTGAACTGTTATGTTGGCTGCAGACAACATAAGGTTACAGAAATAGGAGGATGCCTTTGACTTTCGCTAGATTGGGTCGAGTGTGGTTTCGTTACTGACTTGTGGTTCTTGTGGCAGATGCCTCCCCGACGTCGGATTCCTACCCGGGGTGTCCCTACACCCCCTGTTGAGCGAGGACAGGCTGGATCTTCTGAGATTGCTGAGTTGAGGGCCTTAGTAGCCCAATTGGCGGAGAGCAGCCGCCGGCAGGAGCAGCGGATTGAGCAGCTACTGGCGCGGAGAGGGGCGCCGCCTCCGACAGTGTCAGAGACCCCGGCACCACCTGTGGAACCACTTGTGCCGACGGCGCCATCTTTGAGTAGCGGGGCTCAGGGCGTGGCCCAGCCTTTGACCCCGGCTGAGGAGCAGGACTTCGCTGACAAACTGGTCAAGTTTTGTAAGCACGGACCGCCCAGGTTCTCGGGGCGGGATATGCAGCCGTGGGAGGTTGGGACATGGTTAGCAGCGATGGAGAAGATTTTTCGGGATTTCTTCATCGACCCGAGGTACAGAGTTCATTTGGCAGTGCATTGCCTAGAGGGGGATGCAGACCTCTGGTGGCGTCGGGTGGAGCCACGGGAGTTTCAGACTTCTCGACAGTTACCTTGGTCCGAGTTTCGGCGTATGATCGTGGACACCTATTTTTCGACCAGCATGAAGAAGAAGCTGGAGGATGATTTGAAAAACATTCAGCAGGGCGACCGATCAGTTCAGGATTACCATCAGGAGTTCATGCGGCTGTTTAATTGTGTGCCCTATGTCGCCCGGGATGGACCACATCAGGTTGAGTTATTCGAGGCAGGCCTCCGCAGCGAGATCTATATCCTTGTGCATGCACAGCGACACCAGACCCTTCGGGAGGCCGTCGAGCATGCCTCTTGGGTGGAGAGAGGCGACATAGAGGCGGCAAGGCGAGGCGTGACGGTCGCGCTGAGTTCCGGGAGGAAACGACCAGCACCCGAGGATGAGGGACAGACTAGTTCATGGAGACCGCCACGGCCTCAGTCACCTAGCCGTGGGCGTGTGGAGCAGCGAGAGCCTAGTGGATCCCAGTGGCCATCGCAGCAGCAGCAGGAGTCTCAGCCTCAGACTCAGAGACAGCAGCAGACGGGGCGGCCACGGTTTCGTGATAGAGACAGATGCGTATTCTGTGGAGGACCTCACTTGTCGCACACCTGTGATCAGAGGTGGGGTTGTTGTTACAAGTGCGGACAGCCAGGCCACATTCGAGCCACGTGCCCCCTTTCGACTTCAGCGGCACCCTCATCAGCATCGGCTCCTCTTTCGCCTCAGCAGCAGTGGTCGACTCAGTGGCCTTATGCTCCAGCTAGCGGGTCACCACCTTTTTACCCTGCGGATCAGCAGTCGCCGGATCAGGGCGGTCCGGTCTACGCCACTCAGGTGGAGGATTTTGCAGCAGCCGACTTTGTGGGGGCAGGTATGGTTTTACTGTATTTACCGGCTTTGTTTGTGCATTGTATTGCATTTGGGCATCCTAGTCATTTGTTTGGAGTGCATGTACTTCCTTGCATTGGGTTAAGGGTAGGACGGTTACCGGGTGTTCGGGAGGTCGTATTCCCGGTCTTTAGCACGTAGGGACGTGTTGTGGGTCCTGCCCAGTGCAGTTGAGTCCTTGATTGTACCTGTAGGCCTGATGGTCTTGACCTAGTCGTGGGGCTTGGTTTGGTACTTAGGACGGTTAGGCTGGCTCGGTTGTTTTCTTTTCGCGGCAGCTGATTATGCCGCAAGGACGGTTCTTGTGAGAGCCAGGCCTGGAGGTGTTGGTGTACCTGGGTTGCTTGGGAGTATCTGCGCTTCTTGGTTTTGACCTTGTGAGCGAGGCGGATGTCTCGTAGCGGGTGAGTAGCTTGTTTGCTGGTATGTTTGAGGGACCTGCGGCGGCATCAGGACTTGGTGATACCCCCTTTTGGGTTGTGAGTTTCTAGCTGTTCTCCTATCGGAGTTGTTTGGCATGACACCAGTTTAGGGTTTGAGGACCCAACTCCGGGATTTGATGTGTTGGATTTGTGTCAGGCCAAGTGTGGCACCTTCGGGGGCGCCGGTGCTATTCGAGTTGTGGGAGGTTGGTTCGCTTTGGCTTTGTGAGGACCCTTAAGAATTTGTCGAAGTGATCATCGGGAGCTAGCACCCTTCTGCCAAGCTTGGAGGATTTGATTTACCAGCTGCAAGGGTAGTGGATCTTCGCGAAGATGGATTGGCGATCGGGTTCTCTCGACTGCTCCTGGCTGAGTGTTGATTGCTTCTGCATCCCGACGGTTTTGGTTTAGAGATCTGAGGTTCCGAGACCAGTTGGGGGACTTATATCGGATACTTTGGGAGTACAGAGGTACTTGGATCGAGCTTTTGTGTCGACGGACTGGTGGTTGGATTTTCTGAGGCCCTGGGAGGGGCAGATGCAGGTACCGATGCGGACTACTTGACGGCCGAGCAGTTAGCCCAGCTGTACCTAGTTGAGGTGGTGTGGTCCTCTGGAGTGTTCCCCCTTTGTTTCGTACTGGTTAGAGACCCCAGGGATTGCATCGTGTCTCTGGTTGAGGTATTTGGTAGTTTTGGGAGCTTGAGTGGTGGATGATTGGATAGTTACCCCCCCTGTTGGTTGAGATTCCGTGTTGAGGAATGACTTTAGTTTCGAGGACGAAACTTTCTTTTAGTGGGGGAGGATGTGATGACCTGGATCTCCGCAGAGCTGTTGCGGTGCTTTGGGGTGGCCACTGGAGGCCTACGCGGGGTGCTGGAGGTGTTCGGGGCACGATTGGACACAAGTGATGGACTCCGGGCTTAAAATGGATCACGCGGGTGATCGGGGGACCCCGTCGGATGTTTAGAGGTGTTCCCGCGCGAAACGGATATTAAGATTGGGCTCTGCGCGAAATTTGGACCAAGAATACTCTTCCGGGGGCATCCGGCAATTTTTAGAGTGAGAATTTGGCAAAACAGACTGCAAATTCGGACTCAGCGCGCGAAAACGGTCAAAACGGACTATTTGCGGCATTTTTCTGAGTTTCGGTTACTGTTCACCGTCGGAACAGTAATTCCGGCGATCGCCGGCGGCGGCGGGCGGCGGCGGAAGGCGGCGGAGGGCGGCGGGCAGGCGGCGCGCGGCCGCGGGCAGGCGCTGAGGGCGCGGGCAGGCGCGGCGGGCGCGCGGGCAGGCGCGCGGTCCACCCGGCCGTCGTGCACCAGGCGGAGGACACGTGGCATCACCTCGTTGGCTGGCTCACAGGCGTTGGTCCACGGAGTATTCGGGTTGGCTTTGGTTCACGATGCACCGGGGGTGGACACGTGGCAGGCTTTGGTTGGTTCGGTGTTCAGAGGTTCGTGCACCGGGTGCACCGGTCAGAGGCAGGACACGTGGCGCGATCCTATTGGACGGTCAACTGTGCGGGCTGCGGGGGCAGCGGGCGCAGACTGTGCGGGCAGGCGCGGCGGTACTGTGGTCGGGGACACGTGTCGACCAGCGGAGGTGGCCACGTGGCGCAGCGGGACAGGTGGAGGCGGCTGTCGGCTGTTCGGGCGACGCGTGGCAGGCAGGGAGGTGGGTCGGACGAATTCCAGATCCCGTCCGACCGGGGCGCTTTGGGCCGGGCCGCACTGTGCGCGCCCGGAAACTTTCGGGCGCCCGAATGATGGGACACAGTCGGCATTTTGGCAATTGTTTGGGAGGCCTATTTATACAACCCGAGTCCCATTCAGCTCACCTTTTCCACCATTTCCGAGCCTCATCTCACCAAGGTGTCTTCAGCAAAGTTGCTCCCCTTCGAGTCCTCCATCTCCTGGTGAAGTTTGAGGGTTTGTGGTGGCACGCGCTTCGAGATTTGGATTTTTCGGCGCGGCGCAACGTTGCATTCCTGGATTCTTCTTCGGCGCAGCGACAGTGTTTTAGCTCCCCCGAGCTAACCAGGCAGTATTTTTCAGCGATTCTTGCGCCATCGTCTTCGTAACAGGTAGGGCTACATTTCTTATTTCTACTGGTTTTCCCCATTCCGAGGTTTTCATGGGTTTTTCGGGTCATCTTTTGACCTCATTTTCTGGGGTGGAATTTTGGACAGCACAGAATTGTTTTGGGGATATCTCCGCAACCGGACATCGGATTGAGGCGATTCAAAAGGGGATTTGCATCTACGCATCACAAGGAATCTCTCTGAATTTTTGTGGAATTTTGTGGAATTTCCCTGAAGGTGAGAACCCCTTTTTACAGAACTTTGTAGCACAGTTTTTGGGTGAAAATATTGTTCGGGGTGGTCCTCTTGTTGATTTTGGTTCTCAGCATAGAAAAATCGTGGGAAAACGTGCAGGTACTCGTTTCGACCGGTTCGTCGCGTAGATCGCAGTGGTATTTCTCTGGGAATTTCTTGGGCACGTTTCGCAGGTAAAAATGGCTGAACTGTCAAACAGATTATTGGGGACAGATTTTGGATTAAACTTGGATGGTAATTATGTGTGCATTCTTTGGGACTTTTGGTGCAGTATTGCGGGATTTTCGGATCGGGCGTGGACTTAGCTTCCGAGGACTTGGATTTAGCGCTCGAGGTGGGTACCGTTGTTTAACCTCCTACTTGTGATGTCCCCACTAGGCCTATTTGAGTTGCTAATATGTTACGTGGCTAAATGAACCGGTGAAATGAATATGGCATACTAATTTGAGAATTGGACTTATAGCGAGATTTTGTGACTTCAAGAGGACTAAGTGATAATTAATGGTTCATTCTTGTAAATAATATGTCGCCTAAAGCCACGGGATTAGCCTTGTTAAAAATGGATATGTTGCACATACATGATGGGACCTCTTTTACATATGCATAAGCTATTTTGGGGCAACTTAGTAAAATGGAAGTGTATTTAAATGGCATGTCTCTACTTGTGAGAACTAGAATACTTGAATCATGTTTAATAATGGTAACGGACTTTGCATGCTTGTATGGACATTTAGTTAGGCCACCTTTTTCTGCTACACTATCATGCTGGAATTGACTTAGGAGAAACCATGCTTTTTCCTTTTCTTTTAGTGGGGGATAGTGCGCTCGGGTGCGAGCAGGGGCTGGGATAGTGTAGTCAGACAGTTGTGGGTTTTGGGACAGGCAGGCTGTGAGGGCAGGGCATTGCGGCAATCGCGGACAGTAGGCGGTTGACCGGATAGTGATTGCTGCTTATGCATCAGATTGGGTATCAGGTCTCTAGTAGATGGAGTTTTCCACTATTTGTCTATCTTGCATCATCTTCGAGATCGGGTCTCCTTTTAGTGGACGGGTTTTCCCACTTTGATCAGAGTCATGATCCAGTTCTGCTGACTTGATACCTATCACTGAGGCACTATGCTCGTGTGGGTCGCTCCCCTCGAGTGCCACTCCGGAGTGTGTATTTTGTGACCGTGCCGGTCAGGAGCCGGTCTGTTGCCTTGGGGCGGGACCGTGCCGGTCAGGAGCCGGTCTGTCGCCCTCGGGATGGGGCCGTGCCGGTCAGGAGCCGGTCTGCATCCCGTAGCTGAGTTGGGGGTTAGTAGGCATAGTGGGCAGTACCGGTGTTCGCCGGTGACTAGGTTGGGCTACCCAGGCAGGTATTCTTATTCTGATGCATACAGTCGGCCATACTTTTAGCTGAGCACCTTAGAGGCATATTGTGGTAGCTTCATACATCATCAGTAGACATATTTACAGCTTACCCCCTTGTTTTATTCTTCCGCCTCTTATAGTTCTAGTGGGCACATTTGAGTTGAGGTTTACCCACTAGGAGGAGGCTACTGTTCTATAGTAGTTCTCACTCCCCACTGCTTTTCTTTTTCTCTTCCCCCTTTGTTTTGCAGAGTCGTCTGCGGGAGTTGCAGGACCCTCCGCAGCGGATCGAGGTAAGTGGATCGCGGACTAGATAGCGGTCTACCCCGGCACCAGTTCAGTTAGTAGATGTACCCCTGATACTCTCAGATACTCTGCTTTTCATTTCTTTTGGGTCCGGCTGCGACCGGCTGGTTGTATTTTATCAGTGAGCTGGGAGAGATATTTGTATTATTGAGAGTTTACTTTATGCACTTTACTTTTCTGCTTTATCTGAGATGTATTAGTTCTAGTTTAGCTCTGTTTATGCTCTTTTATTATATCATCTATATTTGAGCAGGTTACCAGCGCTTCGTGTACACGGGAAATTCCGTGTATACGGCGGATCTGTAGACGAGCCCGGGTTCTGGTTTACACCCGGGGCGTGACATAATATATAGTGTATATATGCAAAATTGCAATATAGTCCTTTATCACTTAATATTTTACTATGAGCCCATTGCTGTAGAACACATTTGCTATAAGGACCTTCCTCAACAAGTTTGGTGCAAATCGTTACATAAAATATAGCATCAATACGCGAAATACTGCGATTTTTCTCCTATTTCCCGCTTTTCGAGACAACCGGACTGTCAAACTGAAAATCTGACACCGCCACGACGTCCGGCGCGTCGAAATCTGTAAAGTAGCAATTTTTGTTTTTCGTGAAACTGCCCGAATAAATCTTCGGTCCATAAAAACTGTGCCAAAATACAGTTAATCACGCTTTTCGAGGCTCTAAGGCCGTCAAACGGAAATTCCGTCAGTGCCATTGCGTTCAGGACGTCGAAACGGATGAAATCGACTACTTGGATCGTCATGTTCGGACTCCGAACAGTGAAATAGTGCTTGTAGCAATCGACGGGGTCAAAAACTTAAGGCTACTGTTCATCTACAGTGCCAACTTAAGCGACACTGTGCGCAGTGGCTGTTACATTGGTCGCGGCTACTTGCCCGCTTCTTCATCGATTTCTGGAAGATCCGACCGTCAGATCGAAAGGTGCTGAATATGAATCTCGCTCAGTTCGACGAGACGATCGCATCGGTCAACTCGGATTTTCGAGATCACGTCCGGATTAGAAAATAGCCTTTTTGTCTTGTGAATCGTGCGACTTACACACTGGCGATTGACCAAATAGGTCAACCAAGGTCTTTTGAATTCAAAACCAGCTCAAAATTCACTTTTAGTCGGTTTATTAAAAACAAGATATTCCGAATTACTACAAATCTCTACTAGATTACCAAGGTGGGAGCAAAGCTAGGAAATTCCGTGAAAATATTAGGGTGTACAATTCTATGTTTGCATTTACCTCATTAGGTGCAAAAATAGATACAGAAATTAATAAGAGACCAGGACCATATGTCTTTCGAATTAATGGTCAAAATTATCATGTGATGGGTTCTTTGTTACCCCTAGACGGGAATCGTCCTAAATTCGCGCAGCTTTACATTTATGACACTGCCAATGAGGTAAATAACAGAATGAGTGTACTTGGCGTGCATGATAATCTTCAAAATATTGACAGACATATTGTTGCTAGCCTCATAAATATGTTTGATATCCACAACGAAATTGTTAAAGCATTTAGGATGGCGAGAGACCGTTTCGAATGTACCAGCTTTTTACCCATCAGATTGCGTTTGATTGGTACGCGTACAGAAACCTCACAGCAATATAATCTTCCTTCAAGTAGCGAAATTGCTGGTTTGATAGTTGGTGATATCGGTAGCGTAGATCGACAGCGTGATATTATTGTCGAGCATAAAACAGATGGCTTAAAACGTATCAGCGATCTACACCCTTCATTTATGGCAATGCAATATCCTATTTTATTTCCCTATGGTGAAGATGGTTTCAGACTTGGTATACAATGTAGAGAAACATCACGTACTAAAACAAACTGTAGGCAATACATTACAATGCGTGAGTTTTATGCGTACAGAATTCAAAATAGATTGGAGGAAGGGACAACGTTAGTACGAGGAGGTAAACTTTTCCAGCAATATATTGTCGATGCTTTCGCTTCTGTTGAAGAAGAAAGACTTCAATATATTAGAAGAAATCAATCTAATTTGAGGACTGAAATATACAAAGGATCAGAGATGCCGTTGTTGGGGGTGATGTAGACGGCGAGGCTATTGGTAAACGAATTATATTACCGTCGAGTTTCACAGCTGGTCCACGATATATGATACAAAATTACCAAGATGCTATTGCAATATGCAGGCATTGTGGGCCTCCGGACTTATTTATTACATTTACCTGTAATGCGCAATGGCCTGAAATCCATGGTGCTTTGCAATTCATACCTGGCCAAAAAGCTGAAGATAGACCAGATATTGTTAGTAGAGTATTTAAGTTAAAATTGGAAGCATTAATGGATGATATCAAGAAGAATCAATTCTTTGGGAAATCAGTTGCTGGTATGTATCTACTTCAGCTATTGTAAAGTACCTACTGAATTATTTCCCGTAATTAATATTACTATTTCCTTCACTTCTGGTATTTACTAATAATCTTCTAATCCCCCCCTCCCCTCCCCTCCCACTATCTATTTTTTCGCAGAATTGTATACTGTTGAATTCCAAAAAAGAGGGCTCCCTCATGTTCATATTTTAATATGGTTGCACACAACACATAAATATGTCAGCACTACAGAAATAGATTCCATTATTTCAGCTGAGATACCTGATAAAAATACCGATCCAGTCGGTTACGCAACTATATCAAAATTTATGATACATGGTCCGTGCGGGGCAGGTAAACCTGGAGCACCATGTATGGTTAGAGGACGCTGCTCAAAACATTTTCCTAAAGAGTATAAGACCGAAACAGTTATTACTTCAGACGGATTTCCTATTTACAGAAGACGGGATACTGAGGCACGGGTTTTGAAAGCTGGTATTGAACTTGACAATAGATTTGTTGTCCCTCACAACTTACAATTAGTTATCAAATATCAAGCTCATATTAATGTCGAATGGTGTAATAAGTCGAGGCTTATCAAATACTTATTCAAGTATATTAATAAAGGACCAGACAGGTCAGCTGTTGTAATTGAAAATAATGTCAATTACAATAGTTCACGTTCTACACAAATGTATACAAATGTAGATGAAATAAAACAATACTTGGATTGTCGTTATTTATCAGCATATGAAGCAATTTGGAGAATGTTTGAATTCGACATCCATTTTAGACAGCCATCTGTCGAGCGTTTGTCCATTCATTTGCCAATGATGAATAACATTGTATACCACGGTTCTCAAAATTTACTCAATGTTCTAAACCGTCCTGATATTGAAAAAACAATGCTCACTGAATGGATGCACACCAACGCCACATGCGATGATGCTCATGAGCTTACATACGCCGAGTTTCCGACTAAATGGGTATGGCATCAAAAGGACAAGTTTTGGTCACGACGAAAACAGGCCTACCGTATTGGAAGAATAGTTTATGTCCATCCAAATGCAGGTGAATTATATTTCTTAAGAATGCTTTTAAATGTAGTAAAAGGTCCAAAAAATTTTACGGATATTAAAACGGTTCATGGTGTTGTGCATGAAACATTTCGCTCTGCATGTAATGCACTTGGATTGCTCGACGATGATAAAGAATGGAGCGAAGCTGTAGTAACCATAAATTTTTGAAATACAAAATTAAGCTTAAATGAATTTTTGAATTATTTATGTAAGCAATTAATAGGCAGTAGTGGCCCAAAAATATTAATTTTTGATCGGGGCCTGATCTCAAAAATCCGAGATCACCGTTGCGACCGTCCCGTCGAAACATGAAAGTTTTATATACATATGTCTCCGATCCGACGGTCGGATCTTCTAGAAATCAGCAAAGAAGAAGCGGATCCCACAACTTAAGTTGTGAATAGTAACCTCTTATTTTAATTCCCTCTTGATCACTAACGGCCGTTTCGCCGTCTGGGAACCAAATATAGGGGTATGAGTAATGGAACCCAACTAATTCCGACGTTCTGAGCGCAATGGCGCTGACGGTTTTCGCGTTTGGCGACCCGGGTGCATCGAAGTGCGTGCCACGCACTGTATACTGTCGAATAAGATGGAACGATTTTTTATCTGGGCGTTAAACAAACTAAGTAAATACGCCACTTGACAGGTCTCGACGAGCCGGACGTCGTGGCGAAGTCCGTTTCGCGAAATGACGCTCGGTTTGCCTCGAAGTGCGTGAAAAGTATGTAAATGATGCTTTTTCTTTAAATATCTCAAGTGTTCTTGGGCCAGCACCTTAGAGGCTTGGTGCATTGGGCCTCTGCCATCCTAAGAAGCCCACGAAATAGGCTGGGCAGGGCCTGGTGGTGGAGGTTTGGTGTGAAACCGATTTGAGATTGGAATCTTGCATTTAAGTGCATAGTCTCTTGGACTGCCCTGGGCCAGAGCTCGAGGGGTCTGTGGGGGAGGAACCAAAGCATCAGCCTCCCCGTAGTCACCCCAGGCCAGCCCGGAGTGGGGAAAGCCGAGAGTTACAAACCAAGTAAGAAGAAACTCGGGAGAGAGAGAGAGAAAAGAAAGGGTTGGAAGCAACTTCTTCCCAAATTGATCCAGAGACCTTGGGGAGTTCCTGGCGCAAGGAGGACCTTGCTGGAGAGTGCCCAAGGTCGTGCGTGCAAAGAAAACCGAGTTCCGGCTTCTTCCTCTCTCCCACAACCCCGGCCAAGGTGAGACCACCCTAACCTCTGGTTGTTTGAACCCGGGACCCCTAGAAGCAGCTTCCTTAGGACCTTAGGATGCTTCATGCACAGCCCGAGCTCCCCATGCAAAGCGCATGGCCGGCGGGAGCCAACTATGGCCGAAAACGTAATAAAACCCCACCTTGACATAACTCTGCATATAATGAACCAACTAAGCTAAAAATTGGTGTGGAGGGACTGTAGGCAAGTTATATTATTTATACAAAATTTGGTTGATGATGGTTAAGTATTTCAAGAGAAATTTGATGCCCTAGCTTTCGGAATTATTACATATTGGCCGAGCTTCCATTTCCGGCGCCGGCGGGCTTCTCCAACGTCGGACACCTACCCAGAAGTGTCGAGGGGACCAAGAGGATCCCAACCATGCTTTTGCATGGCTCCCATGCAGCCCGAATAAGGGTCGGCCATGGATGACCCGAAATTGAAACCCATTGTCGCCGCCGGCAATCCGGCCACCTTCGGCCGGGAAGGAAGTGTCGGGAAGCTTTGTATGGACCAGATGAAGCTTCCATATAAGTTGGAAGGCTTCTTATAGTCTCTATAAAAATCTGCCATTAACGAGCTTGAGCTCCAAAATGGAGCTTTGCTCCCCGCGCCGCCGCCGCACCCCGTTGCTTGCACGGGTTCAGGTGAGTTCAAGATGTGATTTAGCTTCTATTTGGCCATGAGGTTGGGTCCCAGATGCCATGCATGACCAGTCACGAATTTCAAAGCATGTTGGTCATCTTCTTCCTCCTTGAACCGCGGCCAACTTGGCATTTAGCTTGCTCCAACTGCGGGGAAAATGCTCCTGCAACTTGGAGAAACAAATCCTTCCAAGTTAAAAAGGCCCAGGTGTTGTGGTTGCAGAAATTGAATGAGAGAAATAGCTTATGTGTGTGTGTGAATATTGTGCACACCAAGTGCTTGTGAAAATGCCACAATGAAGGAAAAGTTTGAATTAGCTCTCGAGTTGTATATCAAAGTTGTTTAGAAAGGTCCCCTGAGCTTGATGCTCACTTCAGATCAACTTGGATCTGTGTGGACAAGTGTGTGGTGCATTGTGAATGTGTGTGAGAGCATGAATGGGGTTCTGGTTGAACCAGCAAGAATGGGCTGCCAAGATGGTGAGCCCCTGTGTCCTTGCAATGTTTGAAGATAGGTTTATATACAAAGTTTTGCTGTATGATGCAGAGATGAAAAGTTATGTCCTAATCGAGCTTAAATGCAATAAATCCTTAAAATCTGTACTAGGGGCTGTTTGGAAAGTTGGAATAGTGTATTCCTGGGGTTTTGGGGGTCACTGAACGCGATGCTCGCATTAAAAACAGAGTTTGAAGTCCCGGAGAAACAAAAATGCATTAAGGCTATGTTAGTAAAGAATTTTATGGCCCGAAGTTTGCCTCGGGTTCCGTGCTGCCGCAAATTGGTGAGCACGCTGTTCAGAAAGATGGAAGTCACCTGCTGGAAGTGACGGATTGTTAAAATGATTTTCCAGTTGAAAGAACGAGCAAAAACAGTGCTCAAAATGGCATTAAAAGTGTAATTTTATGAACCCTAGGGGTCTAAACGCAAAATTAACATCATATACTATTTAGTAAAATGTTTAATTGATTCCTAAGCTTTTCGTTAGGAATCCATCGGCTCTGGTTGAGCGAAAATCGGATATCGATCCGTAAAACGGCAAAATCGTCGATTTTACGGTATCCGGGTTACAATTAAAAATAACTAAGAGGGTTATAATTTGATCTAGGTTTAGTGAGCGTTAGGGGGACTAAGTCGATCCCTGATTTACATTTTTGATCCAGGTTAGCTCAGTTTGCATCTGGATTCGAGCACATATTGGATTACAGATTAATTGCCTGCGCATTGACAGGTGGGTTATCTTCGGTCCGGGTTTTATCAGTTCGGCCCTCTGGGGTGCGATACTGGTTGGACTCCTGTTCTTGGTAACTTAGTTTATTTTGAGCCTTTCTGCCTTTGGTTGCAATATATATTACTGTTAGTTGCTCTGACTGATTGGCCATTTCGTAAGTTGCACTCCTATGCTTGATTATTATATCAGTCTATTAAATGCTTGAGCCTGCCTTTCCATTGATTCAGTGATTTGCTATCTTATGCCTGCTTTATACCTGCTTCCTTGTTGTTCGCCCGTTATGTTGCTAAATACATGATCTTTTAGAATATATATTTTTACCAAGCCTTGTAGGGTGGCCTGAGTCTGTTCTTGTTTGATAGGACAAGGGCGACGCTCTACGAGGGTTGGGACCCAAAAAAACCTACTGTTTTCAAAGGTTTTCCTAAAAAAAAAAAACATGTGTTTAGTTGCATAAGGGGTTAGTCTGTCTGATTGGTGTTGAGCTATGCCTGTTATCAGTTCTATTCTGCCTTACATGATTATTCATAGTGCCTCTAGCCTTTATACTTTTACTTGGACATTTCCATGGTTGATTAGTGAGCCTGTTTATTCTGCTGATCAAATGATACATCTCTGAGCACATAGATTTATTTGACTGAGGTTTTACCCAGCTTCGTAGGGTCGCCGGAGTCTGTTCTTGTTTGATAGGACAAAGGCACTGCTCTGCGAGGTTTGGACCTAAAACCCAAGCTTCGTAGTGTCGCCTAAGTCTGTTCTTGTTTGATAGGACGAGGGCAATGCTCTTCGAGGTTTGGACTTTTCAAAACAGTTTTCTTAAAAATATGTGTTTAAGTTTTGTATCATTTGGTTGGTTGGTGTGGTAGAGTTGAGTTTATCTGTGAGCTTCTGTTGAGAGAGATTTGCCTTGATCTTGCATATGAGCTGAGATTTACTGTTTTGTTGCTGAGTGTTCCTGCATGAGAGTTGAGATTCAGTTGATTTGTACTTGCATCCCAGTGGGGATTTCCCGGCTTGTAGCCGATTACCCGGTCAGTGGACCGCCAGTTTGAGCATTTGCATTTGATCGCCCGCACTGTTGTACGTCACGAACATTGCCGGGGTCGCTCCCCGTGGACATTGTTCTTTACCGGTAAAGTGGTTAGCAGTAGCAACCGTGACCCCTTGTGGGGGGAATGTCAACCAGAGAGTGACAGATGGGCAAATTCGCCTGAGGGTTTTGTGGAACCAATATGGTGACTGGTAATTGGGTCTTTGTGTTTTCATTTATTTGATGCATGTGTTGTTAAGTTGATTTATCATGTGTAGGACCCCTGAACCCCATGCAGCTTTTTCCCGTGAATCCACTATGCAAACACCTGTTGATGGTGTATCTGGCCCATAGTGCGTCAAAGGGATGCCACAGATGGACCCCGTGAGCTTTGGTTAGCTGTGTTGGCCTTCGGCGGCTTTTACCGAATTTTAGAATAGGAATTTGGCCAAACGGAGGGTGGATTTGGATTCAGCGCGGAAAAACGCTTGAAAATGGCTTTTTATTTGCTAAATTCTGAGTCCGGATGCCCAAAAACGGACTCCCGGAAGTTTTACAGCAATTCTGGTGCATGGGGGAGCCGTGGACCGGCAGGCATGCCACGTGGCAGGCGCGGATTGGCCGGCGCACGCGGCCGGGTCCACGGAGCAGCGGGGGAGAGACCGGGGTGCACCGTGGAGCGCGTGGACCGGGGCGCGCCACGTGGCAGCCCCGGATTGGGCGGCTCAGGTGCGCCCGGTTTGCCGGGTGCACCGCGGAGCGCGTGGACCGGGGCGTGCCACGTGGCAGCCCCGGGTTCGTTGGCTCTGGTGCGCCCGGAGCGCGGGGGAGCGCGGGGGAGCGCGGGGACCAGGGGCGCGCCACGTGGCAGCTCCGCATTGGCGGGCTCACGAGCGCGCGGTCCACGTGCCGCGCGGGGCTGCTGGCGGGGGCAGGCGCCGTACAGCGGGCAGGGCCGTACCGCGGGCAGGCGGCCGGCGGCAGCGGCAGGCGGCGGGCGGCAGGGCGGCGGGCGGCAGGCGGCGGGCGGCAGGGCTGGCGGGCGGCGTGGCAGGGGCCACGTGGCGCCCGCTGATTCGCGGGCGCCACCCACCGCACTGCCGCGGGCAGGGCCACGTGGCGTCCCCCCGGTGGCCTGCACGGCTGTACCGTGTTCGGGGGAAGCGTGGCGGGCGCCGGGGCGGGTCGGACGGATCTGGGATCCCGTCCGACGGCGTGTAGCGGGCCGGGCCGCACTGTGCGCGCCCGAAAGTTCTCGGGCCGGGCCGCACTGTGCGCGCCCGAAAACTTTCGGGCGCCCGGAAGTGAGGACATGTTGGGAATTTTCCCAATTGTCCTCTTTGGCTCTATAAATAGCCAACCCGAGCCTCACCTTTGCTCTTTTTCTCCCAAACCGCACCTCCCCTGCCCGAGCCACCTTAAGAAGACTTGTTCACCTCTTGATGCTTGATCTCCCTGCCAAGTTCTAGGATTTTAGGAGGCTCGAATCCCGAGGTTTCCCATTTTACGGCGCGGCGCGACGTTGCATTTCCTGTTTTCCTCTTCGGCGCAGCGATGATGTTTTAGCTCCCCTGGACTACCCCGAGGTCCTTTTCAGTGATTCTTGCGCCGACAGACTCCTTACAGGTAGGGCTTCAACTTTTATTTTGGTCGCGCTTTCCCGTTTCGAGGTTTTGGCACGGATCCCGAGGCAAACAGTGACCCCCTTTTTCTGTATGGAATTCCTTGACAGCCCTGAAGTATTTTGGCCATATCTTCGCGCACGAGCGTCAGACGGGAACGAGCTTATACAACTTTTTCATCTACGGATCGCAAGGAACGCGCTCGTATTTTTATTGGAATTTGGAGAGGATTATTTCGAGGTGAAAATCACTGTTTTCTCAGTGAACAGTGCACAGTTTTTAGCACAGATTTTTGTGTGATGTACCCCTCTTGCCGAATTTTTATCTTGACTTACCGAACTCAGTTTTGGACGTGCAAGGTACCGTTGCGAAGCTATCGACGCGAGGATCGCCGTGATATTTTTCTTGGAATTTTCTGGGCACTTTCTGCAGGTGATAATTTAACAGTTTCGGGACTGTTGTTGTATGGATTAATAAAGACAGTATTTGGGAACCTAAGTGTATTTAGTGGGCTTTGTGTTGTACCAGGAGTGTTTTGGGTGTACTGTACTGTTGGAGCGCAGGATTGGAGTTTTGGTATTTTCAGCTGTACGGACCCGGACAGTTAGCGCTTCAGGTGGGTGGTTGTTGTACTCCTCTCTTGGTATGCCCACTAGGAATATCAGAGTACCCTTGAATTGAAGATGCTAAATATGTGATTGGTAGACTTGCATGCTTTAGGGAATTAATTATTGGTAATCAGATCCTGGTTATTAGAATGATCACCTGATTTTAATCGCTTAATTAATCTGGACTGTATGCTTGGAGACAAAATAGTAATTGAGGACTGCAAAACTGATAATTTTTCATATGAGACTGTCACCCTAGCTTATGTCACTCTAAATTGTTTATTCTTGGAAATTGGACAAAATGTTGGAACAATGCATGATTAAACGGGTCACATAATATTGTCATCTTTTACTGCTACACTATTTTTGGGACTTGACTTAGGAGAAACCATGCATTTATTCCTTTCTTCTCCTATCCTTGATAGACTTGAGGCATAGTTGCTCGGATTCGAGCGGGTATGGACAGTGTAGTCAGGTATTGGGGATTTGGGACAGTTTGGGCTTTTGACAGGGTGTTGCGGCGACCACGGATCTTGGGTGGTTGACCGGGTTATACTATTGCATCAGATTGGGTATTTGGGGGATCGGGCTTGCTTTAGTGGAGGGTTTTTCCCACTTCATTGAGTCTCGATCCAGTCCTGCTATATATGGTTACTTACTTTCCTCGTGTGGGTCGCTCCCCACGAGTGCGACTCCGGAGTGCGCGGCAGGCAGACTTTGAGTCCTGGGGACTCTTTTGCTTCGGTGTTATGCGTAGGCTGGCATACCCGAGGCGGCAGAGCAGGCAGTGCCAGTGTCCACTGGCGGTCAGATTGGGTCATTTGACAGGCTCCTGATACTGATGCATACTTTGCCATCCTGGTTGGTTTAGCATGTAGAGGCATATTAGGGGTAGCATTTTATCAGTGGTCACTCATATTGCACTCCCCTTTGCTTTCTTTCCCCTTTTGCCTCTGATTTCCTGGTGGGCATATCTGAGCTGAGGCTTTACCCACTAGGGGAGGCTACTGTTTATAGTAGTACTTACCCCCATTGTCTTTTCTTGTCTCTTTTCCCCTTTGTTTTGCAGAGTCCTCTGTGGGAGTTGCTGGGCCGTCAGCAGCTGAGCGAGGTAAGAGGATCGCGGACTAGTTAGCGAGCCACCGAGAGATGTAGCTGGATATTTTGGTCACCCGGTCTTCTCAGACAGTTTTATTTTACTTCCTTTTGGGTCTGGCTTCTGCCAGCTGGTTGTATTTTGTTGTGAGCTGGGAGAGACATCTGTATTTATTTTTACAGTTGTACTTTTTACTTCCAGCTTCTGTCTGAGATACAGTAGTTTTAGTTTAGCTCTGATTATTATGCTCTTTTATTATTACTTCTTATATCTGAGCAGGTTACCGACGCTTCGTGTATGTGGGAAATACCGCATGCACGGCGGATCTGTAGACGGGCCCGGGTTCTGGTTTACACCCGGGGCGTGACAGATTAAGTTGGTATCAGAGCTTAGGGATAGGTCAGTTGGGACTTAGGAAACCCTAGGCTTTGGACAGACCCTAGGATGATAGGGCGTGAGTGGCGTGACATTTTGCGAAAGTCGGTGATTTTATAGTTAACTCTTCCAGTGAGCGAAGAGGGATCGACATAGCCTATTTCTGTTGGACCATTATGTTGGCTGCAGACAACATAAGGCTACAGAAATAGGGGGATGTCTTTTGACTTTCGCCAGATTGGGTCGTGTGGGGTTTGTTGCTGATGTCTGGTTTCTTGTGGCAGGATGCCTCCTCGACGCCGGATGCCTACTCGGGGTACTCCTTCACCCCCTGTCGAGCCAGAGCAGGCTAGACCTCTGAGCTTACTGAGTTGAGGGCCTTGGTGGCCCAGTTGGCGGAGGGACAGCGCCGCCAGGAGCAGAGGATCGACCAGCTGCTTGCTCAGAGAGAGGCACCACCCCCGGTTGTTCCTGAGGCCCTTGTGCCTCCTGTTGCACCTTTTGTGCCATCTGCGCCATCTTCGAGTAGCGGGGCTCCTGGAGCTATTCAGCCTTTGACTGCGGAGGAGGAGCGGGATTTTGCTGACAAACTCTCGATGTTTGTTAAGCGGGGACCACCTAGATTCTCGGGGCGGGATGCTCAGCCCCGGGCTGTTGGGAGATGGCTTTCTGCGATGGAGAAGCTTTTTCGGGACTTCTTCATCGACCCGAGGTATCGAGTGCACATGGCGGTGCACTGTTTGGACGGAGATGCTGATTTTTGGTGGCAGCGGGTAGAGCCACTGGAGTTCCGGATTACACGGCAGCTGCCTTGGGAGGAGTTCCGACGGATGGTGTTGGACACCTACTTTTCTACCAGTGTGAAGAAGAAGTTGGAGGACGACCTGAAGAACCTGCAGCAGGGCGAACGATCGGCCCATGCCTATTTCCAGGAGTTCATGGAGTTGCTGAACTGTGTGCCTTTCGTCGCCCGTGACGGTCCGCACCAGGTGGAGTTGTTTGAGGCAGGCCTTCGTCCAGAGATTTACACACTTGTGCATGCTCAGAGATTTCAGACCCTGGAGGCAGCCGCAGAGCATGCACAGTGGGTGGAGAGGGGCGATCAGGAGGTGGCCAGGCGGAGGGCCGCGGTCGCGCAGAGTTCCGACAGGAAGCGACCAGCCCCAGAGGACGGGGGACAGGCCAGCTCATGGAGACCGCCACGGCCGCCGCAGTCCCAGTCTTACGGCCGTGGGCGATCTGAGAGGAGAGGGCCTGGTGGACCCCAGAGACCGCAGCAGCACCAGCAGCAGAGATCGCAGCAGAGGCAGCAGAGATCTCAGCAGCAGTCCTCGAGACAGCAGCAGCAGCAGCCGAGACAGCCTCGATCTTCTGACCGATGTATCTTTTGCAGGGGTCAGCATTCGGCGGACACTTGCGACTTGAGATGGGGGCGATGTTACCGGTGCGGACAGCCGGGACATGTGCGAGCTACCTGCCCCCTTATTACTTCCTCGGCACCTTCCTCGGCGTCGGCTCCATATTCCCCGCAGCAGCAACGGCCTTCTATGCTCCAGCGAGCAGGCCGTCCACCTCTCATCCTACAGACTCTCGACCTCCAGCACCGAGCGGGCGGGTGTATGCCGCCCAGTTAGCAGATTTCCACGGCAGACCAGGTGGTGGCAGGTATTACCCTACTCTTTGGTATTCGGACTCGCACTTTATTCGACACTGGAGCATCTCATTCTTTCATTAGTCGAGCATTTGCATCACTTCATGGTCTAGAGGTAGAGTCCTTGCCACTTGCATTAGAGGTGCGGATTCCTGATCACGTTTTGCATGTCGAGGAGCGTTGTTTGGCATGCCCGGTACAGTTGGGGCCTTGGATTTTGCCTGCAGACTTGCTTGTTTTGCAGCAGCTCCAGGATTTTGACTTGGTGCTTGGGATGGATTGGCTGTCACGGTATTCCGCCACCATCGACTGCAGAGAGAGGACGGTGACTCTTCGCGAGCCTGGACAGGAGGAGTTCATCTTCAGAGGCTGCCAGAGCACGCTGTTCGCAGCGACCATTTCCTCGGCGAGAGCTAGGAGGATGTTGAGTAGGGGTTGCACTGCCTTTTTGGCCACTGTGGTGGAGGTGCCTACGGCGGCACTGGGACTCGAGGATATCCCTATTGTCCGAGAGTTCCCAGATGTGTTTCCCCCTGAGTTGACGATCGATGCCGCCGGAGAGGGAGATTGAGTTTGTGATTGATGTAGTCCCTGGGACTGCACCAATCTCAAAGGCACCCTATAGGATGGCGCCAGCTGAGTTGAAGGAGTTGAAAGCCCAGCTTCAGGATCTTTTGGATAAGGGCTTCATCAGACCCAGTGTATCTCCGTGGGGAGCGCCTGTGTTGTTTGTTAAGAAGAAGGATGGGTCACTTCGGTTGTGTGTGGATTATAGGGAGTTGAATAAAGTGACCATCCGGAACAAGTATCCCCTCCCCCGGATTGATGATTTGTTTGATCAGCTGCAGGGAGCATCGGTGTTCTCGAAAATTGATCTGCAGTCCGGTTACCACCAGCTGAGGGTGAGGGCCGAGGACATCTCCAAAACGGCTTTCAGATCGCGGTACGGGCATTATGAGTTTACGGTGATGCCTTTCGGATTGACAAATGCCCCTGCCGCATTCATGGATTTGATGAACAGGATATTCAGCCGTTTCTGGACCGGTTTGTGGTGGTGTTTATAGATGATATCCTGATTTACTCCCGGAGTGATCTGGAGCACGAGGAGCACTTGAGGATTGTGCTACAGCTTCTGCGGGAGAAGAAGCTGTATGCCAAGCTCAAAAAGTGCGAGTTTTGGCTCCGGGAGGTTGCCTTTCTGGGTCATGTTGTTTCAGCTGCTGGAGTGGCGGTGGATCCGGCCAAGGTGGATGCTATTCGAGATTGGCCGAGGCCGACGACTATCACCGAGGTGCGGAGCTTTCTTGGTTTGGCGGGCTACTATCGGCGTTTTGTGGAAGGCTTTGCGAAGCTTTCCTCTCCCCTCACACGCCTGACCAGGAAAGGAGTTAAGTTTGTTTGGAGCGAGACTTGCCAGAGCTGTTTTGAGGAGCTGAAGCAGAGATTGATGACCGCGCCTATCCTTGCCCTCCCAGTTATGGGGGAAGGATTTGTAATTTACAGTGATGCCTCGCATAGCGGTCTGGGTTGCGTGTTGATGCAGCATGGTAGGGTGATTGCCTATGCTTCACGGCAATTGAAGGACTATGAGAAAAATTATCCTACTCATGATCTGGAGTTGGCGGCGGTGGTGTTTGCTCTGAAGCTGTGGCGGCATTATTTGTATGGAGAGCATTGCGAGATTTATACTGATCACAAGAGCTTGAAGTATCTGTTCACCCAAAAGGAGCTGAATTTGAGGCAACGCCGGTGGTTGGAGCTGTTAAAGGATTACGATCTGAGTATCCTTTACCATCCCGGCAAGGCCAATGTCGTGGCAGATGCTTTGAGTAGGAGGACGAGTCTGAGCTTATTGATCTCGCAGCAGGCGCCGTTGATCGAGCAGATGAGGCGATTGCAGCTGGAGGTTGTATCCCCTGGGGTCTCTGCTAGACTCATGTCTATGGTCTTGCAGCCCACTCTGTTGGAGAGGATCAGGGACACTCAGAGTGAGGACCCCCACTTGACGAGGATCAGGACGCAGCTTCAGGCGGATCAGACAGGGGATTTTTCTGTGGATAGCTCGGGAGTACTACGGTACAGGGATCGAGTGTGTGTGCCTATGGATCAGGAGATTAGGGATCAGATCTTGAGGGAGGCCCATTGTACACCTTATACCATCCACCCTGGAGGTACTAAGATGTACAAGGACCTCAAGGCACAGTTTTGGTGGCCCGGAATGAAGCGGGACATTGGGAGATTCGTAGCTCACTGTCTAACTTGCCAGCAAGTGAAGGCAGAGCATCGCGTTCCTGCTGGTAAGTTGCAGAGTCTTCCAATTCCCGAGTGGAAATGGGACCACGTTACTATGGATTTCGTCACTGGATTGCCGAGGGCACAGAGCGGGGCAGATGCGATTTGGGTTATCGTGGACAGGCTCACCAAGTCGGCGCACTTCCTACCGGTTCAGATGACCTTGCCACTGGAGCGTCTAGCGCAGTTATATTTGGATGAGATAGTGAGACTCCATGGTGTGCCTGCTTCGATTGTTTCAGACAGGGACCCGAGATTTGTGTCGCGTTTTTGGGGGAGTTTGCAGTCGGCATTGGGGACTCAGCTCAGGTTTAGCACCGCTTTCCACCCACAGACTGATGGTCAGTCAGAGCGCACCATACAGACCCTCGAGGATATGTTGAGAGCGTGCGTTATGGATTTTGGAGGAGGGTGGTACCGACACTTATCTTTGGTCGAGTTCGCGTACAACAACAGCTATCAAGCGAGCATCCAGATGGCTCCGTTTGAGGCGTTGTATGGACGCAGGTGTCGGTCCCCCTTATACTGGAGTGATGTGGGTGAGAGAAGGACTTTGGGACCGGATTTGCTTTTGGAGGCCGAGGAAAAAGTCAGAATTATTCGCCGACATCTTGAGACAGCCCAGAGTCGTCAGAAGAGCTATGCCGACACCCGACGGCGAGACCTAGAGTTTCAGGTTGGTGATCATGTCTTCTTGAAGGTCTCGCCCTCGAAGGGGGTCCGTAGATTTGGAGTGCGGGGGAAGCTCAGTCCCCGCTATATTGGACCCTTCGAGATTCTTGGCAGAGTTGGTCCTGTGGCTTACAGAGTTGCTCTACCCCCACGCCTGGCCGGAGTTCATGATGTCTTCCACGTCTCAGCTCTGAGGAAGTATGTGTTCGACCCGTCGCACGTGATTGACTTCACTGCATTGGAGATCGGCGAGGACATGGTCTACGAGGAGCGGCCGTTGCGGATTCTTGCTCGTGAGGTGAGGGAATTGCGCAATCGGGCCATTCCATATGTGAAGATCTTGTGGAGCAATCATGAGGAGCGAGAGGCTACTTGGGAGCTGGAGACAGAGATGAGAGACGCCTACCCCTTCTTGTTCGAGGCTTCTGGTTGAGGTATGACTGTTTTATTTGTTCTTGTTTCGGGGACGAAACTTTTTTTTAGGGGGGGAGGATGTAGGACCCCTGAACCCCATGCAGCTTTTTCCCGTGAATCCACTGTGCAAACACCTGTTGATGGTGTATCTGGCCCATAGTGCGTCAAAGGGATGCCACAGATGGACCCCGTGAGCTTTGGTTAGCTGTGTTGGCCTTCGGCGGCTTTTACCGAATTTTAGAAAAGGAATTTGGCCAAACGGAGGGTGGATTTGGATTCAGCGCGGAAAAACGCTTGAAAATGGCTTTTTATTTGCTAAATTCTGAGTCCGGATGCCCAAAAACGGACTCCCGGAAGTTTTACAGCAATTCTGGTGCATGGGGGAGCCGTGGACCGGCAGGCATGCCACGTGGCAGGCGCGGATTGGCCGGCGCACGCGGCCGGGTCCACGGAGCAGCGGGGGAGAGACCGGGGTGCACCGTGGAGCGCGTGGACCGGGGCGCGCCACGTGGCAGCCCCGGATTGGGCGGCTCAGGTGCGCCCGGTTTGCCGGGGTGCACCGCGGAGCGCGTGGACCGGGGCGTGCCACGTGGCAGCCCCGGGTTCGTTGGCTCTGGTGCGCCCGGAGCGCGGGGGAGCGCGGGGACCAGGGGCGCGCCACGTGGCAGCTCCGCATTGGCGGGCTCACGAGCGCGCGGTCCACGTGCCGCGCGGGGCTGCTGGCGGGGGCAGGCGCCGTACAGCGGGCAGGGCCGTACCGCGGGCAGGCGGCCGGCGGCAGCGGCAGGCGGCGGGCGGCAGGGCGGCAGGCGGCGGGCGGCAGGGCTGGCGGGCGGCGTGGCAGGGGCCACGTGGCGCCCGCTGATTCGCGGGCGCCACCCACCGCACTGCCGCGGGCATGGCCACGTGGCGTCCCCCCGGTGGCCTGCACGGCTGTACCGTGTTCGGGGGACGCGTGGCGGGCGCCGGGGCGGGTCGGACGGATCTGGGATCCCGTCCGACGGCGTGTAGCGGGCCGGGCCGCACTGTGCGCGCCCGAAAGTTCTCGGGCCGGGCCGCACTGTGCGCGCCCGAAAACTTTCGGGCGCCCGGAAGTGAGGACATGTTGGGAATTTTCCCAATTGTCCTCTTTGGCTCTATAAATAGCCAACCCGAGCCTCACCTTTTGCTCTTTTTCTCCCAAACCGCACCTCCCCTGCCCGAGCCACCTTAAGAAGACTTGTTCACCTCTTGATGCTTGATCTCCCTGCCAAGTTCTAGGATTTTAGGAGGCTCGAATCCCGAGGTTTCCCATTTTCCGGCGCGGCGCGACGTTGCATTTCCTGTTTTCCTCTTCGGCGCAGCGATGATGTTTTAGCTCCCCTGGACTACCCCGAGGTCCTATTTCAGCGATTCTTGCGCCGACAGACTCCTTACAGGTAGGGCTTCAACTTTTATTTTGGTCGCGCTTTCCCGTTTCGAGGTTTTGGCACGGATCCCGAGGCAAACAGTAACCCCCTTTTTCTGTATGGAATTCCTTGACAGCCCTGAAGTATTTTGGCCGTATCTTCGCGCACGAGCGTCGCACGGGAACGAGCTTATACAACTTTTTCATCTACGGATCGCAAGGAACGCGCTCGTATTTTTATTGGAATTTGGAGGGGATTATTTCGAGGTGAAAATCACTATTTTCTCAGTGAACAGTGCACAGTTTTTAGCACAGATTTTTGTGTGATGTACCCCTCTTGCCGAATTTTTATCTTGACTTACCGACCTCAGTTTTGGACGTGCAAGGTACCGTTGCGAAGCTATCGACGCGAGGATCGCCGTGATATTTTTCTTGGATTTTTCTGGGCACTTTCTGCAGGTGATAATTTAACAGTTTCGGGACTGTTGTTGTAGGGATTAATAAAGACAGTATTTGGGAACCTAAGTGTATTTAGTGGGCTTTGTGTTGTGTCAGGAGTGTTTTGGGCATACTGTACCTGTTGGAGCGCAGGATTGGAGTTTTGGTATTTTCAGCTGTACGGACCCGGACAGTTAGCGCTTCAGGTGGGTGGTTGTTGTACTCCTCTCTTGGTATGCCCACTAGGAATATTAGAGTGCCCTTGAATTAAAGATGCTAAATATGTGATTGGTAGACTTGCATGCTTTAGGGAATTAATTTTTGGTAATCAGATCCTGGTTATTAGAATAATCACCTGATTTTAATCGCTTAATTAATCTGGACTGTGGCTTGAAGACAAAATAGTAATTGAGGACTGCAAAACTAATAATTTTTCATATGAGACCATCACACTAGCTCATGTCACTCTAAATTGTTTATTCTTGGAAATTGGACAAAATGTTGGAACAATACAGGATTAAACGGGTCACTTAATATTGTCATCTTTTACTGCTACACTATTTCTTGGGACTTGACTTAGGAGAAACCATGCATTTATTCCTTTCTTCTCCTATCCTTGATAGACATGAGGCATAGTTGCTCGGATTCGAGCGGGTATCGGACAGTGTAGTCAGGTATTGGGGATTTGGGACAGTTTGGGCTTTTGACAGGGTGTTGCGGCGACCACGGATCTTGGGTGGTTGACCGGGCCATACTATTGCATCAGATTGGGTATTTGGGGGATCGGGCTTGCTTTAGTGGAGGGTTTTTCCCGCTTCATTGAGTCTCGATCCAGTCCTGCTATATATGGTTACTTACTTTCCTCGTGTGGGTCGCTCCCCACGAGTGCGACTCCGGAGTGCGCGGCAGGCAGACTTTGAGTCCTGGGGACTCTTTTGCTTCGGTGTTATGCGTAGGCTGGCATACCCGAGGCGGCAGAGCAGGCAGTGCCAGTGTCCACTGGCGGTCGGATTGGGTCATCTTGACAGGCTCCTGATACTGATGCATACTTTGCCATCCTGGTTGGTTTAGCATTTAGAGGCATATTAGGGGTAGCATTTTATCTGTGGTCACTCATATTGCACTCCCCTTTGCTTTCTTTCCCCTTCTGCCTCTGATTTTCCTGGTGGGCATATTTGAGCTGAGGCTTTACCCACTAGGGGAGGCTACTATTTATAGTAGTACTTACCCCCATTGTCTTTTCTTGTCTCTTTTCCCCTTTGTTTTGCAGAGTCCTCTGCGGGAGCTGCGGGACCGTCAGCAGCTGAGCGAGGTAAGAGGATCGCGGACTAGTTAGCGATGCCACCGAGAGATGTAGCTGGATATTTTGGTCACCCGGTCTTCTCAGACAGTTCTATTTTACTTCCTTTTGGGTCTGGCTTCTGCCAGCTGGTTGTATTTTGTTGTGAGCTGGGAGAGTTATCTGTATTTATTTTTACAGTTGTACTTTACTTACTTACCACTTCTGTCTGAGATACAGTAGTTTTAGTTTACCTCTGATTATTATGCTCTTTTATTATTACTTCTTATATCTGAGCAGGTTACCGACGCTTCGTGTATGTGGGAAATACCGCATGCACGGCGGATCTGTAGACGGGCCCGGGTTCTGGTTTACACCCGGGGCGTGACATCATGCTTCCTTGATGTCTTGATTATAGTTTCATTGTTATCATGCTAATTGACCTAATTCCTTGATGCCTTGATTATAGTTCTCAGTTATGTTACCCTGCTCTAAGTGTAACCTGCTTATATCCTGCTTTAATTTTGCTAAAATTATCTCCTATACTTGTATCTAGATTATAAGTTTGTTTCCTTTACAGCACCAGTTATATATCTGCTTTACCCTAACCCCTGATTTATTACTATCCTCTAGCATTGTATACCAGTAGGTACGATCTGCTATTTCTCGGCTCGTCGTGCCCACTGGGATACACTCCGGTGTGTCTCACACCCTCGGGTGACTGTTTTTCAGGTCAAGCGGGTGTTGAGATGTCGGGACGAGTTGGTGAGATCACGAGATAGAGCTTGACCCTGGACAGCCGTTAGCCCAAGTGATTACCTGTTAAAAGAAAAGGAAATGTAATGAATTGAATGTAAATGTGTAACTGTAATCTTGATATAATAATAAGTGTATGTAGTTAGATAGTACTCTGTTTTGATTGCCAAGCTAGCCGTGCATATATAGAAAAGGCTCAATCCCCTGTGGGATTGGGACTCTTCTATATATGTGGCGGTCTGTTGCGCCCGGACTGGTTTCAAACTCTGATAAAAAAAAAAAAAAAATTTTGGACGCTGTTTTTTTTTAAAAACTTGGGGCGTGACAGAAGCATTAGAGGAAGCATCGCATTGGTGTTCTTCCGTTGCACTTAGACAATTATTTACAACCATAATAATATACTGTGAGGTTGCAGATCCTGTCAAATTATGGGATCAATATTGGGAATTAATGGCGGATGATATTTTGTACAGATTGAGACATGTTCTTGGCATCCAAAATCTCCAAATACCTCGACTTGAACTCCAGAATCATGTTCTTTTCGAACTTGAAGATCTGTTCAACAAAAATTGCAGCTCACTTTCCCATTACAAACTTCCAATTCCCTCGAGATTACTTTTTGACGATTTTGACAACAGATTACTTAGAGAGGAACTAGATTACAGTACAGAAGAACTACTACACGAACATACTGAATTGTTCAACGGTTTAAACAATGAACAAGAAACCGTATATAATGCTGTTTTAGCTTCTGTATATCAAAATATTGGAGATGTCATATTTGTTTACGGACATGGGGGAACAGGTAAAACATATCTTTGGAAAACAATTATTTCCAAATTACGTTCGGAGGGAAAAATTGTACTAGCTGTTGCTTCATCCGGGATAGCGTCTCTTTTATTGCCTGGAGGTCGAACCGCTCATTCAAGATTTAAAATACCTATTAAAGTTAACGACGACTCCATTTGCGAAATTAAGAAAGGTACGCAGCTCGCGAAATTAATTTCACAGTCCAGTTTGATTCTTTGGGATGAAGCTCCCATGAATCATAGAAATTGTTTTGAGGCTTTGGATAAATCTCTAAAGGATATTATGAAAACAAGTTGTGTAGAGACTGATGAGAAACTTTTCGGAGGTAAGACAATTCTTTTAGGTGGAGATTTTAGATAAATACTTCCCGTCATCGTCGGTGGAACTAAACAAGATATTTTGAATGCATCCCTTACTAGATCTTACATATGGAGCAAATGTAAAATTTATCGTCTTACTATAAATATGAGATTACTACAAGGTTCCACAGGTACTTTACCAACCACATCGTTAATAGAATTTGCTCAATGGGTACTTGATATTGGTGATGGAAAAATAGATACCGTGAAATTTAATGATGAGGAAGAGCCAACTTGGATCAAAATTCCTGCTGATTTCTTAATAAAGTTTGATGATAATGGAATCCAAGCAATTGTTTCTGAGATATATGATAATATGGAACAAAACTACAATAACCCTAATTACCTGCGAGATCGAGCTATCGTTACGCCCGTAAACGAAAATGTGGATGATGTTAATACTTACGTTCTGTCATTGTTACAAGCCGAAGAACACTTATACCTAAGTTCGGATTCAGTATGCAGCTCATCGAAAAATGCTGAAGAGAATAGTTTACTCTATCCTGTCGATTTCTTGAATACTTTGAAATTTAATGGAGTACCTAATCATGAATTGAAACTCAAGGTGGGGAGTCCAATAATGTTACTTCGCAATATTAATCAAAGTTCCGGTCTTTGTAATGGAACTCGATTGCTTATAACCCAATTAACACCTAGGCTTATTGAAGCACAAATTTTCACAGGGAACCACATTGGAGAAAAAGTCTACATTCCGAGAATTGTAATAAATGTAACTGAGTCTAAATGGCCATTCATTCTGAAAAGAAGACAATTCCCAGTACGTCTAAGTTATGCAATGACAATTAATAAAAGTCAAGGGCAAACATTGCAAAAAGTTGGCCTCTATTTGTCACAACCTGTCTTCTCGCATGGTCAATTATATGTAGCAATTTCTCGAGCAAGTTCGCGAGAAGGATTGCGAATTCTTATAGAAAATAGAGATGAAAAATTTGAAGGATATACAAAGAATATTGTTTACCACGAAATATTTGACGATTTAAAATAATCCATTCAGGTTTGTCATATATTCTTCTATTACCGTAATGAAAAAATAAATGCAATATTATCTTAAGAAATCGTATTTGTTCTTACCCTACCTTTTGTATTCATGTATAGAAAACTGAAGTCCCTGTGAAGACAACACCGCTATCACAGTTATCACTACAGAAGCAAGACTGTAGAATCAAGGTGCGAATATGTCGCATATGGGAATCGACTGCACCATTCCTTAAAGGAGATATCTTTAGTTTGGAGTGTTTATTAATCGATGAAGAGGTTTGTGCAACTCTTTCTTCATATATGATACTTATTTCTTAACCAATAATTCTTCTACATTCGTTGTTCCATCAATTAGGCATTTTCAATGCAAGCAACAATTCGTAAACAAGACGCAGCGGAATTTAAATGCCGAATTACCGAAGGCAATGTATACTTAATGGAGAAATTCATTGTTATTCCAAGTCGGAAAAAATTTGTAGCCATCGATCGTGATTACATGGTTCAGTTAAATAATCGAACGAAAGTGATTCATACAGAAGAAAATTTGGAGAACATCCCGCTATACAGTTTTAATTTCTTAACTTTTTTTGAGGTTGAGAAGAAACGATACAATGATACAGTTTTGACAGGTAACATTTTTTGCATAATGAAATTCCTTTCTTCTTCTTTCTTTACTCATGATGTCTTCTTTGTAATTATCTTTTTTATCTCTCTTAGATGTCCTTGGTAGACTTATAACGATTGGTGAAGTTACCGAACGATATATTGGTCAACTTCTTACCCCCATAAGGAATATGGAGATTGAGGATTCATGGTAAGACATTACTAATTCCAGATGATCGCACCTGAATCTAATTAAATAAAAAAAAAATATCGCATAGTAACATGTTTTAGTTGACAGTAAAAATGTTCTGCCTATTGTACTGTGGGACCAATTTGCTACATCTCTCGATGAACGCCGCATTTCTGCAGCAGGAGCTACCAATCCTGTTATAATTGTTCTTGCTGGAATGACTGTTCGGACATTTAGAGGTTAATATTTAAAATGAATTCATACAATATGTGCTCTTACAATAGAATGATTTTTTATCTACTATTGTGAATTAATTTCTTCCTATTTCCCAAATATAGAGAAGGAGCATTTATCCACGTGTTCAGCGTCAAAGATATATTTTGATCTTGACAACCCAGAAATTGCAGAACTTCTACATAGGTTTGTCAACTGATTGTGCAGCTTGACTTCTTTACGAATTATTCATTAATATATTTATGATAATATTACTATCATTACCTGTAGTTTCCACCTCACCGATAATTCAATTCGTCGTATAACTTACGATAAAAAAGAAACTATCTCTCCTCAAGAAGAGATGATGTTGAACAGGAAATCAATTGGTGACTTACTATGCCTTGATGTCAATATTACTGAAGTACGTACCTGATTATAATAAATTCGAATTTTATATTTCCAAATTGTTTAATACATTTCTCAACATAACTTCAAATTTGACTTCTATTCAACAAATAGAATGAGAAGTTTACATGTGAGGCTACGATTATGGAGATCGACACGCTATATGGTTGGTGGTACAGAGCATGCCGCGATTGCAAGACAGCAGTTAAAACATACGGCGATAGTTTCTGGTGTCCCCGATGTGAGGATACAAAGGTCTCGCCTATTCCATGGTAAATAATTTTATTACCTTCAAATTTCTACAATTACTCTTATTTTTACTCCCGATTTTTTCGCGATTCTAATTTTCTTTATTATATTCTCACCCTCTCCTGCCCCCCCTCCCCGAAAAAAAAAAAAAAAAAAAAAAGGTACAAACTAAACATGGTTGTAGGCGATGAAAGTAATGTAGTCAATTTTACTGTATTTGGTAAATTGGCACAAGATTTGATTCGAATTCCCGCACAGTATCTGGCGGCATCAAATAACTCAGATCCATTTACCCTGCCTTCTGTTATGAAGACACTCCTTAATCAAAAGCATATTTTCCAAGTTACGCCCGATGCACAAAAATTTAGAACGAGCATCCCTACTTTTAAAGTGTTAAAAATTTTTACAACAAATAATGATGCAAAAGAAAAAGAAGAAGGTAAAAAAAAATTGTTACTAAAATGTGAAGAAGAAATTCCCCTATCGTTGTCTCCCAATCAAAAGGAATTGGAGCCCGAGTTATCAACTGATGCTTCTCCAACTACAGAGATTTCTTCAAGGTAAAAAAAAAACTTTATTGCCATTTACCTATCATTCCATACACGTCATATATTAATAAATTTGTATTTACACATCATATTTTAAACACAGCTTCCAGCAACAATGTAACGAACCATGTGAATCATCACGCCCAAAAAGGAAACGTCGTAGGTAGTATACAAATTTATTTATTTAAATAGGTATTCCCTTTCTACTTATGTGTAAACATATTGATATTTCATTCCCTCCTCTGTAGGGTTCAAACCATTGACGAAGATTGTGAAGACATTAAATGAAGATTTACATATAGTATAATTCGAACATATTAACGGTTATTCCTACATAATTTGTAATTTTAAAAATATATATAGTATTTGTGATATAAGTAGAATCCCTATTTAGTACTGTAGGACTGATTGTAACATATTTGTTTTGTTTTTACACTTACGCATGTTGTGTTACTACTTGGTTCTTGATGATGTTTATGCAAAAAATTCGTAGTATCCAATGGTTGTGAATATTTGTCGGTAACCTTCAAGAAGTGAGGGAGCTTAAAGTGGACATGTGTACAGTCCCACATTTCCTTCTACTTGAAAATGCTTTTTGTTTCTGTCTGCTGATTTTTTTGGTGTAATATTTTGGATTTGGTTTCTTACTTCTCGCTACTACTGTTCCTTTCGACCTCGAGGGTTTGCTGTGATGAACTTCCTTTATAATGACAGATCCTTTGTCAGATGTGATTCAATAATTTGTGTTACTTTCATTCATGTAACAGCTTCTAATTTCGATCTCACTTTCATGCTTTCGTTTCTCCCGCAATAATAGCCAAAAGGTTTTGGGCTTCTTTTATTGCCTAATGTTGAGCATACTTTGGATGACCCACTTTGTAGGCAATCAGTTACTCTCAATTCCATTTGCTCACCATTGTTAAGGTAAGGAAAAAAGCTAACTGAGTCTAATGATGCTTAATTAATAGGGAAGTATAACCAAAATGTATTTAAGTTCATCTTCTACCTTTCTTTTCATTCCTATTTTTTCCTTACAATTTAAGTTCTTTTTTCTTTTACTTTATTTTGTTTGTCGCTTTATAGTCTATACTGATGATGCTTTATTTTGTACTTCATCTTCAGATCGTGCTTTTTTTTGTTCGTCAATCCGCACAGCGCCGATGCCGGTCTGTACGACGACGACGACATGAACAACGACGGTGATACTCTGTTGTTATACATAATGAGGTAGTAAAGTTTTAACAATTTGTCTTTAATAAATTGCCAAACTTATCCATATTATTACTATCCATACTCTAGAGATACTGAGAGAAGCAGTACAAAGTACGGAAGGTAATGTCAATAAACTACATGTGAAAATTGATTTTTTGCCCATATTTTTTCATGCCTCATTATGAATTAACTTCGTGCTTAGTTTACTCTGTATGATTTTAAGTTTCATCTTCATTTACTCAAGTCACCTCCTCTAGATCTCGAAATGGAAACAATCTTACAACTAATTATATAATAAAGATAATCTCATTTTATATTATTGATACTTTTATTTAGAAATTAACTGATACATATACATACATACATATATATATATATATATATATATATATATATATATATATATATATATATATATATACTACCTTTCTTTAAAGTATTGTCTTAATCATTTACTCAATCCCGTAGTTTCAAACAAGAAAACTTATACATCCCTTCAATTGGTTCATCCCTTAAACATTCAGTTGGTTCATCACTTGCAGAAATAATTAAGTAGTATATTGTTCAGTTGGTCCATCCCTTCAAGATTTGTTCATGTACAATAACAAGTTTGACATAGGTACAGTAGAAATTGAAGATTATCTTGATAAAATTACACACATTCGACTTTCAATTTTTGACACCCTGATGCTCAATATCCACAAAATTGGTGAGTCTGGAAAGTGCTAATATTGTGGAACAGCAGAACATGGGAAATGTGAAGGTTCGCATATACTAGCCACTTCTTCCTGTGTAATTTGTGGTGTTAGCAGAAGTAAGAGATTTTTGAGTAGTTTGGCATACCATATATTGTTTTCTTCCCATAATGCAGATTGCTTTTGCTACATAGAATTGCCAATACCAAGTTATCATCCGTCTCATATAAACAAGCTCAAGTAAATCTTCAGCTTCCTTTCTTTGAAGTGCCTGACAATAAAGAAAGGAAAGGTATATACGAAAAACAATGGGAAATCTATCTTGGATATAGTAGGTACATTTTCTTTGCATCTATAGTTAGTTTAAACTACATACAAGAGATTTATTGATGTAATTATTTCTATGTCGCATCAATCAAGTCAAACATAGCAATGGGAAAGACAGCGTCTGAACTACTACATGTTTGTTTTGTGGGGTATCCTATATATCCCATATATTCTTTTTTTTGGAAATATTCATTCTTTTTTACTCACAATTTCCGTTGGTGAACAAATAAACTTTATATTGTAGCTTCTCTTTCCCTACACTCTCCCATTCCTCTTCTACGTCGGAGATGGCTGGTTGGTGTCGGTAAACCCATTCAGTAATGATGGTCTAGTACGGTAAACTCTCTCTTTCATAGCACCATCTCCGTCTTCTCCTTTCTAAACATTTCTATATAAATATGAGGCTCAGGCTTCTGCTACCTTTAGTGTACAAGGTTTGGTTTAGAATTCCTAATTTATTGGCCTAAATTTTAATAGGTATTTCTCCCATCCTATGTAGCAAAATAATATTGGGTATTTTCTTGATGTTTGTGTTCTTCTTTGCTGAAGTTTAGGCCTGTATTTCACACATTCGACTTCGAATTTTTGACACCCTGATGCCCGATATCCACAAAATTGGTAAGTCTCGAAAGTACGAATATTGTGAAACAGCAGAACATGGGAAATTTGAAGGTTCGCATATACTAGCCACTTCTTCCTGTGTAATTTATGGTGTTAGCAAGAATAAGAGATTTTTCAGTACTTTGGCATACCATATATTTTTTTCTTTCCATAATTTAGATTACTTTGGCTACATAGAATTGCCAATACCAATTTATCATCTGTCTTATCTAAACGAGCTCAAGCAAATCTTCAGCTTCTTTTCTTTGAAGTACCTCATAATGAAGAAACGAAAGGTATATACGAAAAATGATGAGAAATCTATCTTGCATATAGTAGGTATATTTCCTTTGCATCTTTAGTTAGATTGAACTACATACAAGAGATTTATCGATGTGATTATTTATATGTGGCATCAATTAGGTAAAACGTAGCAATGGGAAAGACAGCGTCTCAACTACTACATGTTTCTTTTGTCGGGTTGACTTTAAATGGTCCAATTTTGTATTCACTTTTTTCTTTCCATAATTTAGATCACTTTGGCTACATAGAATTGCCAATACCAATTTATCATCTGTCTTATGTAAACGAGCTCAAGCGAATCTTCAGCTTCTTTTCTTTGAAGTGCCTCAGAACGAAGAAAGGAGGTACATTTTCTTTGCATCTTTAGTTAGTTTGAACTACATACAAGAGATTTATCGATGTGATTATTTGTATGTGGCATCAATTAGGTCAAACATAGCAATGGGAAATACAGTGTCTCAACTACTACATGTTCCTTTTGTCGGATTGACTTTAAATGGATCAATTTTGTATTCACATTATTCTAAAATCTGAGATGCATTCAATTGAGATCACTTCCCATTTCTGTTCAATTGCATCTTATGTCTAACCCAGTTGAAAATCAAATTCTGAACAATGCACAGAATCTAAAACACAAACAGCACAAAATAGAAGAATTGGTGTTGGGATTTGGTTTTGCTTTAGTTCCTGATGGTCATATACATATAGTTCTTGAAGGAAGCTATAAAAAAATAAAAAGTTCGTCCTTGGCATTTTAAAATAGTCAGGTGTGAATATACAACATTCTTGAGCCATATTTTAATTTGCTTATTGAAAGTCATATATATACATGTGTGTGCTTCATTTTCTTATCTATATTTTGGTTATTGGAGGTCATATACATGTGTGTGCTTCATCTTCTTATCTATAGTTCCCAGTATATGTGGGATGAATATTTGTACCCAAATGCTCTTGGATGTGCCTATACTTGCTAGATCAAAAAAAAAAAAAGAGCAAGAAAATTTTGCCTGTGTTTACTATACTTCATTATATGCAAATTTTTCCTTTTACTGTTTGTATTGTATGATTGTCGGATTTTGATTATTTTTTTTCAAAAGTACCTTTGGATGTGCTTACACTTACCGTATCCAAAAAAAAAAAAGAAGAAGAAAACTCATTATGTGTTTAGTATAGTCCAATATATATTCTAATTAGTGCATAGAGTGCATGTGTAAATGGTCCGCGTACTATATTTCTCATGCTTAATGTTGGCTATGACTCGGTGTGTTCCATTAGCTAAACTACAATTCCTGGTATCTCTAGGTTAAATATTTTCTTCAAAGTAAAATCTGATTGTTCTTACTATATTTCATTATATGATCTAATTAATCGGTACTACATAGGTCGATTGCTTCCTATTCAATATTGCAAAAATTGGACAGATTCTTGCTCCAATCGTTTAGGATTTAGGATTGTGTGTCGCTAACTCCTCTCTCACCAATATTCATAATGACTGTTCTATTCTCTTACATATGCCCCTATTTTTTTCCATCTACTAACTGTTCTCTTCTCTTACATGTTTTGTTGGTGTTATCACTTTGATGCTGCTACTGCCGCTCTACGGAAAAAAAGGAACCGAGAGGACAACCTATCTAACTAGGGTGATTGGAGGTTAGTGCAACGCGACTTAGTCGGTGCTTACCTACTGTGCTCTAGGTGAGGTATGCTCTTTTGACCTACTTACTTTCTTTTGCCTAACTTCGTGTGTTTTAAACTTACAATTCTCCGCATATATGTGTATATATTTTTAAACGGGAAATTCTGTAATATTTAGGATTGTTTATGCAACGGCTTCATACGACTTAGAATTTAAAGCTCCTTTCTATATTTACTCTGTACTCATTTCTTTGATTAGTTATGTTTTGTTACTTATTTTCGCACTCTTTCACTTACAGCTCTGCATTTTCGCTTATAATTCTGCATATGCAAATGTTTTCCGAATTGTTTATTTCTATAGTTGCTTATTAGAGGGTTTGGGTTGCATCTTAAATTTATTTAAGATTTTTGTACTTAACTTTATTAAGTTTGATATGTAGTATAGCTCATGGAAACGAGTTTTAGAAATTTGATGTTAGATTTAGTGTTTAACAGTTTATACATTTCAATGATAATTCTCCTCTCTAAATGTGTGAGCATGTGAAAAATCAAACTCCTTTTGCAAGTGTACTTTTATAGTTGCTTATTAGACAGTTTGGGTTGCATTGTAAATTTATTTAAGGTCTTTGTACTTAACTTTCCTAAGCTTCATATATACTGTAGTCCATAGGAACATGTTTCAGAAATTGGATCTTAGATTCATTGCTCAACAGTTTGTACATTTCAATGATAATTCCCCACTCTAGCTATGTAAGCATGTGAAAAATCAACCTCCTTTTGCAAGTGTACTTTCCTGCTGCTTGAACGTGTGATGTCGCCTTAATTACTTCATGAATTGAGGCATATCAATATTATGACTTGAAAGTTACTTATTCAGTACACTTTCAAAGTCCTTTTGCAAGTGCACTTTCTATAGTCACTTATTAGAGGGTTTGGGTTGCGTTATAAATTTATTTAAGATATCTATATTTAACTTTACTAAGTTTGATACGTAGTGTAGCTGGCATATCAATCTTATGACTTGAAAGTTACTTATTCAGTATGCCTTCAAAGTCCTTTTGCAAGTGCAATTCCCTACTCTACATATGTAAGCATGTGAAAAATCAAACTCCTTCTGCAGGTGTACTTTCCTGCTGCTTGAATATGTGATGTACCCTTAATTACTTCATGGATTGAGGCATTCAATCTTATGATTTGAAAGTTAGTTATTCAATATGTCTTTTGGTTCGTGGTGTTTTTCAGAGCACACTATTTAGTCCAGTGGTGTGCTTAGAGAGCCACTTTTACCTTTTGATTAAGAATAGCCTATTTCAAAATAAATTATACAAATAGACTATACCATATAGTTCAGGTGCAATAGCATTGTTAAACAAGCTTGACATAGGTACACTAGAAATTGGAGATTACCTAATGTCCAATATCTTTTGTTTGAAAATGCTTCATCCCTCACATCTTTCTACTTATGTATATACATCAATTCCAGTGATGTTTTATGTGCCCAACTCAGTATGGATGTTATAGGTACAAAAACCTTCATTTTGCATTTTAGTAATTATATGCTTTCAAAACAAGTGCTCATGTATGTTTGTTTTGAATATAAGTGCTCATGTATGTCTATTTCCAATATACGCAGCTATTGATTTACTGTTCTGGGCGAGTTTTCCACCTGCATCATGCACTTTCCTGCTCTCTAATGTAGCTCCACTGGTTTTAGTCATCCATCGCATCATTCAAATGCCATATGTGCCATCATGTTTATGATAATCTTATGTATCATCAAGGGAAATTCTATAAATTTTAACTCTTAAGTTAGAAGATTTTCCTATATCTTTGAAAATCAGTTATGCTTTGACTTCAATATCAAAAGCTGCAAATCTGTAGTATAATAGTGAGCAAATACTTTTTAGACTTTTCAATACTAAAACCATATCAAAGAAGCAACTTTGATATTGTTTCAGTAGAACCTCAAGAAGTGTTCTTGGTTTTGGATTGTATATAGATTTTGATCTTCCTGCCAATATATGTATGCCAGATCAACCTGAAAGTTTCTCAAGAATTTTATATGCTGTTCATCAAGTACCAGTTGGTCTTCTATACAAGACATCCTATTATTCATTTTATCTTCCTGTAAGTTAAATTGAACATACGATTATGAATCTTGGTATATTTATAGTAATTTGTGTATATAATTGAGGCCTTTGATGGCATAAGATATGTTTGTTACTCTTAGATTTCAATATTAACTTATATGTCCTTTCTTTTGCACATGAAGAATACATATTATGCAAACATGCAACCATTATTTTCTTTCCCTATGCATGGTGAAGCATGAACTTCAATAGATAATGGTTAGGATGCCTATCTCTTTTTAGTTATACATGCAATGAAATGTGGACTTCTTATTATGAGATGAAACTTCTTCCTATGGCATAGGTATTCTTTTTCCCTCATTAGTAAAGGTGAATGGTTCTTATCTATTGGATGAGCTGAAAAATAAAAGGTGCTCGCATATAGACTCCAGACTTGAAGGCTCAAGGCATTTATCATTGCTGTTCCTCTTTATTTGTGTCGATTCATACAAGGTGTAGTGAATCACTGTTAAGGTTTCGTCAAAACTGTATACTACTCCATAGTCATATTATTTTGGGTGTCCTGTTGCTTTCAATAGTAAAATCAGGATGTCTATTTTATTTTTCAGGGTGTATGCGGTTGCGACTGAGCAAAATGATCGGGTGTAATCATTTGATACACGATCTTTATGGAATCTATGAAATTCTGTGGGTGTTGTGGGTCATCTGATTGTTACAGTTTGATGAGCGGATAAGAGAGCTTTAAATACTACGATTTTTTTTGGTTTCTTACTTTTTTTGGGTTATGTAGATTCAAGTTCATCAATTTGGGTGGTCTAATAATGAGTTTGAACCATATTATATTTTACGTTGGTTTTTATGGCAGCATGAAGTCAAGTACCCTGTTAATTAACAAGTATACCTGTAGGCGGTCGCGCCTGCAGCCCGTGGCCTGCAGCCCTCGCGCTTGCAGCCGATCGCGGCTGCAGCCCGTCGCCTACAGCCAGTTGCACTTGCAGGCCTCGCGCCTGCAGCCCTTTCGCCCCTCCGCAAGCCTAAAGTCGCTGCATCCCAACACCCTTCTGCGAGTCCTCCGACAGCTTGAACATTTGTAGATCTCTATCGTCCTTTTCATTTTATTGATCCCTCTTTTTCGTTTTCTTTCTTCCTTTTTTTGGGTTTAGAAAGGGATTTAATATGAATTTTGCTCTATTTTCTCTATAATTTTTTGTTTTATTCTTTGATTTGTGTGATTAATTACAGAAATATCGCAATTAATTTATTTCACTGTTGATTTGCTAACTACACTTATGATTCTCCATTAAATCTTTCTTATATTTTTATTTTTATGCTATCTAGGTGAAGGTAGTTTTTCTGGTGGAAGTTGATTGGTAGATTGGTGAGGCAAACATATCATACATATGCTCTCGCTATTACCAAGCTCCAGAGATCATATTTGGTGCAACTGAATATACTACATCTATTGATATATGGTCAGCTGGATGTGTTCTTGCTGAGTTACTTCTTGGACAGGTTTGTGTTTTTGCTTATTCTGTTCTTAGCTTATCTTCTTGACTATGCAAGTTTGGTTTTTGAAGCTTACATGTATGTTACTTTGTATATACAATGACAAACTCCGGATACTCCGAAAACTATTCACGGATCTCGATGTACTGATCGATGTCTATATTTAGAAATATTATAAATCTGTGAAATAAAGAAAATATCGACAAGAAGGGATGGTCATCATGGGAATCTACCCTTCCCCCGCATATGCCTTGTGGTTTATTACTTTCTCTCTCTATACTTTCCTAATCTGTGGATTGAAGTACGCAAATGTTATAAATTTCTATTCTTGACTGCTGGTAACAAAACTTTTGTTTCTTTATCTTAAATTGTTCAATTTACATTTCTTCTTTGCATTTTACAATTATCCTTCCAACTCTGTGAATCATGTGGTTGACATTAGACCTCACCAAGGTTGCTTTGAAGTTCTTATCTGGATTTGGGTAAAAGAATACGAACTGAGTTAATAAACTATAAACTTTTCAAGTTCAATTCAGGAACTAAGACACAGGAGGGAATTAAAAGAAAACTAATTGAAACTAAGACATAAGAGGAAATTAAAAGAAATTAAACTAAATCCAAACAGCACACAGGGAAAACAGTAAAAAAAAAGAGGGAACTAAAATTACAAAATAGTAGAAAAAAATAACCAGCAGACGAACTCAAAAACATGTGACTCAGACTTTCCTATTAATCAAGCATATTCGCTCAAAAACCTCTTGCTTAATAGTAGAGAATGAATTAAAGGTAAAATTTGATCCAAAATGTACACTGCATTGTGAATGAGAGCAATCGGTTGCCTACAAAGTAGGCTATCCGAGGTGTGGTTGACATTAGTCAAGAAAAAAAAAACCCAAAACCTTTTGCTTAGCAGTGTTGAGCAAACGGAAGTCGGAAATTGAGTTCCTAAGTAGGTACTGTAGCAAGAATGAAAACAATATGAGCAATAGAGTAGGATATGACAATGTAGTAATCGTGAATTTTAAAAATTGAAATTTGAATTTAAACCTAATTCTGGGAATTTCCACAAGTCAAAAGTATGAATTTCAGAGTTTTTCATAATAACTGTCTTCCGATTTACAGATTCGGATCCAAACTCGAAAAATTAAAATCGAAGTTCTAGATAAAAATCTTAATAAATTGAAGTTGGATGATCAAAGCTAAACTTTAATTAATTAGAAGGAATGTAATCCATTATTATTTTAACTTTTTGAACATGAATAATCAACCCAAATTGACTTATTTGAATTATGGTTTATTCGATTGAATAACTCAATCATTGTAATATTGACCTGATCAATCAATCCATCTAATTAAATAAATAATCCATCTAATTAAATAAAAGATAAACTTTAAATTATTCTGATGGTTTAGCTCATTTTCACTTTACCACATTACAGTTAAAAAAATTTAAGTTTACGCCTTGTGGTTTAATTTTTTTTAACCAACAAATTCTACATCAAAATAGAATGGTAAAGCAAAAATTTTAAAAACATGTGAAGCAAAACATACACAAAGGGGTTGTTTGGCCTAACTTTTGAAAAGTGATTTTGGATCCAAAAGTAATTTTTGGATCACTAGAGCGTTTGACAACTAAGTTTTCAAAATCTGATTCTGAATTCTAGAATCAGTTTTCTGATTTTCAAGGTCCAAAATCAGAAGCAGTCAAAACCTGCTTCTTGAAAATTGATTCTGATTTTGGATTCAAATTTTAAATTTTATTTTAGTTTTAGATTTAAAATTTAAAGTTAAATTTAATTTTTAATTTTCTCCTCAGCTTATTTGCCTTGCTTGGGTTGAGATATAAATTGAGCCTCCTATGTCTAACATTCTCTTTCTTCTTTTTTTGCCCTCTCATTTGCTTAACATTCTTATGAAATCGTATGCCGTATGATACAAATGCATGAACCATCTGGGTCTTCATTTTCTTTTGCGTTTCCATTGTCTGCATTTTCAAATATTTTTAAGTATGACAATTGTAAATAAAGACAATAGTCACTATCTGGGTCTTCATTTTACAAAAAACGACCAAATATAAGTTGTGTAAGTTATTTTTACTAACTGTGGTCTTCATTTACCATAGAGTATAGTCCAAGGGGACACTGTTTTTTTGCTTTCTTCGATCTTGCATTGGCGACATTTTTTATATTCATACTTTTCTACGGTTTTCCTTACTTTGAAATTTTTTGGGGCGATGATGATGTACAGAAGGATGAAAAAAAAATGAGATTTCGATGGCATATTCTTTTAGGCAGCAATGATGTCAAGGAAGAGAAATGTGAGGTTTGGATAGCCTAATTCTTGGACAACCACCTCGACCAACCATCTCATGAGGTTTGGCATATTCTACTCAGCTTATTTGCGTTGCTTGGGTTGAAAAATTAATTGAGCCTCCTATGTCTAACATGCTCTTTCTTCTTTTTTTGCTCTCAAATCATGCCACTACCTTCATTTACTCTTTAATTTGCATACATCACACATGTACCGGGGTTGGCAAATTAAATATTTCCATACCTACATGCTAAACCACATCAACCCATCACACTACTTTTATGTAAAATAGACAATTACATATACAAATACACGAAACAATCATCAGGGAGGACAAAACAGAGACCAAAACATATAAGCAAAATGTTATTTGTTCTCATTATGTGGGTATAAATGTTTGCTGTGATGACTTTTCCCTTTAGTATTGGGTCTTTTGCTTCATGCCCAATGATAATTCATATTGTGGTCATTTCTGCTCGAGGTAAGATACAGTTACATATTTAATTTCGAGTACATCTTGGATGGCTAGCTTTGCGGGCAACCGGTTGCCGACATTAATAGTTCACTGTATATGTTTGCATCCTTTCTTTTCCCTCTTCGGTTTTAATCCGTTTGGTTCTACCAGGGAAGGAAACAAAACTATGCAAATTTGGCGGTATTTGATTAACGGGGAAGTCTGAGCAAAATGGTTTGAGATTAATGCAAGTTTTTCGATATTAGTTTTGTATTATTTGTGCTTTTGACATTACCTTTGTGCTTTTCCCGCGCCATTACCAGATTCATTTAACTTCAATTTTGTGTTAAGCAATTTGGTCTGTCAAACAATTTTTCGCAGTCATTTCTCATTCTTTGATTAAAGGCTAAAAGTGAATGGCATCACCAGGACAACTACTTTGCCATTTTATGAGTTATGCTTCATGAGGTAACCTTCTTTAATTCTTTTGTCTTCTTGAGCTCATCCTGTAAGTCCTATTTCTGTTTTCCTGTTCGTCGAATAATTCTGATATCTATAGGCACATGTTTTTGTCCATATGAATATATCAAGCTCACATGCTGCTCTTAAATTTCTGCTTTAAGCTGAGTGAAGGATCAACTAATCATGCTTTTTCTGTAAATGGATGGTCAAATCTACTGATGACAAAGAATGTGTAGGTTGGACTCTGATGTTGTTTATGACAAGCTACTTATGTTTTTCAGTAACGTTTGCTTCTATTATTTTCTCAGGTTTTTATTGACCCAAAATTGCTTTACCGTCTTTCCGTGATATCTTTTAGCGAAATTTAAGAATATTACTCCAATGGTTTTAACTTTCTTCTAAACACCATATAAAGATTCTTCTAAACTCTTTGAATGTTAAATTTGAAAAGAAAAACTGTTAGAGATAAAAAAAATATCAAAATTTCAAATAATTGGAAGATCCACAAAATTACACAAATTAGACTAAGTGAAAGTGTTTTCTCATTATTTACCAGAAAGGTTACGCAGGAATTAAAATTTTCAAAGATTATTTAGTTATTTCAAATCAAACCGTCCTCAGGGCTATTCTATACATTTTTGCCCTTAATATTGATGTCACGCCCCGAGTTTAAAAACCAGCGTCTAAAATTTTTCTTTTTTTTTTTTTTTTTACTAAATCAGAGTTGCAAATCAGCCAGGGCAATGACAGACCGCCACATATATAGAAGAGTCCCAATCCCACTGGGGATTGAGCCTTTTCTATATATGCACGGCTAGCTTGGCATTCAATCAGAGTACTAACTACGTACCACTAGTATAACACAAAATTGTCTTTTACAATAACTTTACAACATACAACTCTTTTTCCCAAATTACAAAATCTTTCAACTTTAAACTCTTTAACTAAGTACACGGCTGTCCAGGGTCGAACATCTATCTCGATACCTCGCCAATTCGTCCCGACATCTCAACACCCGCTCGACCTGAAAAACAGTCACCCGAAGGTGTGAGACACACCGGAGTGTATCCCAGTGGGCACGACGAGCCGAGAAATAGCAGATCGTACCTACTGGTATACAATACTAGAGGATAGTAATAGATCAGGGGTTAGGGTAAAGCAGATATATAACTGGTGCTGTAAAGAAAGCAAAACTCATAATCTGGGTACAAGCAGAGGAGGTAAATTTTAGCAGAATTAAAGCAGGATAAAAGCAGGTTATAGTTAGAGCAGGGTAACATAACTAAGGGACTATAATCAAGGCATCAAAGAATTAGGACAATCAGCAATGTAACTATAATCAAAGGCATCATATAGGATCATATAAAGGTAGATAACTAGAAGCCAGATCAAAGAATCAAAGAAGCATGTTAAAGCAACTTAACAACTCATGCATCAAATAAATGAAAAACACAAAGACCCAATCATGAGCTACCATATTGGCCTTCACAAGACCTCAGGCGAGGCTGCCCACCTGGCACCACCTGGTTGACATTCCCTCCACTGAGGGTCACGGGTTGCAACTGCTAACCACTTTACCGGTAAAGAACATCGCTACGGGTCATGACTCCGCTGATGTTCGTGAAGTACAACGGTGCGGGCGAATCATATGCAAATGCTCAAGCTCACGGTCCACTGACCGGGTATTCGGCAACAAGCCGGGAAATCCCCACTGGGATGCAAGGGCAAAATCAACTGTATCTCAACTCTCATGCAGGAATACTCAGCAACAAAACAGTAAATCTCAGCTCATATGCAAGATCAAGGCAAATCTCTCTCAACAGAAGCTCACAGATAAACTCAACTCAACCACACCAACCAATCAAATGATACAAAACTTAAACACATATTTTTAAGAAAACTGTTTTGAAAAGTCCAAACCTCGAAAAGCATTGCCCTCGTCCTATCAAACAAGAACAGACTCAGGCGACACTACGAAGCTTGGGTTTCCAAACCTCGCAGAGCAGTGCCTTTGTCCTATCAAACAAGAACAGACTCCGGCGACCCTACGAAGCTCGGTAAAAACACTAGTTGATTAAATCTATGTGTTCAGCAGTGTATCATTTGATCATCAGGAAGCAAGCTCAACATCTATTAACCAACGAATGAAATGCGGAATATAATCAACAGTCACTATGAAATAGAACCAGGTTTAGCAACTACAGACCAAATCATACTGTCCAAACACATGCAGTTTTAAGAAAAAATCATTAAAACAGGTTTTGGGTTCAAACCTCGCAGAGCAGTGCCCTTGTCCTATCAAACAAGAACAGACGCAGGCGACCCTGCGAAGCTTGGGTAAAAACGTTATTTAAATAAAATATACATGTGTTCAGCAGTACAAGCTCAGCGACAAAGATCACCAGGCACAAGTATGTCCAATCAGGCATGGCAAAAATCCAGATAACCATAGGAGCAACTGGGAAACGGCTAAAGATCATGCAGGGCAATCAAGTATAGACAGAGACTATAGATCAAGCATAATTGATCGAAAGGAATGGCAGGCTCAAACATTAATAGATCAATGTGATAATCAAGCATAGAAGTGCAACTAATAGCCAATCAGTCAAAGCAATATATATACCAATCAAAGGCAGACAGGCTCAAATATAACCTAGATTAACAAGAACAGGAGTCCAACCAATACCGTACACCGAGGGCCGAAATGATAAAGCCCGGACCGAAGATAACCCACCTGTCAATGCGCAGGCGAACCTTCGACTCCAACAGGACGCTCGAAGACTTTGTCAACCTAAATCAAAATTATGATTAGGGAACAACTCAACCAAACCTATCCCGACATTATTTTTATACTTTTGTCACAACACGGGGAATCCAACTTACAACACGAACTCGCACCGTAATTCGTGAAACCGACAATTTTTGCCGATTTACGAAACAAGATCCGTTTCCCACTCAACAAGAGTCCTCGAAACTTTAACAAAAAGCTTAGAAGGTGCGTATATACTGTCTAAAGACAGCCAGCATGCTTCATTTGCAACTTAATCCAATATTTTCTCTATAATCGCATTATTACGCTTATTTGAACACTGTTTTGACCCGTTCTTCCAAACCAGGAATCCAAAGACAACGCCGTAAGTTTCAGCGTGTCCGTTATAACATAACGAAGCTCGTGCTCACCATTTGGGAGCAGCACGAGACCCGAGGAAAACTTTGGCCCATAACATTCCTCTCTAACATAGCCAAAAAGAATTTTTGTTTCTCCGGGACTTCAAACACCAAGTCTGACGAGAGCACCGCGTCCAGTGACCCCAAATTAGCCAGGAATGCACTATCGCGGCTTCGCTAACAGCCCGAAACATTGTTTTGTGCCAAAATTACTCTTAAAGGTAGTTAATACTATAACTTTTAATTTAGACCTCTTTTAATGAAACTTTGTATATGAAAATGTCTTTATACAGTGTCAAAATGCCAGGGCTCACCTTGGTTGCAGCCCAGATTTGCTGGATCAAGGAGATCCAAAGCCAAGGTCACATACAAGTTCACAATGCTCCATTCTTTGATCCACACAGAACCATCTTGGTCTGAAGTGAGCATCAAGCTCAGGGGACCTTTCTGAGTAACTTTGATATACAACTCGAGAGCTAATTCAATTAAAATTCTCATTGAGGCATTTCCTCAAACACCCAACATGCACATTTCACATACAAGCTTCCAACACCAACTCAAAGTTGGATCTCAGCAATTACTCAACCATTCCGCAAATAACTTGGATCAAAATGCTCCACTGAGCTCCCAGATCACTTCCCCTCATCTTGGAGCAACCAGAAATCCCCAGGTTGGCCGGAGCTCGGGAAGAAGATGACCCCCAAAGCTTTGAAATTCGTGACCAGCAACCTCGGGCTTCTGGGTCCCAACCAAAGGCACCAACAGGTGCTAATTACCTCCCTAATGCTTCCCATACCCTTGCTTGGTCGACGGGAAGAGGCGGCGCCGGCGGGGCATGAAGCTCCATTTCAAGCTTTATGCCTCTAATGGCGGATTTCAACCGAGGCAACCTGGGACTATTCCACTTGCATGGAGGGACTCTACTGAGTCCCAGCAAGCTTCCCGTCCATCCCCGACTTGCCGGAGACGGCCGGAGCGCCGGCGGCCCACTCGGGCTCCATCTCGGGTCGACCTCGGGCCGCGCCACCACCCAGCCTGCATGGGTGCCATGCAATGGCACGGGTGGGGTCAGCAGGGTCCCATGAAGGCTCCCGGACGTGTGGCCGGCGGTGGGGTGGCCGGCCGGCGCCGGAGCTGCAAGCTCGGCCATCATGCACACTTTCTCCAAGCTAGGGCATCATTTTTCTCGCAAACGGCTCGACCAAAAATCCCCAAACTTAGCAGATTTCTTCTACTTGTTCCACAGTCTCGGCACCCCAATTTTGGTGCATTTTGGTCAAACGGTTTATGAGTTCTCTTGCGGCGGAGCTATTCTAGGTTTCCCGCGAGACTTCGCCCCCGCCGGCCAACCAGGCTGCATGGGGGGCTCGGGCTGTGCATGTAGCATCACTAGGTCCTAACTAGGCTACTGTTAAAGGTCTGGGGTGCTAACAATCCTAGGTTAAAGAGAACTCACCTTGCCGGACTCGGGGAAGAAAGGAAGTAGCCGGAATCTTGCACCTCCTTCCTTGCGCGACTTCGGCCCACTCCAGCAAAGTCCTCCAACACCAGGAACACCACAGGAACTCCCCCACAGCACTCGAAAAATTTTTGGTTCCAACCTTTCCAACTTCTCCTTCCCTCTCTCACTCGGTTCACTCTCTAATGGTGTTGGGTTCTAGGGTTGTCCAGAACTTCGGGCTTGGATCTGGGTGATGCAGAGGGTTAGGTGATGCTTCGGAATCCATAAAACCCCCTCGTGCTAAACCCCCAAGGAAACCCAAAGGCCAACTACACTAAATGCAAGATTCTTTTTTAAAAAAACCTTCAAACCTTGTTCACACTAAATCCTGGACTCCGGGGTCTTCACAGTAGACACAAAATGCACCCAACACCTTGATGATTAAGCCTCTTTATTTTTAGTACATAAGATATTACACTTTTTGCAAAAATACCCCATTTTTTGGTGTATTTCACGCATTTCGAGAAAATCCGCTCGTCAATTTACGAAACGGACTTTGCCACGACGTCCGGCAAGTCGAGACCTGTCAAGTAGCGTATTTGTTTATTTAGTTTGGCGCTCGAGTAAAATCTCGGGCCATAAAGTTTGTCGAAATGCGGTATATTGCACGCATCCCGATGCACCCGGGTCACCAAACGCGAAATCCGTCAGTGCCATCGCGTTCAGAATGTCGAAATTAGTTAGGACTCATTACTCATACCCCTATGTTAAACTTTAAACCAGTGGTTCGACCACTAGTGATCCAAGGTGAATTAAAATACAAGGTTTACTATTCATTTAAGTTGTGGGGCCCACCCGCTTCTTTTCTGATTTCTGGAAGATCCGACCGTCGGATCGAAAATATATGAATATGAAACTTCTATGTTTTGACGAGACGATCGCAATGGTGATCTCGGATTTTCCAGATCAGACCCCGACCAAAACTCGACATTTCTGGGCCACTATTGACCCACTAATTGTCTATTTTTGCTATTTAAATAATTCTGGAAATTATTTGAACCTGAATTCTAGATTTTAAAATCATGGTTACTACAATTGAGTACTTTTGCATCTAAACGGTCGCAAATTTCTAAATTTAGTTCAAATTTTCCTTCTTGGCAGATTGTAGCTGGAGCAGCTGCTTCTCGCAGCTACCCGGCCGTGCTAATAGTGAGCAAGGATTGTTGAATTAACAAGCGTTGGAGGTATTACCAAGCGTTGGAGGTGGTGGTCCTTCTCATTGGTTGTTTCTTGAGCTTTTCCTCTACCTGTTTTGTGCCTTTTCGTCCACTAATTCTGAAACATCTGTGTTCCTTTTGTATTTAATGGATTTTAGGCAGAACAATGTTAAACTGATGCAGAGTTTTGAAGTTTTTTAGCACTGAAGAGGAAGCATATGAATAGCTCATTTCTCAAAACAGAAAAAAAGAATGAATCTTATTCCAACCGCAGCAGTGGCCAGCAGAAACAAGAAAAGTGCACCGACAGCATGCCTATCTTGAAGGATTAATGTGGGCTAAATTGTAGCATTTCCACTTTCTGAGAGTTCATTAACATTTGAATTTTGAAGTTGGGGAGGAAATAATGTATTGGCGTTACTTATTATTCTTTTCTTCCTTCCCTCTATTGCTGATAAATTTGTAGCTGAAAATTGAGGAGTACTCTATTTTTTTGTTGACCTTTTGTTGTAATCTGTGATGATTCTACTATAATCCCGATACATCTTTTCTTAGAGAATTTAACAGCTCTATTTCATGTGTATATGAAGAACACCATTCATGTATCTGAAGATAAGTATATGAAGAGCACCTTTCATTTGTATATCTCCTGGGCTCTCCCTTTTTTCCTACAAGAAAGGTGGCTTTTATTTATGTATTATGTATATGTATATTATAAGTATTCCATGTATTTGTACATATAGCATTTGTAGAAGTTCTTTATTTTCTTTATGTACTGTGTTCAATATACTATAAAAATATAATATATGTAATTTGTTAAATAAATTAGATACTATAAAAATATAAAAAATCATTGTTCAAATTTTTTTCCCTCTCTTCTCTGTGCGCCTGTGGTGTTTATCTCTTTGAACTCGCAATTTAATTCCTTTCCTTTCATTACTTCTTTGTTCCTCCAGTTCATTCTGTCGGCTGTCATTGTGACGATGACAATTGTTCAGCTTTCTAACATTAACTTGCTTGCGGAAATCTGTAAGCAAATAGATCTGGAAACTCCTGATTGTGTGGTGACTTCTGTAAGAATAGCTTGATGCCAATTTTCATCTATCACTCTATAATTCATAGTGTTTATATATAATTCATTTGGTTCTCTTTTTCAGGTATTATTCCTGTTTTGTTTTTGTGATGGAGTATAAATCTAATTTAAATTTTTATAAAAGTGAATTGTTTGTACTAAAAAAATATTTATATCCGCAGCGTAGCGCGGGTTAGTCACTAGTATATATAAAGAGAGAGAGAGTGAGAGATTGATGGAGAGCTAGCTGAAGCACTCCGATTGGAGCATTACGTTCTTTTGTGTCGGCTTTTAGGTGCAGTGATTTTTAGAATATTTGATAAATAAAAATAGTCTAGAAAATTGTTTTGCTGGGAGAAAGTTGAAATAAAATTGTTAGTCTCGAAGCGGCTAGTGCAATATAGGAAAGCTGTTGGTGCAGTTGTAGAAAGTATACAAAATTTATCTAAATTATGAATTATTTTAAATCTTCTACTCAATCTTTCAAAATTTTATTTTTTTTATTTAATTTTTTAATTTGTTTGATTCGAATTAATCAATAGTAATTTGACTTTAAAATTTGAACACTGTTTATTTTTATAAATTTTGTTAGTCTATTTGATATAATTATTGCAACTATAAATTTATTAAAATTTAAAATTAGATTAAATTTTAAAATTAAAGTACCTTCATAGTTTAGATAGATTTTATCATTTATACCAAATCTTTATTTAAACAACATTTCATTGAATAACATACATACTATATATACTACTATATATACGATAGCCTGCTAGGCTCTAATTGGCCAGTATTGTTCATTGAATCCAAATTGGCGGCACGCAACCCTGAGGGCCTATTTGGCCCTGCCATTTGGATGTTAGAGTGCGTACTGCAAAATCTGCGACTTATACGTAGCTTCTATGGCGCATATTTTGCTCTACCAAGCTTAGGCAGAGCAGCATTGCTGAGAGGGGAGTGCTGAATGCTTCGATTAATTTATAGCTTGCTTTGCTCTACGGGCAGGCAGAAATACAGTGCCAACCAGGCCTTAAAGAAATAATTTTAAAAAAACCCTCTAGTAGATGCCCATAATTTACAATTCTCCAACCATCAGTTATGGGAGGCAATAAACATGAGTACCACGGCAGTTGCAATGTTAGAGACTTCTTAATTATATATATATATATATATATATATATATATATATATATATATATATATATATATATATAAATTTAAAAAACAATCACAAGATCTCCCTACCACCTACCCATACCTTAGAAAAAAGAATTTTCTATTCGTTTATATATCCTATTTATATATAGTCTCACAGTATTCTTCGTTTCAGAGTTTGCAAACATGGCAGATGCAGGTGCAAAAATATTAGCTTCTCATGCAACCTCCACTGATTACCACAACCCAAAGTCTACCAAGCGGAGTAACGCGATCCGGGGGCAGCGACAGTGCCGGCGAAAACACGTTTTCCGCTCCGAGAACAAGCCGAAGCCGCCGATCATCGTAACCGGTGAGAGCCCGAGCGTGCTCCGGGCCCACGTCATGGAGGTTCCCCCGGGGCTCGACGTCACCGAGTGCGTCGCAGGCTTCGCCATGCGCCTCCATCGCGGCATCTACGTGCTGTCCGCCGGTGGCAGCCTGACGAATGTCATGCTTCGAGGGCCTGGAGGTGGTGTCCTGACCCTGTACGGGCAGTTCGAGATCTTAACTCTCGTCGGGTGCTTCTTCTTTCCTACTCTAGCCGGAGTTGCTCCGAATGCAAAGGCGGCATCGCCGGAGGTTGGCGGTGGGCTGACGGTCCACGTAGCAGGCCGACAGGGGCAAGTTGTCGGTGGCAGTGCAGCTGTTGGAGGTCTTGTTGCTGCAGGGCCTGTTGTGGTTGTTTTAGCGTCCTTTTCGGCTGTGGCATTCGACCGGCTCCCGCTGCCCAAAGACGAGGACTTATTGCAGCGGTGTCGTCGGTGTTGCTGCGAACATGCCAGCGCCAATGGTGAAGAAAATGTAAATGGCCTCTTGCCGCAGACTTGTGGATGAGCCGCAAGCAAAGAGTGGAATAATTAATTTCAGCAGATTTTCATGCATGTAGTGCAGACTAGGTATCGTAGGAAGTTCTACCAGCGAAAACAGCAACAAAATTTCTTAACTATTGGTTAATTTGGTTTTTAACTTATTTTTAAACATTTTTGCTCTGTGAAGAGTGGAACTTCAATCAATGGAAGCTTTCGGCAGCACGAATTCGAAATACCAAATAGAATCGAGGAATTTATTTATAAACTTATAAATTAAAAATTTAGAGAAGTTTTGAAACGCTCCCGGCATTTCACTGCTCTTCCATTCCTGTTTGCGGGTCTTGGTCTCAATATATAAATGTTGGAAAAATCCAGTACTCGTCTCGGTACCAGATTCTCTGAATCCGCAACCCGCTCCGGTACCGCAATCCGCGTTGGTACCGCCTAGTGTTGGGATTCCGCAGCGGAAACGTCAAATCGGATTTTTACTAAAAGTCCGTCCTCTCAATATAACTGGAATTAGCACAATCACCAAGGAGAAGAAAAACAAAACAGAAAATATGCGGATGAAATAAGATTCATTAATTAAGAAAAGAATTACACCGATTGCACAGACTTCTCTTCTGCAATAGAGTAGCTTCAACCCGAGCCCTCCTCCTGAATCTCTCTCACCCTTCTCTCGTCTTCTAAAAACCTAGAAAACTTCTCTATTTTCTTTCTTTTTGTATCGTTTTTCAAATAATAGCATATATGCTATATTTATAGCTTACATAAAAAAATATCCAAATCCTAGTCTAAATAGATTTTTATTCTAATTAATATTTAAATCTTAACAAACTTATCTTTTTAAGATTTAAATATTATCTTAATCCAACTAGGATTCAGTTACAAATCTAATCAAATCCTAACAAATCTCCACCTTGATTTGATTTGTAATCTTCAATCGCTACATCGAGCTCTCCTTCGCTCCACCTTGAGCGACTGCATCTCCGATCTCGCTTTTGGACTCTCTAGCTCCACCTGAAGCCGAAAAATCACATATCTTTGAGTCCAACATGCCTAGCGAGATCAAATTGTGATTGCCTCCCGTGATGATCGGTAATCCAGTACTCTAATGTCGATCTCTCCTGAGGATCGCCAACCTTTAGCTCTGATACCAATTGTTGGAAAAATTCGGTACTCGTCTCGGTACCAGATTCTCTGAATCCGCAACCCGCTCCGGTACCGCAATCCGCGTTGGTACCGCCTAGTGTTGGGATTCCGCAGCGGAAACGTCAAATCGGATTTTTACCAAAAGTCCGTCCTCTCAATATAACTGGAATTAGCACAATCACCAAGGAGAAGAAAAACAAAACAGAAAATATGCGGATGAAATAAGATTCATTAATTAAGAAAAGAATTACACCGACTCCTCTTTTCTTCTACCTCCTGAATCTCTCTCACCCTTCTCTCGTCTTCTATAAACCTAGAAGACTCACTTCTCTCGTCTTCTATAAACCTAGAAGATTATGGATGTGGCTAAATCCTAGCCCCCACCACCTCCTTGGGTGTTACCACCACCGTGGGTGTGGATACCACTACATGGGTGTGGCTAAATCCTAGCCCCCACCACCTCCATGGGTATTACCACCACCGTGGGTGTATCCTTCTTAACACCATATTAAAATAATAACACATGTGCTATATTTATAGCTTACATCAAAAGCTATCCAAATCCTAGTCTAAATAGATTTTTATTCTAATTAATATTTAAATCTTAACAAACTTATCTTTTTAAGATTTAAATATTATCTTAATCCAACTAGGATTCAGTTACAAATCTAATCAAATCCTAACAATAAATATATAAAAATTCTATTGTTGGACTTTGGGCCCGGCTGCAGCTGCAGTTTGTTGTGAACCCTACTTTCGTTTGGCTTCATTAAATGCATGTTGTATTGCCATTAATGCGGTTGTTCCCGTTTTGTCTTATCGGATTTAATGTGGTTTGACGCCGTTAGACCTTTTGTTATTCTTGTTTGCAACACCGGACTGCCTTCTCCCTCTCGCTTGTGATCTCCACCATGGTCGGTTGTCGTTATCTCCATCTTTTCCAGCACCAGTAGTGCGGCCAATCTGGCGAAAGTCAAAGACATCGCCCCAATTATGTAGCCTTATGTCGTCTGCAGCCAACATAATTGCCCAACAGAAGAAGGGTATGTCAAATTTCTCTCTCTACTCCACCAGAGAGTTAATAAACCAAATCATTGACTTTCGCAAAATCACGTCTCTCTCGTTCTATCACCCTAGGGTTAGCCAATAGCTTAGGGGTTCCTGAATCCCAAATGATCTATTCTCTAAGCTCTGATACCAACTTAATTTGTCACGCCCCGGGTGTAAACCAGAACCCGAGTTCGATAACAAATCCGTCGTATACGCAGTATTTCCTACATATACGAAGCGATACAACAACTCAAGCAACAGGGTGATGTATACAAGAGTGAGTAAAGCCACAACAAGTGGTATAAGGCGAGGAAGAAATCACCGACTAACTGTATATATACATAAACAAAACTCGACAAAAAGAATCATCTCAATTAGAAAACATCACCAATAACACCACCAAGAAACAACTCAACCAATACCACCAAGAAACATAAGAGCGGTTGTAGTGACCCAGACTTTTGTGTGGCTTTTCCCCTGTAATCCGTGGTGTGAGACACCTATTATTGGTGTGTCGGGCTTGTAACATGTCAAATGGACATGTTTGATGGACTCAGAGAGGTTTTGGATCAAGACTATCCTTCGGCTGTTTTTGTCGAATTTTTAGAACTAGTTTCAGGTTGATCGGAGGCCGGATTCGGATTCAGTATGGAAAAATGGTTGAAAACGGCTATTTACTTGTATTTTTCTGAGTCCGGATGCCCAAAAATGGACCCCCGAAAATTTTTAGTGGTTTCGGGTGCATGGGGGAGGCCGTGGACCGGCTGGGCGCCACGTGGCGGCTTGGGATTGGCCGACTTATGCGACGCCGTCCACGGGGTGGCGCGGCGGGTGCATGGACCGGGGGCAGAGGACACGTGGCGTCCCCGAAGTGGCCGGTGCACGCGGCATGGTCCACGGAACCATGCGAGTGCATGGAGTGGGCGCGGGGAGACACGTGGTAGGCTTTGGTTGGCGGGCTCACGCGGGCGGTCCACGGAGGCGCGCGCGTGCCTCGAGCTGCGTGCACTCGTGGGGGCCATGCGGCGCGGCTGGCGCGCGCACATGGCTGCGGTTGGCGGGTCGCGCGGGCGGGGCCACGTGGCGCCCTACGATTCGTGGGTGCCACCCACCCGCGTTGACGGGCGTGCTTGCACGTGCTATCCCGTGTTCGGGACATGTGTCGGGTGCGGGTGGTTCCGGGCGCTGGTCGGACGGTTCGCTCGGGCGCGTTTTGTGCGCCCCGATGATTCGGGCGCCCGATAACGCGGCCCGAATCCGTTAAGGGCCCAATTTCTGGATGGGCCTATAAATAGACCCTTTGTACCCCTTTTTTTCTCTTTTTTTGGGCTTCTTCTCCTTGGGACTTCTATAGAGAATTTCTTCCCCTTTATGTTTCCCACCTTGTGAAGGAGTTCTGGGATTTTTTGAGGCCGCGACTTCGACGTCTACTGCGATTTGGCGCACTGCGACGTCCTTCTTCAGCGGCCTTTTTCGTCACGTTTCGGTCTGCGGACTCCCCTGGGCTGCCTCGAAAGAGTTTTTGGGTGATTCTTGCGCCGGTGTTTCCACGACAGGTAGGGCTACATTTCTTATATTTACGGCTTACCTCAATTCCGAGCTTTTCTTGGGTCTTTCGAACCATCTTGTGACCCCATTTTTCGTGGCGAGATTTTTGACAACATTGGAGTATTTGTGGGTTTTCTCGGCCCACAAGCATCGGAACGAGGAGTGTGAGTACTCATTTTACATCTACTCGTCGCGAGGAACGCTGTTGTGATTTTCCTAGAATTTTTTGAGGTCATCTCGCAGGTGAAAATTATCCATTTCCTGGACTATTTGTGTGGACAGCGGTTTTGTGACAATTATATGATTAATTGAGCACCGTGTGGGTTGTTGTTGCAGTGTTCGCCGTGAGCAGAGGTTTTCTTTGTGAGAGGGCGAGTTTGGAGCGGTGCTTCGCGTGCTTCGCGATCAAGGTGGGTGGTTGCTATATCCCTTTATTTTGACATGCTCATTAGGAATATTAGAGAGATTCCCCATGTATCAGGATTATGAATTAGTACTCGTGGTTGGATTATTGCATGCTTGTGTGGATATTTGGTTAGTTATGTTACCACTTAACCTTGCATATGGAATTGAATATTAAATTGGGACTATATGATTTATCTTGTTGGTGGGTACCACTTGAGGATTTTTTGGACATGCATAGGTGGACGGGTCATGTGAGGGTGATTGTTGCTACTCTTTCTTTTCCTTTCCAAATGAAAATTCTCGCATGCTTGTTTGGATATTTAGATAGGCCATCTTTTACTGCTACACTATCATGTTAGGATCTAACTTAGGAAAAACCATGTGTGATTCTTCTCCTTTCTTCTAGACTCTAGATACATGTTGCTCGGGTTCGAGCAGGGGTCGGGATAGTGTAGCCGGGGCCTGGATTCTGGGTATCGCGGCGACCGCGGATATTGGGCGGTTGACCGGGTGTCGGTTGTTGGACCGGATTGTGGATTCTGGGTATTGCGGCAATCGCGGATATTGGGCGGTTGACCGTGTAGTGGCCCTGGTTCCCATGCAACGTTCTTCTGATAAATCCACTATTAGAACACCTAGTGTTGGTGTATCTGGCCCATGGTGCATCAATGGGATGCCACAGATGGACCCTGTGAGATATCATTAGCTGTGTTGGCCTTCGGCTAGGTTTGTCGAAATTTCTGAAAAGAATTAGGCCAAACAGAGGTCGGAAATGGATTCAGCACGGAAAAACACTTGAAAACGGCTATTTGCTTGTTTGATTCTGAGTCCGGATGCCCAAAAAGGGGCTCCCGAATGTTTTTCGTGCATTCTGGTGCATGGGGGAAGCCGTGGACCGGCCTGGTGCCACGTGGCATCACCGGATTGGCCGGCTCACATGGCGCGGTCCACAGAACGTTGGCGCTGGTGCATGGGCCGAGTGCGGGGGACACGTGGCGGCTCCTGACTGGCGGGCTCACGGTGCGCGGTCCACTGGGGTTTGCGGCCTGGCGCATGGACCAAGGCGCGCCACGTGGCAGCCTGTGAGTGGCTGGATCACGCGCACGCGGTCCACGCACCAGGGGAGCCATTGGGGGCAGTTGGGGGCAGGTGCCCGCGACGTGGGGGCGCCACGTGGCGCCCCGCGGTTGGGCGGGCGCAGCCGCCCCATGCCCCGCTGTCGGGACACGCGGCGCTCCTCGATTCGCGGGCGCGCGTGCACCGGGCACGGGGGAGAGCCATGGGACACGTGGCGGCTCCAGGATAAACCAAGCGCACAGTGTTTGTTGGGTTATAAGTAATATGGATCTGAATAGGGGAAAAACCACCTAGAGGGGGGGTGAATAGGTGTAAACAATAAACTCACCAAAATCGTTGCGTAAAAATAACCCAATGCGGAAAATAAATAACACGCAAGATTTTACGTGGAAAACTCCAATCCAGGAGTAAAAAACCACGGGACCGATCACATGGTGAAATCTACTAAGATTAAAACACGTACAAGGTGATATAACGCACACACACGACTCAACCTTTTCCATACGCTCCGAGTAGATCTTCGCCGCTCGCTCCTCAACGCACCTCGAATCCACGAAGGCGTCCAACGCCGAATCCACGGCGTGTCACGTCGAATCCACGACGCCAGACCGAATCCACGGTCTCACCCAAGTAGCACGTCTCGAATCCACGAGCGCACCTCGTCTCGAATCCACGAAACGGTAACACCTTGAGTCCACAAGGCCACGCGAATCCACGCGCCGATTTCTTGGAAAATCGTTGTTTTGTTGGTGATGATATTTTGAATACTTAGATCATCATAGATAGACAAGGAAGCACCCTCTAAGTATTCATCGATTTGATTCTTTCGAAAGATATAGATTTTGAAAACCCTAGAATCAAACCGATCAATAGAGAAAGAAAACCTAAAATTAAGAGGTGTTTACCTTTTCTTCTCTATGTGGATTCTTACCTTTGATCCCCCTTGGGATAACCCTAAAAGATGATATTAGGGTCTATTTATAGGCTAGAAACCTTTTGGAAAGAGATAAGAATCAAAAACCGCCTTTTCTGGAAATTTACAGGACGGCGATCCGGATCGGATTTACTGCGATCCGGATCGTCGTAACGAGATTGACGATTCCAGAAATCCAAGGGTTCGGGATCCGGATCACAAGGTCCGATCCGGATCGTTCATGCAATTCAGCCAACTCCCATGTTCGGGATCCGGATCGGAATGGCCTAGGATCCGGATTGAAATTGCCAATGAACAATCACCCTTCGGGATCCGGATTGCAAGGTCCGATCCGGATCCTGAACATGTCCCATGTCCAGTTTTTGATTCTTTGGCCATAGAAAATATTCCAAAGTGTTTCTAAGCTATAAGAATGTATTCAAAATATCAAAGATTATTTAATTTAACGTACCTGAACATTTGAATCCATTCTTTTGAGATTGAAGTATATGATTTGTCAAGTCTTCATCTTCAATCTTCAACTTCACGAAATACGCCAATACAAAAATCCTTAACAATCTCCCCCTTTGGCGGTTTCGTGACAAAACACACAATCCACAAAAGAATAACAAAAAGACGATTTTTGTTGCTATCACCATACAACAAAAATACGCATGAACGATCCAAATAAATGTAAATACAAGAGATAACCTCCTAAAACAAACTCTAGACTTAGACGCAACTAGGAGTGTTCAAATCTTGTACTCTCTGCAAAAGAAACAATTCTTGACAACAAGAAATCATTAATACCTCAAGAATTTAATCGTTAAGCAACCAGAGAGTTATACATTTAACATGACATTAGGTATCAGATATGCATAAAAGTAGACAATCAACATATCACATATCTTTATCAATCATCAGGGTTAGTTCCAACCATAATGTCAAAGAAGTTCAAATGTTCATACCTTTTGCATGACCTGTCACAAAACTTGTTAGAAGTTACAACGCAAAATAGTCAGTAGAATAGTTAGTGTTAAACTTCAAGTTTCAAGTTATCCGGTCATGTTCGTTCTTTTCCTTCTCCCCCTTTTTCCAAACGATCTATTGGCTCGTTCTTTTCTCCTTTCTCTCCCCCTTTTTGTCACAAAAACCAGCCAAAATTATAAGAGAGAAAAAAAAATAGACAAACGAAAAACCTTTTGTCAGAAAAACAACTAAAGTCAATTTCATCAAAAATCAATCTGAAACGGTATCGTTGTCATCGAAGTTGCTGCATCCGAGTTTTGCAAAAATCTTCTTGACCAACTTCATCAGTGCATTGTACTTCTTCGTCAAGACCACTTGTGTTGTACTAATCCGTTGCAGTCAAGAGAAATCTGACCTTGTTCAATTGAAATTCGCTCCTGCTCAGATGATAGTCTTTGTTGTTCCCGAAGAGCTTCAACATTCACATGTCTCTCATCGATACACTCTCAGCAAGTGGCTCCTCATCTTTTTCATCTCCCCCTATGTTGAGCATCTCTTTTTATCATCTCTGTTCTCCATGTTCTCCCCGTCTTGAGCATCTATGTTCTCCCCCTTTGAGATTCAATCAGTCTTTTCTGTTCTCCTTAATTTATTGGTCATCCTCGTGCTAACCAACGCGGTGATGAACATGATTGTCCACTCAAGAGCCATTGTTATAGAGTATTTGAAAAAATAGCACCTGTGAGCAAAAACTCAAAGAACATGAAGAATTGTTTAAATTTCAAAATTTTGAAAAATCTTGCCCAAACAATCCTTAACATGTGTAGGCTAGGAATCAAGACACTTTTGCAAAAAGAATTTTTAAAGATAGACCAATTCCATAATTTTTTTTTTAAAAAAAAATTCTTAAAGACTGCCTACAACTTTTTCTCTAGAAAAATTTGTAAAAATTTCAGAAAATTCAGAAAAAGTATATAAGCATTTCTGCATATCAACTTTATACAAAAATATCATTTCACATAGAAAGAAATAGATTATGATAAATCTATCAAAATATCCCAAATTGTGAAACGAAAATTTATAAGAATTATAACCTCTAAAGTTGATCAATTTCCAAACATCCTTCACGATCTAATGAGTATAGAGTTTATCTAATTCTCAATTGAGCAAAGAAAATGAAGCACCAAGATCGATAGATGTTTGAAATCCCAAATAAGTCAAATAATATATTTAGTCAATATATTTGGGAAGTGACTCTTTGAGCATCTTTTAGAAATCCCACCTTATACCAACCATGGAATTTGACATAGTCAAGTATTCCGAAAAGCATTTTATTTTATAAACAAGATCACCATGCTTGGTTAACATGTGGTAGCTGCACACAGTACTCGGACAACCGAGGTGGTAGCTCTTTCCTCCATGTGGTGGTAGTTTTCACACTCCTATTAAGGATGTAACTCTTTCCACATCTTTTGAGCATGAAAAACATAATAAACTCCCCCTCAATTGGCTATCAATTATGAAAGATATTCAGTATTCAACCAAAAATTGATCCTGTGTTCATACTTATTTCAATCATCAAATAAGATAAAATAAATACCAGAAGATCATTGAGAGAGGTAATGACTTTGATCAATTCGAGATGAAATAATTGAAATAAATGATCATTGCATCAAATGAGTTATAATGATATTCAAATCATAATAAACTTCTCTAAACATGAAAGGATGCAAATAAAGTCAGTATAGCAAATGCTCAATTAATGCTCTATATTACAAAAAGAACACAAAACACAAACAAAAACCTTTCTAAGCAGTGGTTCAAAAAGTTATGTAATTGAAAGCATGCCAAGTGCTTTTCGCAAATAAAATATTTTTGATCCAAAGGTTTTATCAAAAAATCAACTAATTGATCTTCAGTTGGAACATAAGAAATTTGTAAAAACTTGATTCAACTAGCTCTCTAGGAAAATTCAATGTGTTTTGTTCTAAACTGCAACACAGGGTTTTTAGAAAAGTTAATGGCACTTGTGTTGTCACACAAAATAGTTACCGAGGTCGTAGGGATGCGAAAATCACTTAATACACTTTTCTTTGATTTCCTCAATGACTTCGGCTTAGGGGGTGTCCTACCATCTGTCTTAACACTTAGAAGATTTTTCTTCGTTTCCCGAGTCGTGTTCTTGATGGTAGTAGTTGCAAGTATTGCTTGATTTGCTCGTTCTGCTCCATACTTGCAATTTGGTCTTATGTGCCCTAAAAAAAAAAAAACAACAATGACATTGGTAAAAGTTGAACCCGAAGAAGATGAGGTAGGCTTGTCAACGTTGGCTACGATGATTTCCGTCGGAGAAGGAGCAACCGACTGGGGCACAAAACTTGTCTTGCTCGAACTTGGTTCCTCACAAGTTCGGCCATATCCGAGGCCTAAATGATTAGTATGACCAAGACCAAGAAGGCGATCCAACTTACTTTGTCCTGAAGAAAATCTATGCAAATCCTTTTTAAGTTGGAAAGGGTCTCCGTCATCTCAAAATTTCCTTGTTGTGCCTCGGAATAGAGCTTTGAGAAGAGATTAGCTTTATCCACCGATTTTTCAAGTTCCTTCTCAAAATGCTCGTTCATCTCTTGAAGGAAAGTATTATTCTCAACCAAGTTGTCCCTTTCCACTTCAAGAGCCCTTGAGAGAGAGGTTGCTCTATTAGGTTGTTCCTCGAGTTCCAACAACCTTCTCCTCAAGTTTTTATTTTGCTTCGCCAATTTCTTTGAGTTCCGTAGAAGTAGTTGGTAGGCGTGAGCAAAGTCTTCACCTTCGGAATCGCTTGGTTCATCATCCGTTGCCGTTTGATCATCCTGGGAAGAAATAGACAACGAACCAGATGCAATCAATGAAATACACACGAAGGGTGAAGTCGTGGATGCGAAGAATGTGATGGCATTTGTATCCTCATCACTAGAAGATGACTTATCCATAGAAGAAGAGTCATCCCACGTGATGGCTTGCGTAGCCTTCTTCTTTGGTGGATTCTTGCTGGGACATCTTGTTGTAGTGCGGCCAAAGCCTTTGCATTTGAAACACTGGATCTGTCCTTCAGCGTTCTTCTTCTCCATTGAGAAACCTTCTTGCTTTCTTGATTTTGACGTAGAAGCACCTTTGCCTTTCTTGAACTTCGAGAATGATGAAGATTTGCTTGAGTTTCCCCTTCCGAAGTTTCGGCGAAATTTTCTCTTCAAGAAAGCGAGTTGTTTCTCAAAGTCCTCCATAGATAGCTCATCGTCAGAGTCCGAGGAGGATGAATCCGCGTCTTCATGTTCTTTTGATTTCAATGCCATACCTGAAGACTTGGAAGAAGAAGAGGGCTTTCCAGCAGAAGAGTTAGTAGAAAAAGTAATTTCATAAGTTTGAAGTGTACCAACTAATTCTTCTACCTTGATCTCGTCCGGGTGTTTTATTGTTTCGAACCCGTTCGTCGATGGAAATCAAAAACGCTCTTATGCGTACTTTCTAGTAGGCATAATTTGTTCCATCGAAGAACGGTGGTCTATTGATGTTGCCACCATCGACCAATGTTTACAACCCTATTCCCTCTCTGATACCAATTGTTGGGTTATAAGTAATATGGATCTAAATAGGGGAAAAACCACCTAGAGGGGGGGTGAATAGGTGTAAACAATAAACACACCAAAATCGTTGCGTAAAAATAACCCAATGCGGAAAATAAATAACACGCAAGATTTTACGTGGAAAACTCCAATCCAGGAGTAAAAAACCACGGGACCGATCACACGGTGAAATCTACTAAGATTAAAACACGTACAAGGTGATATAACGCACACACACGACTCAACCTTTTCCATACGCTCCGAGTAGATCTTCGCCGCTCGCTCCTCAACGCACCTCGAATCCACGAAGGCGTCCAACGCCGAATCCACGGCGTGTCACGTCGAATCCACGACGCCAGACCGAATCCACGGTCTCACCCAAGTAGCACGTCTCGAATCCACGAGCGCACCTCGTCTCGAATCCACGAAACGGTAACACCTTGAGTCCACAAGGCCACGCGAATCCACGCGCCGATTTCTTGGGAAAATCGTTGTTTTGTTGGTGATGATATTTTGAATACTTAGATCATCATAGATAGACAAGGAAGCACCCTCTAAGTATTCATCGATTTGATTCTTTCGAAAGATATAGATTTTGAAAACCCTAGAATCAAACCGATCAATAGAGAAAGAAAACCTAAAATAAAGAGGTGTTTACCTTTTCTTCTCTATGTGGATTCTTACCTTTGATCCCCCTTGGGATAACCCTAAAAGATGATATTAGGGTCTATTTATAGGCTAGAAACCTTTTGGAAAGAGATAAGAATCAAAAACCGCCTTTTCTGGAAATTTACAGGACGGCGATCCGGATCGGATTTACTGCGATCCGGATCGTCGTAACGAGATTGACGATTCCAGAAATCCAAGGGTTCGGGATCCGGATCACAAGGTCCGATCCGGATCGTTCATGCAATTCAGCCAACTCCCATGTTCGGGATCCGGATCGGAATGGCCTAGGATCCGGATTGAAATTGCCAATGAACAATCACCCTTCGGGATCCGGATTGCAAGGTCCGATCCGGATCCTGAACATGTCCCATGTCCAGTTTTTGATTCTTTGGCCATAGAAAATATTCCAAAGTGTTTCTAAGCTATAAGAATGTATTCAAAATATCAAAGATTATTTAATTTAACGTACCTGAACATTTGAATCCATTCTTTTGAGATTGAAGTATATGATTTGTCAAGTCTTCATCTTCAATCTTCAACTTCACGAAATACGCCAATACAAAAATCCTTAACAATCTCCCCCTTTGGCGGTTTCGTGACAAAACACACAATCCACAAAAGAATAACAAAAAGACGATTTTTGTTGCTATCACCATACAACAAAAATACGCATGAACGATCCAAATAAATGTAAATACAAGAGATAACCTCCTAAAACAAACTCTAGACTTAGACGCAACTAGGAGTGTTCAAATCTTGTACTCTCTGCAAAAGAAACAATTCTTGACAACAAGAAATCATTAATACCTCAAGAATTTAATCGTTAAGCAACCAGAGAGTTATACATTTAACATGACATTAGGTATCAGATATGCATAAAAGTAGACAATCAACATATCACATATCTTTATCAATCATCAGGGTTAGTTCCAACCATAATGTCAAAGAAGTTCAAATGTTCATACCTTTTGCATGACCTGTCACAAAACTTGTTAGAAGTTACAACGCAAAATAGTCAGTAGAATAGTTAGTGTTAAACTTCAAGTTTCAAGTTATCCGGTCATGTTCGTTCTTTTCCTTCTCCCCCTTTTTCCAAACGATCTATTATTGGCTCGTTCTTTTCTCCTTTCTCTCCCCCTTTTTGTCACAAAAACCAGCCAAAATTATAAGAGAGAAAAAAAATAGACAAACGAAAAACCTTTTGTCAGAAAAACAACTAAAGTCAATTTCATCAAAAATCAATCTGAAACGGTATCGTTGTCATCGAAGTTGCTGCATCCGAGTTTTGCAAAAATCTTCTTGACCAACTTCATCAGTGCATTGTACTTCTTCGTCAAGACCACTTGTGTTGTACTAATCCGTTGCAAGTCAAGAGAAATCTGACCTTGTTCAATTGAAATTCGCTCCTGCTCAGATGATAGTCTTTGTTGTTCCCGAAGAGCTTCAACATTCACATGTCTCTCATCGATACACTCTCAGCAAGTGGCTCCTCATCTTTTTCATCTCCCCCTATGTTGAGCATCTCTTTTTATCATCTCTGTTCTCCATGTACTCCCCGTCTTGAGCATCTATGTTCTCCCCCTTTGAGATTCAATCAGTCTTTTCTGTTCTCCTTAATTTATTGGTCATCCTCGTGGTAACCAACGCGGTGATGAACATGATTGTCCACTCAAGAGCCATTGTTATAGAGTATTTGAAAAAATAGCACCTGTGAGCAAAAACTCAAAGAACATGAAGAATTGTTTAAATTTCAAAATTTTGAAAAATCTTGCCCAAACAATCCTTAACATGTGTAGGCTAGGAATCAAGACACTTTTGCAAAAAGAATTTTTAAAGATAGACCAATTCCATAATTTTTTTTTTTTTAAAAAATTCTTAAAGACTGCCTACAACTTTTTCTCTAGAAAAATTTGTAAAAATTTCAGAAAATTTAGAAAAAGTATATAAGCATTTCTGCATATCAACTTTATACAAAAATATCATTTCACATAGAAAGAAATAGATTATGATAAATCTATCAAAATATCCCAAATTGTGAAACGAAAATTTATAAGAATTATAACCTCTAAAGTTGATCAATTTCCAAACATCCTTCACGATCTAATGAGTATAGAGTTTATCTAATTCTCAATTGAGCAAAGAAAATGAAGCACCAAGATCGATAGATGTTTGAAATCCCAAATAAGTAAAATAATATATTTAGTCAATATATTTGGGAAGTGACTCTTTGAGCATCTTTTAGAAATCCCACCTTATACCAACCATGGAATTTGACATAGTCAAGTATTCCGAAAAGTATTTTATTTTATAAACAAGATCACCATGCTTGGTTAACATGTGGTAGCTGCACACAGTACTCGGACAACCGAGGTGGTAGCTCTTTCCTCCATGTGGTGGTAGTTTTCACACTCCTATTAAGGATGTAACTCTTTCCACATCATTTGAGCATGAAAAACATAATAAACTCCCCCTCAATTGGCTATCAATTATGAAAGATATTCAGTATTCAACCAAAAATTGATCCTGTGTTCATACTTATTTCAATCATCAAATAAGATAAAATAAATACCAGAAGATCATTGAGAGAGGTAATGACTTTGATCAATTCGAGATGAAATAATTGAAATAAATGATCATTGCATCAAATGAGTTATAATGATATTCAAATCATAATAAACTTCTCTAAACATGAAAGGATGCAAATAAAGTCAGTATAGCAAATGCTCAATTAATGTTCTATATTACAAAAAGAACACAAAACACAAACAAAAACCTTTCTAAGCAGTGGTTCAAAAAGTTATGTAATTGAAAGCATGCCAAGTGCTTTTCGCAAATAAAATATTTTTGATCCAAAGGTTTTATCAAAAAAAAAAAAAATCAACTAATTGATCTTCAGTTGGAACATAAGAAATTTGTAAAAACTTGATTCAACTAGCTCTCTAGGAAAATTCAATGTGTTTTGTTCTAAACTGCAACACAGGGTTTTTAGAAAAGTTAATGGCACTTGTGTTGTCACACAAAATAGTTACCGAGGTCGTAGGGATGCGAAAATCACTTAATACACTTTTCTTTGATTTCCTCAATGACTTCGGCTTAGGGGGTGTCCTACCATCTGTCTTAACACTTAGAAGATTTTTCTTCGTTTCCCGAGTCGTGTTCTTGATGGTAGTAGTTGCAAGTATTGCTTGATTTGCTCGTTCTGCTCCATACTTGCAATTTGGTCTTATGTGCCCAAAAAAAAAAAAAAAATGACATACCTTGGTAAAAGTTGAACCCGAAGAAGATGAGGTAGGCTTGTCAACGTTGGCTACGATGATTTCCGTCGGAGAAGGAGCAACCGACTGGGGCACAAAACTTGTCTTGCTCGAACTTGGTTCCTCACAAGTTCGGCCATATCCGAGGCCTAAATGATTAGTATGACCAAGACCAAGAAGGCGATCCAACTTACTTTGTCCTGAAGAAAATCTATGCAAATCCTTTTTAAGTTGGAAAGGGTCTCCGTCATCTCAAAATTTCCTTGTTGTGCCTCGGAATAGAGCTTTGAGAAGAGATTAGCTTTATCCACCGATTTTTCAAGTTCCTTCTCAAAATGCTCGTTCATCTCTTGAAGGAAAGTATTATTCTCAACCAAGTTGTCCCTTTCCACTTCAAGAGCCCTTGAGAGAGAGGTTGCTCTATTAGGTTGTTCCTCGAGTTCCAACAACCTTCTCCTCAAGTTTTTATTTTGCTTCGCCAATTTCTTTGAGTTCCGTAGAAGTAGTTGGTAGGCGTGAGCAAAGTCTTCACCTTCGGAATCGCTTGGTTCATCATCCGTTGCCGTTTGATCATCCTGGGAAGAAATAGACAACGAACCAGATGCAATCAATGAAATACACACGAAGGGTGAAGTCGTGGATGCGAAGAATGTGATGGCATTTGTATCCTCATCACTAGAAGATGACTTATCCATAGAAGAAGAGTCATCCCACGTGATGGCTTGCGTAGCCTTCTTCTTTGGTGGATTCTTGCTGGGACATCTTGTTGTAGTGCGGCCAAAGCCTTTGCATTTGAAACACTGGATCTGTCCTTCAGCGTTCTTCTTCTCCATTGAGAAACCTTCTTGCTTTCTTGATTTTGACGTAGAAGCACCTTTGCCTTTCTTGAACTTCGAGAATGATGAAGATTTGCTTGAGTTTCCCCTTCCGAAGTTTCGGCGAAATTTTCTCTTCAAGAAAGCGAGTTGTTTCTCAAAGTCCTCCATAGATAGCTCATCGTCAGAGTCCGAGGAGGATGAATCCGCGTCTTCATGTTCTTTTGATTTCAATGCCATACCTGAAGACTTGGAAGAAGAAGAGGCTTTCCAGCAGAAGAGTTAGTAGAAAAAGTAATTTCATAAGTTTGAAGTGTACCAACTAATTCTTCTACCTTGATCTCGTCCGGGTGTTTTATTGTTTCGAACCCGTTCGTCGATGGAAATCAAAAACGCTCTTATGCGTACTTTCTAGTAGGCATAATTTGTTCCATCGAAGAACGGTGGTCTATTGATGTTGCCACCATCGACCAATGTTTACAACCCTATTCCCTCTCTGATACCAATTGTTGGGTTATAAGTAATATGGATCTAAATAGGGAAAAACCACCTAGAGGGGGGGTGAATAGGTGTAAACAATAAACACACCAAAATCGTTGCGTAAAAATAACCCAATGCGGAAAATAAATAACACGCAAGATTTTACGTGGAAAACTCCAATCCAGGAGTAAAAAACCACGGGACCGATCACACGGTGAAATCTACTAAGATTAAAACACGTACAAGGTGATATAACGCACACACACGACTCAACCTTTTCCATACGCTCCGAGTAGATCTTCGCCGCTCGCTCCTCAACGCACCTCGAATCCACGAAGGCGTCCAACGCCGAATCCACGGCGTGTCACGTCGAATCCACGACGCCAGACCGAATCCACGGTCTCACCCAAGTAGCACGTCTCGAATCCACGAGCGCACCTCGTCTCGAATCCACGAAACGGTAACACCTTGAGTCCACAAGGCCACGCGAATCCACGCGCCGATTTCTTGGGAAAATCGTTGTTTTGTTGGTGATGATATTTTGAATACTTAGATCATCATAGATAGACAAGGAAGCACCCTCTAAGTATTCATCGATTTGATTCTTTCGAAAATATAGATTTTGAAAACCCTAGAATCAAACCGATCAATAGAGAAAGAAAACCTAAAATAAAGAGGTGTTTACCTTTTCTTCTCTATGTGGATTCTTACCTTTGATCCCCCTTGGGATAACCCTAAAAGATGATATTAGGGTCTATTTATAGGCTAGAAACCTTTTGGAAAGAGATAAGAATCAAAAACCGCCTTTTCTGGAAATTTACAGGACGGCGATCCGGATCGGATTTACTGCGATCCGGATCGTCGTAACGAGATTGACGATTCCAGAAATCCAAGGGTTCGGGATCCGGATCACAAGGTCCGATCCGGATCGTTCATTCAATTCAGCCAACTCCCATGTTCGGGATCCGGATCGGAATGGCCTAGGATCCGGATTGAAATTGCCAATGAACAATCACCCTTCGGATCCGGATTGCAAGGTCCGATCCGGATCCTGAACATGTCCCATGTCCAGTTTTTGATTCTTTGGCCATAGAAAATATTCCAAAGTGTTTCTAAGCTATAAGAATGTATTCAAAATATCAAAGATTATTTAATTTAACGTACCTGAACATTTGAATCCATTCTTTTGAGATTGAAGTATATGATTTGTCAAGTCTTCATCTTCAATCTTCAACTTCACGAAATACGCCAATACAAAAATCCTTAACAGTGTTGGGCCGGGCCCAACACTGTAGCCGCCCGATTTATCCTAGCGCCCGGAAATTGGGCCCGAAATGCCCAATAACCTCTTTTTTGTGGGCTTTTCGTGGAAGGAACTATAAATAGGTCCTTTCTTCTCCTTTTTGGGGTGTTTCCCGACTTCTCTTGTCTTTGCACCCTTTAGAAAAGTTTTAGCTTATCTTCTTGTGCATCTGCTGAAGAAGTTTTGGAATTTTTGGAGGCCGCAACGTCGACGACTTCGGCATCGTAGCGCAGAGCGACGATTTACTGTTGGAGGCCCGTTTTGTCGCACTTCAGTCTGGGAGGTCTACAGAGCTACCCCGACAGTATTTTTGGACGATTTTTACGGCGTTGGATTCTCGAGAGGTAGGCCTATGTTTTTCATACTGACCACCTTCTTTATATCTGAGTTTTTCTTGGGGTTCCTGGTACATTTTTAACCCCCATTGCTACAAGATTTCTCTCGTGACAGCAGCACCTTGCCGGATTTTATTCTCTGCGTTCGAGCATCGGATCGAGACGAGCCTGTACACCTTTTTCATCTACTCGTCGCGAGGATTATCATCATATTTTTCTTGGATTTTTTCGAGACCTTCCCGGAGGTATACTATTCCCTTTTTATCTGTGCAAGAGTTTACAGTTGTGTGGTTGTGATTGTTTGCGCGCTGGTACTGTGGAATTTGTAACTCGGCCTACGGGGCTCGGTTTTGGACGTGCAGGTACCCGTTTTGAAGGTCTCGACGCGACGATCGCTTTGATATTTTTATTGGAATTTTTTGGGCACTTTCAGCAGGTGAAAATTTCGCATTAAGAGGACTGTTCACCGTAGATTTGTAAACTTGGATTTTTGTGGAAACTAAATGTAACTTTGGGTTGTATTTTATACCCAGGAAGTATTGAGCACTGCTACTGTACTGTTGGCTTGGTGGATGTACTGATATATCTATTTCTGGGCTTTCTCAGCTGTACGATTCCGGACAGTTAATACTTTCAGGTGGGTGACTTTGCTTCCAAATTCTATGGACTGCGTACTAATTCTATGAATGTAGGATCATGCATGTTAGAAATGTCACGCCCCGGAGGTCTCAAGATTAGCGGAAAACGTGTATATTTTGTTTTTGAAATTAATCAATCAAATGTGAACGACCTCGCCTACCGGTGCGCGACAGACCGCCACATATACAAATTCACCCTTCAAACGGACAGAGTCTCCTTTGTATATGCACGGCGTCACGTTTACAACAATGTCATTCAGAACAATCAACAGGCACTTTAACCACACAGCCACAGTGAACGAATACTAGCAAGTAAAACATTCAGTATCAATAAATAACCTACAAGTTTGCAAACGGTGTCCACTCGACACCCGATCCTTGAAAAGCGTCTAACATACACATTAAGGCGGCTTTATTGTTTGAAAGGATAAACCCACAAAGTTTTCATAGTGGTGCCCACACGACACCTTATTTTTGAAAGTCGTTTTCGAAATCCTTTTACATCGTAAAACGGCCGCAAAGCTGAATTAAAATATAACCATATCCAAACAATTAATTACATGTCCACATATCCAGCATGATCCACACACACACAAAAACTAAAGAGGAAAAAGAGAGAGATAACCGATAAAGAGTTTAACAAAAGGCCTCATACGGCCAAACATAGGGTCCGCGATGCCTCACCACCGTCCCGTTGTACTTACTTAGTTGGACCTGTCACGGAGTGGGTAACGTCAGTGACAAATAAAGTAGATGTTGTAACATTAACAAACAGGAATTTAGAATAAGTTACACTGCACCGGAACCTTTCGCTATCCTTCACCCTGAAACTTACTTTACTCACTTACTTTACTTTACTTTAGTGACACCGTCCCGTCAGGGTAGTCGACGAATCTCCCCACGGGACATCTGATGCTCTTACCTCTTCACGATGCACGGACGACAAGTAGCGATCGTGAAAAGGTCCCCAAACAACACACGTGGGGCACACAGGTCATATAGACCACTTCTCCGGAAAAGTACACCCATGCGGGGGCCATTCCGCCTGTGTACGTGCAGCATTCAACAATAGAGATGCCGGGGTCGGCGTAAATTAATTATTGCGATGCTTAGTCGCCACCAACATTAGCAAAGAAGATTACACATTATGCGAAGGGTTAGTTTACAGAAAACACCTCATCTACTTTATTGAACAGGTTAATACATCCTTTTTAATGTTATACTGCACCTAATACACTTACAGCACCGATTGCATAAGAACCCACCTGGTCGCGGAAGGATCGGGGTACTACGAGTCTCGGACACTCTCCCGCTGCACACCTGGACCGAAAGAAATCCCCAGAAACAATAGTCAATAACTTATAAATATTTACCGGAAAAGACCACCCCATTAACTCCGCGCCGTAACCCCAAACGGCGTCAAGAACCATGCTTACCGACTACCGCGCGCCCGCAAATACCCTTCCCCGCAAGCGTTGCCGCCCGCACGGGGATTGCCCGCGCTGAGACTGCCCGCGCGGTGCCCTAGCGGTACCGCGCGTCGTCCGCCCGCGAGCGCACCGTGCCCTAATTTCGCACGGTGACGGCGGCGGGCGGCGGAGACGAGGGAGACGGAGACGGAAAGACACCAAAAACCCCACGAAAGGAAATTCGAAAAATACCACGAAAATAAATATTACCGGATTCTCCGACGGGGTGAAGCCGATCACGCTAAGGTTCCGGTACGCGTCTCGGGTGTTACGGAATTTGAGTTGGCGTATTTCGTGGAAAGTGTTAAGTCTTGAAGATTGAAGATGAGAAAAGTTTGGATCATATACCTCAATCTCAAGAAAGAAGAATTCAAAAGGATCAGGTATGTTTAACTAAAGATTTTTGGTGATCCGAATACTTCTTGTAGTGTAGACACACTTGGAAGAATTTTTTATTGCATAAAAATCAAAAACTGGACATTGGACATGTTCAGGATCCGGATCAGACCTTGCAATCCGGATCCCGAAGGGTGTTGTTCATTGGCAATTTCAATCCGGATCCAGGCCATTCCGATCCGGATCCCGAACATGGGAGTTTGCTGAATTGCATGAACGATCCGGATCGGACCTTGCGATCCGGATCCCGAACCCTGTTTTCTGGAATCGTCAATCTCGTTATGACGATCTGGATCGCAGTAAATCCGATCCGGATCGCCGTCCGTAAAATTTTCAGAAAAGGCAAGTTTTTGATCCTTATCTTCTTCCAATGGTTTCTAACCTATAAATAGACCCTTATTCATTTTCTAGGGTATCCGAATATAATAGAAAAATATAGCCGAAAGAAAAAGATCCACATATAGAGAAGAAAGGAAATCAATAGATTTATTCTATGTTTCTTCATCTATATTGATTGATTTGATTCTAGGTTTTCCAAACTCAGATTTTGAGTAGAATCAAATCAATGAATACTTAGATGGTATTTCCGATCTATTTCTAATCTAAGTATTCGGCGGATCATCACCACCCAAAAAATAACGATTTATCCTAAATCGGCGCGTGGACTCGCGTGGCCTTGTGGATTCAAGGTGCAACCGCTCTCATGGATTCGGAGCGAGGTACGTTCGTGGATTCGAAGCGTGCTATTGGGTGAAGACCGTGGATTCGGTCGGACGTCGTGGACTCGACGTTGGACGCTGTGGATTCAGCGTTGGGCGCAGATCGTGGATTCGAGAAGCGTCGTGGAGCGAGCGGAGAAGATCTACTAGGAGCGTATGGTAAAAGGTTGAGTCGTCTGTGAGTACGTTATATCACCTTGTACGTGTGTTAATTCTAGTGGATTTCGCCGTGTTATCGGTCCCGTGGTTTTTTACTCCGGTTTGGAGTTTTTCCACGTAAAAATCTTGCGTGTTCATTTATTTTTCCGCATTGGGTTTTATTGCGCAATGATTTTTTGAGTGTTTATTGTTTACACCTATTCACCCCCCTCTAGGTGTTTTTTCCCCTATTTAGATCCATATTAGTATAACCCAACAAGTGGTATCAGAGCGGGAATAGGGTTGTAAACAATGGTTGAAGGTGGAAACATCAATCGACCCCCTTTCTTTGATGGAACAAATTATGCGTACTGGAAAGTACGGATGAAAGCCTTTTTAATTTCCATCGACGAACGGGTGTGGCAATCAATTGAATTAGGATGGTCTAATCCAACTGAAATTATTCTGATGTTCGCACCTTAAAACCTAGGTCGAAATGGACCAAGGAAGAGATAGATTTATCTTCTTACAATGGCAAGGGAATTAATGCTCTATTTAATGCTTTGTCACAAACAGAGTTCTCTCGCGTCTCGGCATGTGAGACTGCGAAAGAAATCTGGGATGTTCTTCAAGTTACGCATGAGGGAACTAACCTTGTGAAGATTCAGAAACTGCAAATGCTTACGAGCAAGTTTGACTCTATTTTCATGGCAGAAAATGAATCTTTCACAGACTATTACACACGATTGCAAGACATCGTAAACTCATGTGCTAACTTGGGAGAGAAGATTCCAGAATTTAAAGTTGTAAGAAAAATTTTAAGAACTCTTCCTGAACGATTTCGCCCGAAGGTCGCAGCCATTGAAACAATTAAACACCCGGACGAAATGCGTGTAGAAGAATTAGTTGGTGCATTACAAACATATGAAATGACATTTCCTACTAACTATTCTTCTGGAAAAGGCATCCTCTTCTAAGTCTTCAGGTTATGCATTGAAAACAACAAAGGAAGAAGACGCGGATTCATCCTCCTCAGACGATGACGAGAACCTATCTATGGAGGACTTTGAGAAGCAGCTCGCTCTCTTGACAAGGAAGTTTCGCCGCAACTTTCGAAGGGGTAATTCAGGCAGAACTCCATCCTTCGGAAAGTCGAAGAAAGGCAAGGGTTCTTCAAGTTACAAGTCAAGAAAGCAAGAGAACTTCTCAAAGGATAAGAAAAGTTCAGAGGGACAAGTACAGTGCTTCAAATGTCGAGGCTACGGCCACATTGCAACGGAGTGTCCCAACAAGAATCCGGCAAAGAAGAAAGCGATGCAAGTCGTTACTTGGGATGACAACTCAACGTCAAATGAGTCATCCTCAAGTGATGAAGAAGATAACGCGACAGCGTTCCACGCGTCCACCTCTTCACCCTTCATGTGCTTGATGGCAAGTACCTCCGATTCCTTGTCCAACTCCTCCCATGCTGAAAAGAACGCTACGGACGCGAATCGAGCAATTCTGAAGGTGAAGATTTTGCTCTTGCCTACCATAAGCTTTTGAGGGATTCAAAGAAACTGGCAAAGCAAAACCGGAGTTTGAGAGGGAGATTGCAGGATCTCGAAGAAGAAGCAAAAAGGGCATCTTCTCTCTCAAACGCTCTTGAAGTGGAAAGGGATAATCTAGCCAAAGCAAATGTTTCCCTTCAAGAGAAAAATGAGCTTTTCGAGAAAGAAAATGAGAAATTGGTGGATAAAGCGAATTATTTCTCAAAGCTCTACGGCGAGGCTCGACGGGAAAAATGGAAATGACAAAGACCATTCTCCAACTAAAGGATGACTTAAAGCGATTCTCTTCTGGAAGGAGTAAGTTGGACAGGCTTCTTGGTCTTGGTCAAACAAATAAGTTCGGCCTCGGATACACTCAAACTGGAGACATTCCAAGTTCGAGTGGGACAGTTTTTGTGCCTCAGTCGGTATCTCCTCCTCCGACACCGGAATTCACGACAAGCAACGACAACAAGCCTACTTCATCCTCTTCGGGATCGTCAAGATCTAAGGTATGTTTTCGTTGTGGCATTTCAGGGCACATAAGGAGAAATTGCAAGACGGGAGCCAAACGCACACCTCAAGCACCTCTTGCAATGACTACCAAAAGGTGATTCCTCGGAAATCAACTGCAAATCATTTGAAGGAAAAGAGCCTTGGTAGTTCACCGCTCAAGACGACATCATCAAGGAGCAGCAATACTTCAAACAAGACGCTTTCACCTAGGAAATAACTTCACGACCATTACCGACGCATTCCAAAAAGGTTTGGGTGCGCAAAGGTGAAATTTTCCCTTGTCTCGTTACCAATATCTCCTTGCATGCATATGATAGTTCGTCTTGGTATCTGGATAGCGGGTGTTCCCGTCATATGACCGGTGACAAAAACTGTTTTCAAACCTTTGAGAAAATCTCCGGAGGACTTGTTGTTTTCGGAGACGGTCGGTCTTCCAAGATTGTTGGAAAAGGAACTATCGCTATTCCGGATGGCCCGGTTCTAAATAATGTGTTATTTGTTAATGGCCTTAAGACTAACCTCATTAGCATAAGTCAACTTTGTGACAATGGTTATTCAGTTAATTTTTCATCTGATGAATGTACTGTAACTGACAAGAACCATGTCTTCTTTTTAAAAGGGGTTAGATCAGAAAACAATTGTTATGTAGTTCCTCATAAAATTTCTGAAAAGTGTAACCTAGCTTCTTTGAAAAATGAAACTCTTTGGCACAAAAGGCTAGGTCACATAAACTTTAAGGAACTTGTTAGAATTTCAAACAAAGATGTGGTTAAGGGGGTTCCTAAACTTTCTTTTGAACAAAACATTATGTGTGGCGGTTGCCAAAAGGGAAAACAGTCTAGGACTGCACACAAGAACTTGAACCTCATTGGTACAAAACGGTCTTTGGAACTTTTGCACATGGACTTAATGGGGCCAACTCGTCAACCATCCTTGGGAGGTAAATGGTATATTTTCTTATTGGTTGATGATTTCTCTAGATATTCTTGGGTAGGATTTTTAAAAGAGAAAGCTGATACTTTTGATTCTTTTCACGAGATCTGCCATCGTATTATGATTGAAAAGAATGAAAAGATTAATCGTGTTAGAAGTGATAGAGGCGGAGAATTCATAAATTCTAAATTCATTGATTTTTGCACTTCAAACGGCATTAAACATGAATTCTCGGCACCCTATACACCTCAACAGAATGGTGTAGTCGAGCGCAAAAACAGGGTCGTACAGGAGATGGCTCGTGTTATGCTTCATAGCCGGAACCTACGTTATATTTTTGGGCTGAAGCGGTGAACACGGCCGTCTATGTAATTAATCGAGTGTATTTGCGCCCGGGGACTTTTAATACACCATATGAGCTATGGTTTTGTAGAAAACCGAACATCAAATATTTTCGTATCTTTGGGAGTCGATGTTGTTACGGCATTTTGGTGTTGGCATTGTCACACCCCGGATCGAAACTGCGATCCGGGCACGCCAACAGATCCGCCGTCCCTACGGGAAGCCCCGTAGAAACGTAGCGTCTAATCCTGCAAATGATCATCTATACTATACAGGTATCAGAGATGAAGAGAAAATACGGAACTGAAATAAAACAACTCTAAGTATAAGTACAGACCGAGTCCTCACATAAACACATAAGTCGCTCCAAAATAAAGAAGAGTACAACTCGATCCTCACTACAAGATCACTCGACACAACTCTCAAAAGGTGAGGGTACAGCTACTCTCAGGAGACACCTGGTAGGGATCTAACTCGCGACTCCCTTATCTCGATCAGCTGGATCAGCCACCTGTGCAGCAGGAACAGAAGTAGAGGTCCCTGGGGAAAAAAATACACCACGACGGGTGTGAGAACTACATCCCCAAGTAGTTCTCAGTGGGAGCCGCCAACAAGCCCGACGGTCTGCCCACTAAGTCCACTAGAGGCATAAAGTAACAGATGCTATACTGGAAAGAAAAGCTGGTAAAATAACTCTACAGCTACTATGCCTCTAACTAGATGCTCAAGATGAAACAGAAGAAAACTGGTACCACTACTAACTCCCGACTCAAATCACCCAATCTACACTGACTGCCACATCGGGTCCAGTCAAACCTGCGCCAACCTACTGCCGTTACGTCCCGAAGGAGCGGACTTACGTAGGACGTCCGTGGCTGCCAAAAAGGACCCAGCCAGAGGGACTGCATCGACAAAGCCGCAATAGCAAGTAACCCGCCTAACTCCGGAGTGGCACTCGAGGGGCGCGACCCCACCGAGTAAAGTATCTGCGCATCTATGTCGAGCTCAATGTGGCCCATGCAGGCTATAGTCCAAATCCACGATCAACAAGATCGACTGTAACCAACGAACCCTGTCTCACTCACTGGCTGGAACACAACACAGCCGAGACCCACTGTCACTCAGACAACTCCCAAAGACACTCTGATCAATGAACTGACTATCAAACTCCACTCGGTCCCCCGACACGAGTGTAAATGCACCCCACAACAACCCGACCCCTCGGCCCCTCTATCTGGGCGAGGCAGAATCTATGTCCAGAATGAACTAATAATGATAGTGTGAGTGTCTAAAGCAATAAAGTAACCTAGCCCAAGTTGAAGGTTTCTACTAGTCTGGTTGAACATGCTGCATATGACAGTGGTGCTAGGTCAAGTCCAATAATAGCGATAAATAAAGATGTGGAGGATCATGATAAGGAACACATGCTAACTGAAACAATAAGCAATCCCAACTCATGCTCTCTAACATGCTGTACTGGAGGTAACAATACTACAAACACACCCCTAATCCGCTAGAATTAGTGTGCAGATCGTAAATCCTGAGAGCGAGGCCACCCACCTGATCAGTCGCACTGTCAAAAGTCCTACAGCTGATAATACCAAAGATGGCAGCTACACAGAGTCCACTGGGTCCAGCATAGTCCACACTGCTCCTGGGTACAAAAACCGAACTGTCGTTATGCAATAATCCTTCCAAAACTGTCGGATTTAATATACATTAATTCAGCTGCGAAGATGGGCAAAAATCACCTGCTTAAATTCCTCAGAAAAATCCGAATAAAATATGCCCGCGATCTACGCGTCGATAGCTTCGAAACGACTACCTGCACGTCCAAATCCGAGTTTTCTACGCTGAGAAATAAATCCGGCAAGAAAATAACCTCCAACACAACTGTAGAAATTTCCCCAAATAAATATTCGGGAAGAGGAAAGGTTCTCACCTTCGAGGCAACCTCCTAAAATCCTGAGAAAAATCCAGGAGATTCCTCACGAAGAGTAGATGAATTTAGCCTCTTGAATCACCCCAATCTGATGTCGGTACGCGAAGATATGGCCGAAACACTGCGGCGCTGTCCAAAAATCCGCGAAGAAAAAGGGGCAACAAAAAGCTCAAATACCTCCAAAATCCGAAAAGAATTTGAGAAAACTCTGAATATCAAAATCAGAGCCCTACCTGTCGTGAATCTAACGGCGCAAAAATCGTCGCAATCGGGTGTCGGAGAAAGCCAGGAGAGTCTGTGCACCGAGAAGACGCAAAACGGGTCGATAAAGAACGAAATCGCGCCGCGCCGGAAAATGGCCAACCTCGGAAACCGTGCACCACAAAAATCCGGCAAGCTACAGTTGGATTAAGCTCTGGCAGAGGAAAAAACTTCCTTAAGAGTCCACTGCGAAAATCCACACAGAAAAGCCCCAAAATCCCCTTCAAAGCCTCAAATTTGAGGTTAAAACCCCCCTTAACGGATCCGGGTACACTCCTGTACCCGGTCCGAAAAAGGGGGGGTCGGACCGCCTCCCGTCCGACCGCCGAGGCCCCCCTGGCCGACACGTGCCCCCGCAACAGCAAACAGCTGTGCGGGGGCCCTCCGGGCGCTCCGCGTGTCCCCGCAACAGCGGCGGGGCGACGCGGGTGGCGACGCGTGGCGCCATGCCACGCGTCAGCCGCCCCACCGCCCCCGCTCACCGCTGAAGGGTTCCGCGGGCCGGGAGCACGTGGACCCGCCAATGCCCGGGCGCCACGCGTCCTGCTCCCGGTCCACACGCCGCTCCGCCTTTTTCCTTGGACCGAGCCGCGCGCACCCGCCAATCCCGCTGTGCCACGTGGCCCGCCTCGCGGTCCATGCACCCGCGCTCCTTTCCCGTGGACCGAGCGGCGTGGGCCGGCCAATGAAAGGCCGCCACGTGGCCCAGGCCTGTCACGACCCGGGACCGAAATTTTTTGCGGTTCGGGCACGCCGACAGACCCGCCAATCGGGCACGACCTCTCGCTACCCGAAAGGAACGGTAACATCCATCTCGAATCAGAACAAGGTGTATGATGAGGTATAATATCAGAGTAGATCACTACTAAACTAAAACTTTCATTCAATAACAAATAGTTAAAGCGGAAATGAAAGCAAGATAAGAATGAACCATAATAAACTTTATTACATTTTACATCTCTCCAATTACACTTACATAATATTACAATGCTTTTCCTCACAATACATGGTTCACTCGAAACATAAAAGAAAGGTACCTCTGCTAGACCCTCTAGGTCACTATGCTGCTGGGCCCTTGCCCCTGACGTAAGCCTCGCCGTCTGCATCTGAACCGTCTCGTCTGCTGTATCCAAAGCTGAACCTGTGGGGGGGGGTCACCCAAGGGGTGTGAGAACTTTCGAGCGAGTTCCCAGTGGGTTCATCCACCGAGAAGAAATGTCCTACACCACTTGGTCCAATGGAAGCAACAATAATAGTGCTAGGAAACTAAATCATCAATGTCAATCTGCAGCTATGCAATGTACCAGGTCACTACACTATCTGTGTAAAACCAACTACCCAGCACTAAACCGACTAGCCACCCTAGGCTGCTAAGCACCAACTCGGCCACTATGCCGCTACACACAGGGTTCCAACTAACCCGGCCACCTTGGCCACTCTATTTTCTTTGTTCTTTAGATTCTGGTGCTTTAGTTCAAGTTAACCCACAGAAGTCCTTATCCAACGGGCCCGAGCCCGGTAGTCCTGCTACCATAAGATAAGGATTCTAAGGTTGCCGATAACACCCGCGAGTGTTACCCCGTCCTACGAAGTAAATGTGTTCTTCGGACCACCTGCATCGGGGAGGGGGCTTCCCTCGTGTCCGGAATGGTGCACCCGGGGAGAGGGCAAGCCGGTAACCCTTTACGTCCCGCAGAACCACATTTCACCTTCGAAGGCACGCCCGTTTTATTATCTTTGTATTTCAGTTGTTTTGTCCTACGGCTGAAGCGTACCGAACGGGTCTCTACCCGGGAGAGGGATTAACCGCCCGTGCCTCCAACTTGGCCTGGCTCCACCGTTGGACCTTTAAGTCCTCTTTGTTTTCCTTTCTTTTCACTTTAGTTCTTAGCCTCTTTGCTTTTGAACATTTACTTTTCTTTTCTTTCTCACTCGAGCCTTCAGCTCTCATTGCCACTGGCAAAACTCTTCCTCCTTTCTTAGAGGGTTGGCTCTTTACTTTTATTCTTGGCCCTTCGAAAGTACCTCGTCCAACGGCCCACTGCCCAGGGAGTCCTGCTCCACATGACGAGTCCCAAATTCGAAGGCGCCATTTGCATTCTCTTTATGCTTTTTAGCCACTTTTAGCTTGCTTTTAACTTAAAGCCTTTTTTCTTAAGCAATTACTTGTTTTGCTTATGTCACGCCCCGGGGGTTTGTTTTAGCGGAAACGGTTCACAAAAGGTACTCCATTGGCGCGTAAATTTTTTTTTTTTTTTTTTTTTTTGAAAGATAAACCTTCTTCCCCGGCGCATGCCCAGACCCGCCGCATACACAGAATCACTCTGCAACCGGGCAGAGTCTCCTCTGTATATGCACGGCGTAGCAGCTAACACAAGTCCCAAACACAATCATCCATTCAATCATCCATTCAATCACAACAGTTCTAACATATAACTATGTACCATAACTGAGTAAAAAGCACGGTCGAGAGATTTTTAAAAGGATAAATCCACAGTCGTTGAAAACGGCGCCTACCCGGCACCCAGAGTTTGAAAACGCGTTCGAAAACAGCATAAATCCACAGGGTTTTGAAACCAGTGCCCACACGACACTTGAGTTTTGAAATTCGTTTTCACAATCCATAAATCCACAGGGTTTTGAAATCAGTGCCCACACGACACTTAAATTTTTGAAAACAGTTTTCGCAATCTTTTCTTTGGTTTATCTTTTTCTTTTCCAAACGCCTAACAGGAGTGAAAGGAAAGATAAATACGCAAGAGAACTACCAAAAAGAGACCATGCCGACATCCACACCGACCCCACGAGGGTATCGAGAACCACACCAAGAACTACAAATGTGAATGAAATGCAAAGATAGAAAAATAAAGCAGACAGTCCGGGGTCCCCAGCGACCCAGAAGCTCCAGCCCCGTCCTCACCGTCGCCTACCTCTCCCCCCCGTCTGGACCCTGTCACGAAGTGGGAAGTCAGTGACGAATAATAATAGTAGAGCAGGAAAAGTAGTAAAACAAACCGTAAGGCAAACCTGTTACGGAATTTGAGTTGGCGTATTTCGTGATTGTATTAAGTCTTGAAGATTGAAGATGAAGAAACTTCGGATCGTATACCTCAATCTCAAGAAAGAAGAATTCAAAAGGATCAGGTACGTTTAACTAAATAATTTTGATGATCCGAATACTTCTTATAGTGTAGAAACACCTGGAAGAGGTTTTAACTGCTTATTCATCAAAAACTGGACATGGGACATGTTCAGGATCCGGATCGTGGACTTTCAATCCGGATCCCGAAAGGTGTTCGTTCATACATTGCTGCAATCCGGATCACAGCTTGTACAATCCGGATCCCGAATGGGATGTTTTGTGAAAATGTATGAACGATCCGGATCGTGATTATGATCCGGATCCCGAACAGGTGATTTTCTGGAAACTGCATTCTGTGCGTCTGCGATCCGGATCGTGGCTTATACAATCCGGATCGCCGTCGGTAAAACTTTCCAGAAAAGTTTGTTTTTGATCCGAATATTCTTCCTAGGGTTTCTAACCTATAAATAAACCCTATGGTCATTTTTCTAGGGTGAATCCAAATAGAGCCGTCATTTTCACATATCATTTTATACGGCCTTAGATCCACATATAGAGAAGAAAGGAAATCAATAGAAATGATTCTATGTTTTCTTCATCTATATTGATTAGTTTGATTCTAGGTTTTCATACTCACATCTTGAGTTGAATCAAACTAATGAATACTTAGATGGTATTTCCGATCTACTCTTGATCTAAGTATTCGGCGGATCATCACCACCCAAACAAACAACGATTTACCCCAAAATCGGCGCGTGGACTCGCGTGGCCTTGTGGATTCAAGGTGTTATCGCTTTCGTGGATTCGGAGCGAGGTGCGTTCGTGGATTCGAAGCGTACCATTGGGTGAAGACCGTGGATTCGGTTGGACGTCGTGGACTCGACGTTGGACGCTGTGGATTCAGCGTTGGGCGCGGATCGTGGATTCGAGAAGCGTCGTGGAGCGAGCGGGAAGATCGACTAGGGGCGTATGGTAAAAGGTTGAGTCGTCTGTGAGTACGTTATATCACCTTGTACGTGTGTTAACTCTAGTGGATTTCGCCGTGTTATCGGTCCCGTGGTTTTTTACTCCGGTTTGGAGTTTTCCACGTAAAAATCTTGTGTGTTCTTTTATTTTTCCGCATTGGGTTTTATCGCACAATGATTTTTTGAGTGTTTATTGTTTACACCTATTCACCCCCCTCTAGGTGTTTTTTCCCCTATTAGATCCTTATTAACCTAAACCCAACAAGTGGTATCAGAGCGGGAATAGGGTTGTAAACAATGGTTGAAGGTGGAAACATCAATCGACCCCCTTTCTTTGATGGAACTAATTATGCGTACTGGAAAGTACGGATGAAAGCTTTCTTAATTTCCATCGACGAAAGGGTGTGGCAATCAATTGAATTAGGATGGTCTAATCCAACTGAAATTTTAGATGATGTTCGCACCTTAAAACCTAGGTCGAAATGGACCAAGGAAGAGATAGACTTATCTTCTTACAATGGCAAAGGGATTAATGCTCTATTTAATGCTTTGTCACAAACTGAGTTCTCTCGCGTCTCGGCATGTGAGACTGCGAAAGAAATCTGGAATGTTCTGCAAGTTACGCATGAGGGAACTAACTTAGTGAAGATTCAGAAACTGCAAATGCTCACGAGCAAGTTTGACTCTATCTCTATGGCAGAGAATGAATCCTTCACTGACTATTACACACGATTGCAAGACATCGTGAACTCATGTGCTAACTTGGGAGAGAAGATTCCAGAATTTAAAGTTGTAAGAAAAATTCTAAGAACTCTTCCTGAACGATTTCGCCCGAAGGTTGCAGCCATTGAAACAATTAAACACCCGGACGAAATGCGTGTAGAAGAATTAGTAGGTGCTTTACAAACTTATGAAATGACTTTTCCTACTAACTATTCTTCTGGAAAGGCATCCTCTTCTAAGTCTTCAGGTTACGCATTGAAATCAACTAAAGAAGAAGACGCGGATTCATCCTCCTCGGACGACGACGAGAACATTTCTATGGAGGACTTTGAGAAGCAGCTCGCTCTCTTGACAAGGAAGTTTCGCCGCAACTTTCGAAGGGGAAATTCAAGCAAAACTCAATCCTTCGGAAAGTCAAAGAAAGGCAAGGGTCCTTCAAGTTACAAGTCAAGAAGCCAGGAGAACTTCTCAAAGGATAAGAAAAGTTCTGAGGGACAAGTCCAGTGTTTCAAATGTCGAGGCTACGGCCACATAGCAACGGAATGTCCCAACAAGAATCCGGCAAAGAAGAAGGCGATGCAAGTAGTTACTTGGGATGACAACTCCACGTCAAATGAGTCATCGTCAAGTGATGAAGAAGACAACGCGACAGCTTTCCACGCGTCCACTACATCTTCTCCCTTCATGTGCTTAATGGCGAGTACATCCGAGTCATTGTCCAACTCCACTGTGGAAAAGATTGCAACGGACGATGAGTCAGATAATTCGGAAGGTGAAGATTTTGTTTTAGCCTACCATAAGCTTTTGAGGGATTCAAAGAAATTGGCTAAACAAAACAAGGGGTTGAAAGAGAGATTACTGGATCTTGAAGATGAAGTAAAAAGAGTAACCTCTTTCTCAACCGATCTTGAAGTGGAAAGGGACAATCTGATTAAGACAAATGTTTCCCTTCAAGAGTCCAATGAGCATTTCGAGAAGAGTTATGTAGACATGGTGAACAAAGCGAATTACTTCTTGAAGCTCAACGGCGAGGCCCGACAGGAAAAATTGGAAATGACGGAGACCATACGCCAACTAAAGGATGACTTACAGAGATTTTCTTCTGGAAGGAGTAAGTTGGACAGACTTCTTGGTCTCGGTCAAAGAAACAAGTTCGGCCTCGGATACACTCAAACTGGAGACATTCCAAGTTCGAGTGGTACGGTATTTGTGCCTCCGTCGGTATCTCCTCCTCCGACACCGGTGTTCACGCCAAGCAACGACAACGAACCTACTACATCTTCTTCGGAATCGACAAGATCCAAGGTATGTTTTCGTTGTGGCATTTCAGGGCACATCAGAAGAAACTGCAAGACTGGAGCCAAACGCACACCTCAAGAACATCTTGCAACAACTACCAAAAGGGCTATTCCTCGGGAAACAACTCCAATCAAATTGACGGAAAAGAGCCTTGGTAGTACACCTCTCAAGACGACATCATCAAGGAGCAGCAATTCTTCATGCAAGACGCTCTCACCTAGGAAATCAACTTCACGACCATTACCGACGCACTCCAAAAAGGTTTGGGTGCGCAAAGGTGAAATCTTTCCCTGTCTTGCTACCAATGTTTCTTTGCATGCATATGATAGTTCGTCTTGGTACCTGGATAGCGGGTGTTCCCGTCATATGACCGGCGATAAAAACTGTTTTCAAACATTTGAGAAAAACTCCGGAGGACTTGTTGTTTTCGGAGATGGCCGGTCTTCCAAAATTGTTGGAAAGGGAACGGTAGCTATTCCAGATGGCCCGGTTCTAGATAATGTATTATTTGTTCATGGCCTAAAGACTAACCTCATAAGCATAAGTCAACTGTGTGATAATGGTTATTCAGTTAATTTTTCATCTGATAAATGCACTGTAACTGACTTGAACCATGCTTTCTTTTTAAAGGGGGTTAGATCAGAAAACAACTGTTATGTAGTTCCTTCTAAGATTTCTGAAAAATGTAACCTAGCATCTTTAAAAATGAAACACTTTGGCATGAAAGGCTAGGTCACATAAACTTTAAGGAACTTGCTAGAATTTCAAATAAAGATGTGGTCAAAGGGGTTCCGAAACTTTCTTTTGAACAAAACCTTGTGTGTGGCGGTTGCCAAAAGGGAAAACAGTCTAGGACTGCACACAAGAATTTGAACCACATAGGTACAAAACGGCCTTTGGAACTTTTGCATATGGACTTAATGGGGCCAACTCGTCAACCATCTCTGGGAGGTAAATGGTATATTTTTTGTTGGTTGATGATTTTTCTAGATATACTTGGGTAGCCTTTCTAAAAGAAAAAGCTGATACTTTTGATTCTTTTCTCGAAATTTGCAATCGTATTATGATTGAAAAGAATGAAAGGATTACTCGAGTAAGGAGTGATAGAGGTGGGGAATTCATAAATTCCAAATTCATTGATTTTTGCTCTTCTAACGGCATTAAACATGAATTCTCTGCACCTTACACACCTCAACAAAATGGTGTAGTCGAGCGCAAGAACAGGGTCGTACAGGAGATGGCTCGTGTTATGCTTCATAGCCGGAACCTTCCTTTATATTTTTGGGCTGAAGCGGTGAACACGGCTGTCTATGTTATCAATCGAGTGTACTTGCGCCCGGGGACTTTTAATACACCATATGAACTATGGTTTAGTAGAAAACCTAATATCAAATATTTTCGCATTTTCGGGAGTCGGTGTTTCATTTTGCGTGATCGCGAAAATCTTGGTAAATTTGACTCTCGAAGTGACGAAGGGATTTTCTTAGGTTATTCTACAAACAGTAGAGCATATCGAGTTTTTAACTTGGAATCTAAGACGATTGTAGAATCGATAAATGTTAAGGTAGATGAAGCTTTTCATTTTGAATCTGAAAAATCTACCCTCGATATCTCTCTTGATGATGATACACCTGCTAATGCATCTTCTTCTAACAATTCTTTCGATAATAATGTTGATGCATCTAACGGTTCTTCAAGCTCATGTGATGTGCAGGAATCATCTCGTGTACCTCTGCCTACTCCTCTACCTCAAACGTTACGCATCTCCAAGGATCACCCTGAATCGAACATAATTGGAGATCCACAAGAAGGAGTTAGAACACGGAGACAATTGGTTTGCGGATTTGCATGCTATGTATCACAAATCGAACCAAGGAATGTTGATGAAGCTCTCCAAGATGATTATTGGATTAAAGCAATGCAGGAAGAGCTCCATCAATTCGAGCGAAACAAAGTCTGGGAACTGACGAAGCCTCCGAAGCAACACAATGTGATAGGTACCAAATGGATCTTCAAGAACAAGAAAAACGAAGAAGGTACTATCATCAGGAACAAAGCAAGGTTAGTTGCTCAAGGCTATTCTCAAGTAGAAGGTATAGACTTTGATGAAACCTTCGCCCCTGTAGCTAGACTCGAGTCCATTCGTATATTGTTTGCGATCGCTTGTCATTTCAAAATCAGATTATTTCAAATGGACGTTAAGAGCGCCTTTTTAAATGGATTTTTAAATGAGGAAGTTTATGTAGCTCAACCGAAAGGTTTTGTGGATCATAAACTACCTAACCATGTTTTTCGACTGAAAAAGGCTCTTTACGGTCTGAAACAAGCACCGCGAGCATGGTACGAAAGGTTGACAAAGCACCTTTTGGAAAAGGGCTACACTCGAGGGGGAGCTGACAGGACTCTCTTTGTGAAGCATTATCATTT
>JAQOTM010000409.1:33227-81117 GCA_029168755.2 Tillandsia fasciculata | reverse complement strand
AAAGTGGGCCCCACAACTTAAGTTTGTGCATAGTACTCCCCTATTTTTCAATCCCCTTGCGATCACTAATAGCCAATCACTGGTGCTAGAGAGTTGTATAGGGGTTTGAGTAATGACACCTAGCAGTATGATTGATATGGAGGTCTATCCTGCTCTTCTACTTGCTTGCTAGCTGCTTTATGCTCAGCAAGGATGCCTTGTTACTCTACTGAGACATATCAGGCATTTATATTCCGCATTCTTGTTTATGCATGTTGAGTTTATCCTGATTTCTTGGCCGTTGATATGCATTTCCCTGGACCATGCCATGCTTGATGGTCACTAACATAGTTCTATAAACTTGTCTCTTTCTTCACGCAGGTTTAGAATAGTGAGATTACTATCAGACTAGGCATGTTTACTTGTATCCCATGGGATTTTCTCTGCGCTTCTTCTTGCCGTCTAGTGACCGTGATTATCAGCTCAGCATTATGATCGCCGGCGAGCCAAGCTTCAGTCACTGCAACGACCGACGGTTTGAGCCCACGGCACGTTTTCTTTACCGGTAGAGAGTCTGATCGCCCGGATGTTACGGAATTTGAGTTGGCGTATTTCGTGAATAGTTTAAGTCTTGAGGATTGAAGATGAAGAAACTGTGGATCACATACCTCAATCTCAAGAAAGAAGAATTCAAAAGGATCAGGTACGTTTAACTATATTTTGATGATCCGAATACTTCTTATAGTGTAGAAACACTGGGAAGAGGTTTTAATTGCATATTCATCAAAAACTGACATGGGACATGTTCAGGATCCGGATCGTGGATTTCAATCCGGATCCCGAAAGGTGTTCGTTCATACATGCTGCAATCCGGATCTAGCTGGGCAGTCCGGATCCCGAATGGGGTGTGTTGTGAAAATGTATGAACGATCCGGATCGTGGATTATGATCCGGATCCCGAACAGGCGATTTCTCTGGAAACTGCATTCTGTGCGTCTGCGATCCGGATCGTGGCTTGCTGCAATCCGGATCGCCGTCGGTAAAACTTTCCAGAAAAGTTTGTTTTTGATCCGAATATTCTTCCTAGGGTTTCTAACCTATAAATAGCCCTCCTATTTCATTTCTAGGGCATCGGAAAAAGAAGAGCCGTCATTTTCAAATCATTTTATACGGCCTTAGATCCACATATAGAGAAGAACGGAAATCATTAGATCTATTTAATGGTTCTTCATCTATATTGATTAGTTTGATTCTAGGATTTTCATACTCATATCTTGAGTTGAATCAAACTAATGAATACTTAGATGGTATTTCCGATCTACTCTTGATCTAAGTATTCGGCGGATCATCACCACCCAAACAACAACGATTTATCCCAGAATCGGCGCGTGGACTCGCGTGGCCTTGTGGATTCAAGGTGTTATCGCTCTCGTGGATTCGGAGCGAGGTGCGTTCGTGGATTCGAAGCGTGACCATTGGGTGAAGACCGTGGATTCGGTCGGACGTCGTGGATTCGACGTTGGACGCTGTGGATTCAGCGTTGGCGGCGCAAATCGTGGATTCGAGAAGCGTTGCGGAGCGAGCGGAGAAGATCGACTAGGGGCGTATGGTAAAAGGTTGAGTCGTCTGTGAGTACGTTATATCACCTTGTACGTGTGTTAACTCTAGTGGATTTCGCCGTGTTATCGGTCCCGTGGTTTTTTACTCCGGTTTGGAGTTTTCCACGTAAAAATCTTGTGTGTTCTTTTATTTTTCCGCATTGGGTTTTATCGCACAAAGATTTTTGAGTGTTTATTGTTTACACCTATTCACCCCCCTCTAGGTGTTTTTTCCCCTATTAGATCCTTATTAACCTAAACCCAACAAGTGGTATCAGAGCGGGAATAGGGTTGTAAACAATGGTTGAAGGTGGAAACATCAATCGACCCCCTTTCTTTGATGGAACTAATTATGCGTACTGGAAAGTACGGATGAAAGCTTTCTTAATTTCCATCGACGAAAGGGTGTGGCAATCAATTGAATTAGGATGGTCTAATCCAACTGAAATTTTAGATGATGTTCGCACCTTAAAACCTAGGTCGAAATGGACCAAGGAAGAGATAGACTTATCTTCTTACAATGGCAAAGGGATTAATGCTCTATTTAATGCTTTGTCACAAACTGAGTTCTCTCGCGTCTCGGCATGTGAGACTGCGAAAGAAATCTGGGATGTTCTTCAAGTTACGCATGAGGGAACTAACCTTAGTGAAGATTCAGAAACTGCAAATGCTCACGAGCAAGTTTGACTCATCTCTATGGCAGAGAATGAATCCTTCACTGACTATTACACACGATTGCAAGACATCGTGAACTCATGTGCTAACTTGGGAGAGAAGATTCCAGAATTTAAAGTTGTAAGAAAAATTCTAAGAACTCTTCCTGAACGATTTCGCCCGAAGGTTGCAGCCATTGAAACAATTAAACACCCGGACGAAATGCGTGTAGAAGAATTAGTAGGTGCTTTACAAACTTATGAAATGACTTTTCCTACTAACTATTCTTCTGGAAAGGCATCCTCTTCTAAGTCTTCAGGTTACGCATTGAAATCAACTAAAGAAGAAGACGCGGATTCATCCTCCTCGCGACGACGACGAGAACATTTCTATGGAGGACTTTGAGAAGCAGCTCGCTCTCTTGACAAGGAAGTTTCGCCGCAACTTTCGAAGGGGAAATTCAAGCAAAACTCCATCCTTCGGAAAGTCGAAGAAAGGCAAGGGATTCTCAAGCTACAAGTCAAGAAGCCAAGAGAACTTCTCAAAGGATAAGAAAAGTTCTGAGGGACAAGTTCAGTGTTTCAAATGTCGAGGCTACGGCCACATAGCACTGAATGTCCCAACAAGAATCCGGCTAAGAAGAAAGCGATGCAAGCAGTCACTTGGGATGACAACTCCACGTCAAATGAGTCATCGTCAAGTGATGAAGAAGACAACGCGACAGCTTTCCACGCGTCCACCACCTTCATCCTTCATGTGCTTAATGGCAAGTACATCCGACTCACTGTCCAACTCCACTGTGGAAAGATTGCAACGGACGATGAGTCAGATAATTCGGAAGGTGAAGATTTTGTTTTAGCCTACCATCAACTTCTGAGGGATTCAAAGAAACTGGCTAAACAAAACAAGGGGTTGAAAGAGAGATTACTGGAACTTGAATTGAAGTTAAAAAGAGTAACCTCTATCTCAACCGATCTTGAAGTGGAAAGGGACAATCTGGTAAGACAAATGTTTCCCTTCAAGAGTCCAATGAGCATTCGAGAAGAGTTATGTGGATATGGTAAACAAAGCGAATTACTTCTGAAGCTCTACGGCGAGGCCCGACAGGAAAAATCTGAAATGACAGAGACCATACGCCAACTAAAGGATGACTTACAGAGATTTCACTTCTGGAAGGAGTAAGTTGGACAGACTCCTTGGTCTCGGTCAAAGAAACAAGTTCGGCCTCGGATACACTCAAACTGGAGACATTCCAAGTTCGAGTGGTACGGTATTTGTGCCCCCGTCGGTATCTCCTCCTCCGACACCGGTGTTCACGCCAAGCAACGACAACGAACCTACTACATCATCTTCGGAATCGACAAGAACCAAGGTATGTTTTCGTTGTGGCATTTCAGGGCACATCAGAAGAAACTGCAAGACTGGAGCCAAATGCACACCTCAAGAACATCTTGCAGCAACTACCAAAAGGGCTATTCCTCGGAAAACCACTCCCACCAAATGACGGAAAAGAGCCTTGGTAGTACATCGCTCAAGACGACATCTTCAAGGAGCAGCAATTCTTCAAGCAAGACGCCCTCACCTAGGAAATCAACTCCACGAGCACTACAGTCGCATACCAAAAAGGTTTGGGTGCGCAAAGGTGAGATCTTTCCCTGTCTTGCTACCACTGTTTCCTTGCATGCATATGATAGTTCGTCTTGGTACTTGGATAGCGGGTGTTCCCGACATATGACCGGCGATAAAAACTGTTTTCAAACTTTTGAGAAAAACTCCGGAGGACTTGTAGTTTTCGGAGATGGTCGGTCTTCCAAAATTGTTGGAAAGGGAACAGTAGCTATTCCAGATGGCCCGGTTCTAGATAATGTATTATTTGTTCATGGCCTAAAGACTAACCTCATAAGCATAAGTCAACTGTGTGATAGTGGTTATTCAGTTAATTTTTCATCTGATAAATGCACTGTAACTGACTTGAACCATGCTTTCTTTTTAAAGGGGGTTAGATCAGAAAATAACTGTTATGTAGTTCCTTCTAAGATTTCTGAAAAATGTAACCTAGCATCTTTGAAAAACGAAACTCTTTGGCATGAAAGGCTAGGTCACATAAACTTTAAGGAACTTGCTAGAATTTCAAATAAAGATGTGGTCAAAGGGGTTCCGAAACTTTCTTTTGAACAAACCTTGTGTGTGGCGGTTGCCAAAAGGGAAAACAGTCTAGGACTGCACACAAGAATTTGAACCACATAGGTACCAAACGGCCTTTGGAACTTTTGCATATGGACTTAATGGGGCCAACTCGTCAACCATCTCTGGGAGGTAAATGGTATATTTTCTTATTGGTTGATGATTTTTCTAGATATACTTGGGTAGCCTTTCTAAAGGATAAAGCTGATACCTTTGACTCTTTTCTCGAAATCTGCAATCGTATTATGATAGAAAAGAATGAAAGGATTACTCGAGTGGAGAGTGATAGAGGTGGTGGAATTCATTATTCTAGATTCATTGAGTTCTGTGTTTCTAATGGTATTAAACATGAATTCTCCGCACCTTACACACCTCAACAAAATGGTGTAGTCGAGCGCAAGAACAGGGTCGTACAGGAGATGGCTCGTGTTATGCTTCATAGCCGGAACCTCCTTTATATTTTTGGGCTGAAGCGGTGAACACTGCTGTTTATGTTATCAATCGAGTGTATTTGCGCCCGGGGACTTTTAATACACCATATGAACTATGGTTTAGTAGAAAACCTAATATCAAATATTTTCGTATTTTCGGGAGTCGGTGTTTCATTTTGCGTGATCGCGAAATCTTGGTAAATTTGACTCTCGAAGTGACGAAGGGATTTTCTTAGGTTATTCTACAAACAGTAGAGCATATCGAGTTTAACTTGGAATCTAAGACGATTGTAGAATCGATAAATGTTAAGGTAGATGAAGCTTTTCATTTTGAATCTGAAAAATCTACCCTCGATATCTCTCTGGATGATGATTCACCTGCTAATGCATCTTCTTCTAACAATTCTTTCGATAATAATGTTGATGCATCTAACGGTTCTTCAAGCTCATGTGATGTGCAGGAATCATCTCGTGTACCTCCGCCTACTCCTCTACCTCAGACGTTACGCATCTCCAAGGATCACCCTGAGTCGAACATAATTGGAGATCCACAAGAAGGAGTTAGAACACGGAGACAATTGGTTTGCGGATTTGCATGCTATGTATCTCAAATCGAACCAAGGAATGTTGATGAAGCTCTCCAAGATGATTATTGGATTAAAGCAATGCAGGAAGAGCTTCATCAATTCGAGCGAAACAAAGTCTGGGAACTGACAAAGCCTCCGAAGCAACACAATGTGATAGGTACCAAATGGATCTTCAAGAACAAGAAAAACGAAGAAGGTACTATCATCCGGAACAAAGCAAGGTTAGTTGCTCAAGGCTATTCTCAAGTAGAAGGTATAGACTTTGATGAAACCTTCGCCCCAGTAGCTAGACTCGAGTCCATTCGTATACTGTTTGCTATTGCTTGTCATTTTAAAATCAAATTATTTCAAATGGACGTTAAGAGCGCCTTTTTAAATGGATTTTTAATGAGGAAGTTTATGTAGCTCAACCGAAAGGTTTTGTGGATCATAAACTACCTAACCATGTTTTTCGACTGAAAAAGGCTCTTTACGGTCTGAAACAAGCACCGCGAGCATGGTACGAAAGGTTGACAAAGCACCTTTTGGAAAAGGGCTACACTCGAGGGGGAGCTGACAGGACTCTCTTTGTGAAGCATTATCAAAATGATTTCATAGTTGCTCAAATTTATGTTGATGACATTGTTTTTGGAGCAACAAGAATAATGATGCTTCTAAATTCGCGGAGACCATGGAAAGCGAATTTGAGATGTCCATGATGGGCGAGTTGAATTACTTTTCTTGGATTACAAGTTAAGCAAACGATGAAGGAATTCACTTGTGTCAATCCAAGTATGCACTGGAGTTGGTCAAAAAGTTTGACTTTGAAAATTCGAAAGATTTTCCAACTCCAATGGGAACTAGCCATAAGGGACTTGGAAGTGAATCACAAAGTGAGAATGTAGACGAGAAACTGTACCGCAGTATGATTGGAAGTCTACTATATCTCACGGCTAGTCGCCCGGATATATCCTTCAGTGTTGGGATTTGTGCGAGATATCAATCAGCACCGAAGGAGGTTCACCTGAAAGCGGTGAAACGGATCATCCGGTATATCAAAGGTACAATCAGTTTCGGAATTTGGTATCCCATGGGAACGACTTTGGATATTGTTGGATACTCAGATGCCGACTGGGCTGGTTCTGTGGATGACCGAAAAAGCACGAGTGGTGCATGCTTCTATCTAGGCCACTGCCTTGTTGCATGGCACAGTAAGAAACAGAACTGCATAGCACTCTCGACTGCCGAAGCGGAGTACATTTCTGCAGGAAGTTGCTCAACCCAATTGATTTGGATGAAGAGCGTGTTGAGTGATTTCCGAATTTCAACATCTTCGGTAACCATTTTATGTGACAACACTAGTGCCATTAACATTTCTAAAAACCCTGTGTTGCACTCTAGAACAAAACATATTGAACTTAGATATCATTTTCTTAGAGAGCTAGTTGAATCAAACATTCTTCAACTGTCATATATTTCAACTGAAGATCAATTAGCCGACATCTTAACAAAACCGTTGGATCAAAAACGTTTCATTCACTTGCGAAAAGCAATTGGCATGCTTTCCTTGAAATAAACTCTTTTGAAACCTTTGCTTAGATTAGGTTTTGTTTTTGTTCTTGTTTTTGTTTTGTTCTTTATCTATGTTCTGTACATAGCACACTAATTGAGCATATATCATAATTGACTTTAATTGCATCCTTTTATGCATTTAGAAATTTATTATGTTTTTGATGTCATAATGTTTCAATGTTGCAATGATCATTTACGTTAATTAAACCATCTTTCTGTGATCAAAGTCAATTTCTCTCTCAATGATCTCTTGGTATAGTCATTATCATATTTGATTGCTTAGTCGAGTATGAATTCGAGATCAATGGTTTGGTTGAATACTTTATATATTAATAATTGATAGCCAATTGAGGGGGAGTCAATGAAATGTGAAATGCTCAAAAGATGTGGAAAGAGTTACATCCCAGTGAGGAGTGTGAAAACTACCACCACATGGAGAAAATGAAAGAAAAAGAACTCCATGAATGAAAAGCAAACTTTTGTTTGAAAAATTGTTGATAAAACTCATATTGAAATACTTGACTCAGTCGTATTTCATGGTTGGTATAAGGTGGGATTTTTGATTTAAGATGCTCAAAGAGCCACTCCTTCAACAGATTGTCTAGATATATTATTTAACTTATCTGGGATTTCAAACATCTATTGATCTTGGTACTTCATTTTCTTTACTGAAATTGATGATTTGATAAAGACATTACACATAGGATCAAGATAGATGTAATTGAAGTTGTTCAACTTTAAGTGTTTTAACTTTCGTAAATCTTCGTTTCATTTTTGGATATTATTGATAGATTTTTCATAATCTATTTCTTGTTGTGTGAAACGATGTCATTTGTTTAAAGTTGACATGATAATGTGCTTACATACTTTTTCTGGATTTTACTGTATTTTTCTTAATTTTTCTGAAGAAAAAGGTGTAGCCGATCCGGATCGTGGCAAGTGATCCGATCCCGAACGCAGGATTTTTCCCGCGTGTGGCCGTCCGGATCACATTCTCGGCCGATCCGGATCGCGGCTAGGGTTCTATATAGAAACTTTCAGATTCGAGATTTCTTACCCTAATTTCTGGTTTTCAAGCTTCTAGAGTTTCTCTCTCTAGATTTCTTGCTTCCTGGTGCTTCAAAACTCAAAGTTCTTTGGATTCAAGTAAGTTTTCATGATCAAAACTCGGTTTTTCACAGTTTTTCTGTTTTTATCAAACGTGAGTTGAAAAGTTGGAATTTTTCGTTTGTGAATGGTTTTTGATCAAATTTCTTTTGAAATAAGAACTCTGGATCAATTAGTTTTACTTTTATGCTGGGATTTCACTTGTTAACGTGTTTTTAGGCTTCGATTTCTAAAAATTCGGTTTAGGGCATAAAAGAGGAATTTTTGTAAATCATGGATTTGATATTTTTAAAATTCTTTTTGGAAAACTAATTTGATTCTTGGCTTCTCTATATGATTATGATTGTCTAGGTGCAAATTTTCAAATTTTTCAAAATTGACGATTTTTCATATATTCTTGAGTTGGTCTTCACAGGACATTTTCTAAAACTCAAAGCACTGACAAAATGGTGATCCCTGGATCATTTTCCTGCTCACTGCCATGGTTCTGTGAAGGACTCTGCAAAGCCGAAGAGAAGCAAGAGGACCAAAAGAGCAAAAGCTGACTCCGATACTGAATCGGAAACTGAATCGATTGACTGGGACACAATTGAAGTTGAAGGGGCTGTCCCAACTGCTGCAAAGGGGAAGGCTCCTGCTGAAGCTCCCAAATCTAAACCTCCTCCTACTGCAGCTGAGAAAGGAAAGGCGCCAATGGAGCCTACCGGAAAAAGAGTGAAAACCTCGGCAAGGAAAAGAAGTGGTGCCCAAGGCATTTCAATCAATGAACCTATGGACAACCTGCCACCATTTCAGGGATTCGTCAGCTCCACACGAATCAAAGATTTGAAAAGAGGGAATGCATAGAGAACGACATGTCAATGTACAACAGATGAGGATAGATCTGCAGAGTTTGGAGCTCTGTTTGATCAAGTTGGTCTTGGTCCGATCTGCAATTTTTCTGAGAAAACTGGGTACTGTCCACACTCAGTTCGGATCTTCTATCAGAATGCAGCAGGTCTTATTGATGAAGCTGATGGACGCCGAGAATTTCATACCTTTGTAAAAGGTATCAAGATCAAAGTCACTCCCCAACTGATTGGAGAGGTGCTCGGTATGACAGCCATCTCAGACGGAGTTCATTATTTGAAGACTCAGGTCTTCACAGCCAAACTTGGAGAATAGTAGTAATGGAACCTGCTCTCCGGATACTACGTCTGCCGAAATTCAGTTTACTCCAGGGAACTCAAGAAGGAGTACAAGTACTTAAACTTCATTATTTGCTACAACATTCTTCCCAACATGAACACGAAAATCGTCCGATGGGATAGGTTGCTATTTCTTTATCTTCTTGGAAATCCATCTGCGACAATGGGAGCAAACCTGAACATCCCCTACCTCATTTGGAATAGGATGACGCGGTATGTCGAACACTCACATCCCTCTGAGCGACTACCATATCCAATGATTATAATGCGCATCCTTAGGAATTTAAGGTGGATACGACCGCGAGTTCGTATTTGTATAGTTGGGGGACAATAATGAGACAACCATTGTCAAGTCTTTGACAACAAAGCAGGATGATCCCCCTTCTCCTCCAATTGGCCAACGAGTTCGAACTCATGCAACTTCTTCCACTGCCCCCGTTCCTCCGAAACAGAAGGCACCTGCATCTACTTCGGACGATGATGCCTCGGTGACATCCATCTACAAAGAACAACAGCGGCTTTCAAATGAACAAGAACGTATGTCCGCTGAATTTTCTGAAATGAAAGGCGATCTTCATGTTATGAAAAACTAGATGGAAATTATCACAGCTTCTCAAGTCACTTTGACCAAGTCAGTTTCTTCAGTAAAGAAACTTGTGAAGAAGCTGTTTGCGAAAATGGGTTGCACGACCTCGGATGACTCCGACTCTCAGGAGTAAATCTTTGTTATAATCATTTTCCTCTGACTTTGCTTTTTGTTCTGTTTTGCAGGTTTATGATGTGTGTTTATGTTGTTAACTCTCCTTTTGTTGTAATTATTTGGCTTTGTTTTGTGACAAAAAGGGGGAGAGAGTTAGCGAAAACAATGAACAATGATGAACAATGATTGTGATATCAAGGTAAGGTATGAATCTCAACTCAACTTTGGTTTTCTTTTGTGGATTGTGACATGCTTCTATACTAACTATTTGACTAACTATTTGGGCATGTAATATGACTAACAAGTTGGTGTTGGACTAACATACTTTGACATTTTGGTTTTTCAACTGCTTAGAAGATATGTTGGTTTTAACTATGTTTCTTTCACATATCTGATTCTTTTAAATGTCATGGTGAGATCAAACTCTATCTCTGCATGCACTTGTTTTTCTATGTTCCAATTCTTGAGGTATCTAACGAATTTGTTTGTCAAGAATGTTTTCTGTGTGCAGAGGTTACAGATGTCTAAGTCTAGAGTCTGTCTTAGGAGTTTATCTCATGTTTTTAATTCCTGGAACTCTTTTGTAAATTTTTGTTGTATGGTGATAGCAACAAAAATATCTTTTTGAATTTTCTTTTGTGGATCTGTGTTTTGTCACGAAACCGCCAAAGGGGGAGATTGTTACGGAATTTGAGTTGGCGTATTTCGTGAATAGTTTAAGTCTTGAGGATTGAAGATGAAGAAACTGTGGATCATATACCTCAATCTCAAGAAAGAAGAATTCAAAAGGATCAGGTACGTTTAACTAAATAATTTTGATGATCCGAATACTTCTTATAGTGTAGAAACACTTGGAAGAGGTTTTAATTGCATATTCATCAAAAACTGAACATGGGACATGTTCAGGATCCGGATCGTGGACTTTCAATCCGGATCCCGAAAGGTGTTCGTTCATACATTGCTGCAATCCGGATCATAGCTTGGGCAGTCCGGATCCCGAATGGGGTGTTTTGTGAAAATGTATGAACGATCCGGATCGTGGATTATGATCCGGATCCCGAACAGGTGATTTTCTGGAAACTGCATTCTGTGCGTCTGCGATCCGGATCGTGGCTTATGCAATCCGGATCGCCGTCGGTAAAACTTTCCAGAAAAGTTTGTTTTTGATCCGAATATTCTTCCTAGGGTTTCTAACCTATATATAGCCCTCCTATTTCATTTCTAGGGCATCGAAAAAGAGCCGTCATTTTCAAATATCATTTTATACGGCCTTAGATCCACATATAGAGAAGAACGGAAATCATTAGATCTATTTAATGGTTCTTCATCTATATTGATTAGTTTGATTCTAGGATTTTCATACTCATATCTTGAGTTGAATCAAACTAATGAATACTTAGATGGTATTTCCGATCTACTCTTGATCTAAGTATTCGGCGGATCATCACCACCCAAACAAACAACGATTTATCCCCAAATCGGCGCGTGGACTCGCGTGGCCTTGTGGATTCAAGGTGTTATCGCTCTCGTGGATTCGGAGCGAGGTGCGTTCGTGGATTCGAAGCGTGCCATTGGGTGAAGACCGTGGATTCGGTCGGACGTCGTGGATTCGACGTTGGACGCTGTGGATTCAGCGTTGGCGGCGCAAATCGTGGATTCGAGAAGCGTTGCGGAGCGAGCGGAGAAGATCGACTAGGGGCATATGGTAAAAGGTTGAGTCGTCTGTGAGTACGTTATATCACCTTGTACGTGTGTTAACTCTAGTGGATTTCGCCGTGTTATCGGTCCCGTGGTTTTTTACTCCGGTTTGGAGTTTTCCACGTAAAAATCTTGTGTGTTCTTTTATTTTTCCGCATTGGGTTTTATCGCACAAAGATTTTTGAGTGTTTATTGTTTACACCTATTCACCCCCCCTCTAGGTGTTTTTTCCCCTATTAGATCCTTATTAACCTAAACCCAACACGTGAGCCTAGTGGGGTTATGATAGCTTGATTGGGTGTCCAAAAGTGGTTGTTGCCTGAGGCCCCAATGACCAAAAGTGGTTGTTGCCTGAGGTCATATGCTCCATGGCAAATTTAGCCTGAGGCCCTTGTGGCCAAAAGTGGCATTGATTGGGTACTTGATATTCTTGTGATTGATGCATAGCTTTTATATTTCCATTGATTCCTTGATTTGATGTTTTATGATCCACCTATACAGGTCGAGACTTGATATGATGCCTTTACTTATAGTATCATGATCATTGAGTTGCTTATCCTACCTGTGATTTCATGAGTATATATATCTGTTGATCTTCATGATTGCCTATCTGATTTTCATGTTACCCTCATGATTAGATATCTGTTGATCTTATGATTATATATATTGGTTGATCTCCATATTGCCTATCTGATTATTCTAACCCCTGATTATTACTATCCTCTAGTATTGTATACCAGTAGGTACGATCTGCTATTTCTCGGCTCGTCGTGCCCACTGGGATACACTCCGGTGTGTCTCACACCCTCGGGTGACTGTTTTTCAGGTCGAGCGGGTGTTGGGGATGTCGGGACGAATTGGCGAGGTATCGATATAGAGGTTGACCCTGGACAGCCGAAAAGTTATGATGTTGAGTGAAAAGAAATTGTAATTCAGTTGTATATTTGTGAAGTTAACTTAAATTATTTGTTTAAAGTTGGACGTAGTTAGTACTCTGATGTTGTTGCTAAGCTAGCCGTGCATATATAGAAAAGGCTCAATTCCATAAGGGGTTGGGACTCTTCTATATATGTGGCGGTCTGTCATTGCCCTGATTGGTTGTAACTCTGATTTAAAAAAAAAAAAAAAAAAAAATTTATACACTGGTTTTTTGAACTCAGGGCGTGACAGATTAGATGGTATCGGAGCAAAGGTACACGGTACCTAGGAAAAATTGCTTAGGATCTGGTTAGGATCGAACCCTAGGATGATTTGTGACGTGAGAGCGCGGGGTATTGGTCTAGCGGTTAGGAGCTCAGGTGTATGTTACACTGATGATTTGTTTTCCTAACGGGTTGTTGCAACCAAGTGCAGTGTTAGCACGTGTTTTGGGCTTAGTGGTCATGGTATGGGCAGTGTTAGCTGCGATTATAGTACGAGCCATGGTTTTGATATATCAGTGGAGCCTGAGGGCTCGGATTATGGCAGCGGTTAGAGGATCAGTTCACCGCATTTTGCTGGATAGTCCAGCAGATGGCTCAGCATCAGATAATGGCTATTGTTGCACTGGCCCCACCACTAGTCCAGGTAATTGGAGGAGTCAGTGATTCTCCGATTGATTCCGTGTCACTATATATAGTACTTTTGTCGCAGCCGTGGTTATCAAAATTATGTTGTGACTGCTGTTACTGGAGATTCCCCGATTGTAGCCATCAAGATGCTTATGAGAATAGCAATTATGTTGCTTTGGGACAGAACAATGCTGACGGCACTCAGCAAATATTAGACCTTATTGAGTTGTGTCCCAACCTTGGTCAGTGTAAATAGTTGAGATTCATGATTACTTCGATAGAGGTGGTGGTAGCAGTGAGCGCATTGGCGCAGACATGATTGTTGGACAGGCTAATTCGGTGATTTAAGGCCTGATTAAAACCCTAAAACAAAATTGGGTTGGATTTGGATTCAGACCCCATCTTTGGCATAAATTTAGTGGAGTCTTAGTTACTCCTATTAGTATGCAACAATTTTAGATGTTGTGGCTACCGCTATGGTAAGATATGACTGGAAAGTCTAATGTACAGAATATTAAAGATAGCTTGAGGATTTGATTTTATCCTGAGTAAATTCGTTTGGTAGATGATATGCACAGTGTGTGTAAGCCGATTTGGGGTCATAATTGCCCCTGCTATATGTGAGTTGCGACTGATATCGCTAGAGCCGTGTTAGCAAGTGGTGATTCATTTGAGATATCGGGAGATAGTGGAATATGGTTCTAGATCCCTGTGAGTGGCCAGAGTTGCACTCATTACCTCGAGGTGGTAGAGACAGTTGATATAAGTTGTTGTATCGACATAGAGACTTGTGTCATGAGGTATGAGTAATACCTTCTGTGATTCCGGTGGGAGTCGTGTTCCCCAACATGATGTTGGCAACAGATTTACAGTATTTCACTTTTCTTTTGATAAGTATGTTGGCTGCAGACAATGTACTGTCAAAAGAGCGATTTGAAGTACCCTTTCCCGTAAGGAAAAATATTATAATTGGGTATATCTGTGAATAGACAGGGTGGCCTTCTTGACCCCGTGATGGTAGTGACCCTTGGTAGAGGCTATGTCATTGGCATAGTGACTATGTTGGGAGGTATGTGATGTACCTCCAGATGTGAGTGGTGTCCCCAACTAATTGTTGGCGACAGATCTATGGTATTTCACTTTTCTTTTGGTAAGCACGTTGGCGGCCGACAACGTACTTTCGAAAGAATTGAGAAATACTCTGCCCTGTAATGGGAAATAATCAGATTGGGTCTAAATGAGTAGCCTGAGATTGTTGATACCTTGTGACTAATTGTCACTATTGTGAACCTATTTGAGATTTGCCAGAGGTTTAGTTGTATTAAGTTTCGGGGACGAAACTTCTTATAAGTGGTGGGTGATGTAGTAACCGTAATTTTTAAAATCCAAAACCTATGTTTAAATAATTTTCTGGAAATTTAAATAGCAGAAAATAAGTAAATAGGACCCCAAAAATACCGACTTTTGATCGAGGCTTGATCTCAAAAATCCGAGATCACCGTTGCGATCGTCTCGTCGAAACATGAAAATTTCATATTCACTTGTCGACAATCTGACGGTCGGATCTTCCAGAATTCAGCGATGAAAAAGTGGGCCCCACAACTTAAGTTGTGCATAGTAATCCCTATTTTTAATCCCCTTGCGATCACTAATAGCCAAATCACTGTCTAGAGATTTGATATAGGGGTATGAGTAATGAACCCTAGCATTATGATTGATATGGAGTCTATACCTGCTCTTATTACTTGCTTGCATATCATGCTTATATTCCAGCAGTTGCTTGATTACTCTACTGAGACATATCATGCTTATATTCCAGCAGTTGCTTGTTTATCATGTTGAGTTATATCCTGATTTCTTTAGCAGTTGATATGCATTTCCTGGACACATGCCATGCTTGATTGGTCACTAGCATAGTTCTATACTTGTCTCTATTCTTCACTGCATGTTTAGAATAGGTGAGATTACTTCAGCACTTGGCATGTTATACTTGTATCCCAGTGGGGATTTTCTGCGGCTTCTTGCCATCTAGTGGACCGTGGTTTGAGCATCAGCATTATGATCGCCGTCGAGCCAAGCTTTCAGTCACGCACACCGACGGTTTGGCCACCGTCACGGTGTTCTTTACCGGTAGAGAGGTCTGATCGACCCGTGAGCCTAGTGGGTTATGATAGCTTGATTGGGTGTCCAAAAGTGGTTGTTGCCTGAGGCCCCAATGACCAAAAGTGGTTGTTGCCTGAGGTCATATGCTCCATGGCAAATTTAGCCTGAGGCCCTTGTGGCCAAAAGTGGCATTGATTGGGTACTTGATATTCTTGTGATTGATGCATAGCTTTTATATTTCCATTGATTCCTTGATTTGATGTTTTATGATCCACCTATACAGGTCGAGACTTGATATGATGCCTTTACTTATAGTATCATGATCATTGAGTTGCTTATCCTACCTGTGATTTCATGAGTATATATATCTGTTGATCTTCATGATTGCCTATCTGATTTTCATGTTACCCTCATGATTAGATATCTGTTGATCTTATGATTATATATATTGGTTGATCTCCATATTGCCTATCTGATTATTCTAACCCCTGATTATTACTATCCTCTAGTATTGTATACCAGTAGGTACGATCTGCTATTTCTCGGCTCGTCGTGCCCACTGGGATACACTCCGGTGTGTCTCACACCCTCGGGTGACTGTTTTTTCAGGTCGAGCGGGTGTTGGGATGTCGGGACGAATTGGCGAGGTATCGATATAGAGGTTGACCCTGGACAGCCGAAAAGTTATGATGTTGAGTGAAAAGAAATTGTAATTCAGTTGTATATTTGTGAAGTTAACTTAAATTATTTGTTTAAAGTTGGACGTAGTTAGTACTCTGATGTTGTTGCTAAGCTAGCCGTGCATATATAGAAAAGGCTCAATTCCATAAGGGGTTGGGACTCTTCTATATATGTGGCGGTCTGTCATTGCCCTGATTGGTTGAAACTCTGATTAAAAAAAAAAAAAAAAAAAAAAAAAAAAAAATTATACACTGGTTTTTTGAACTCGGGGCGTGACAGATTAGATGGTATCGGAGCAAAGGTACACGGTACCTAGGAAAAATTGCTTAGGATCTGGTTAGGATCGAACCCTAGGATGACTTGTGACGTGAGAGCGCGGGGTATTGGTCTAGCGGTTAGGAGCTCAGGTGTATGTTACACTGATGATTTGTTTTCCTAACGGGTTGTTGCAACCAAGTGCAGTGTTAGCACGTGTTTTGGGCTTAGTGGTCATGGTATGGGCAGTGTTAGCTGCGATTATAGTACGAGCCATGGTTTTGATATATCAGTGGAGCCTGAGGGCTCGGATTATGGCAGCGGTTAGAGGATCAGTTCACCGCATTTTGCTGGATAGTCCAGCAGATGGCTCAGCATCAGATAATGGCTATTGTTGCACTGGACCCACCACTAGTCCAGGTAATTGGAGGAGTCAGTGATTCTCCGATTGATTCCGTGTCACTATATATAGTACTTTTGTCGCAGCCGTGGTTATCAAAATTATGTTGTGACTGCTGTTACTGGAGATTCCCCGATTGTAGCCATCAGGATGCTTATGAGAATAGCAATTATGTTGCTTTGGGACAGAACAATGCTGACGGCACTCAGCAAATATTAGACCTTATTGAGTTGTGTCCCAACCTTGGTCAGTGTAAATAGTTGAGATTCATGATTACTTCGATAGAGGTGTGATGACCTGGATCCCCGCAGAGCTATTGCGGTCCATTGGGGTGGCCATTGGAGGCCTTTGGGGCATGTCGGCGGTGTTTGGGCGCCAATTTGGACTCAAGTGATGAACTTCGGGCCTAAATGGATCACGTGGGTGATCGGGTGACTCCGTCGGATCTCTGGGAGTGTTCTCGCGCAAATCGGATATCAAATTTGGACTCGGCGTGAAATTCGGATTGAAAATACCTTTCCGGGAGCCTCCGGCAAATTTTAGGATTGGAATTTGGCAAAACGGACGCCGGATTTGGAATCAGCGCGCGAAAACGATCAAAACGGACTACCCACTTGTATTTTTTGGTGCTCGGGTACTGTTCACGAGGGGCCGAACAGTACTTTCCGGCGATCGCCGGCGGCCGGCGGCGGCGGTGGGCAGCGCCGGCGGCGGCGGCGCGGCCTCGGGCAGGCGGCACAGCGGCGGCGCGCGGCGCGGGCAGGGCGCGGGCAGCGCGCAGGGGCGCGGGCAGGCGGCCGGTCCACGCGGCGGGCGTGCACCGAGCGGGGTGCCACGTGGCACGATCTTGTTGGGTGCTCACAGCACCCGGTCCACGAACAGTGTTGGTGCACGGTGAACCGACAGTGGACACGTGGCGGCATTTGATTGGGTCGGTGTTGTGCTCCCGGTCCACGCAAGTCTTGGAGTGGGTGCCGTACGCGGAGCAGGTGTACGCGACGTGCGGGTGCGCGGTCACGGGGCGGTGCACGGTGTTGGGGCCACGTGGCGCGCCACCATTGGTGGGCTCACGTGCACCGGGCGCAGCGAAAAGTTTATTCTGGATTTTCCCTTAATTGCATCCCGAGGGTTCTTCAAGGGGATTTTCGACCCCTTCGAGACCTCAGCTCGAAGGGAGGTGAGAGGGAGATTTCTTCTCCTTCAAGAGGAGATTACACCTACCAAGTTTCAGATTTTCGGGTGGCACGGATTTCGAGGTCTCGATTTTACGGCGCGGCGCGACGTTGCGTTTTCTGTGTTCTTCTTCAGCGCAGCAGCAGTGTTTTAGCTCCCCCGGCCTACCCCGAGCTCCTTTTTCTGTGATTTTTGCGCCGTTGGCTTCACGACAGGTAGGGCTTCATCTTTCATTTGATCGCGCATTCTGATTTTGCTTCTTTGGCTCGGATCCCGAGGTAACAATGGTCCCCCTTTTTCTGTGAGGAATGTGAGGACAGCATCGGAGTATTTTGGCCATATCTTCGCGCACGAGCGTCTGATGGAGACGAGCTTATACAACTTTTTCATCTACAGATCGCAAGGAACGCGCTCGTATTTTTCTTGGAATTTTATGAGATTTATTTCGAGGTGAAAATCACTGTTTTCTCAGTGTACAGTGCGCAGTCTTTTTCCACAGTTTGTTGTTTGGATCACCACCTTGCCGGATTTTTATCTTGACTTACCGAACTCTGATTTGGGCGTACAAGGTACCGTTACGAAGCTAGCGACGCAAGGATCGCTGTGATATTTTTCTTGGAATTTTCTGGGCACTTTCTGCAGGTGATAATTTAACAGTTTCGAATCCGAGGTTGTATAAGAGCATTATTTGGGAGCCTAAGTGTATTTAGTGGATTGTGTATTGTATCAGGAGTGTTGCTGGTGTGCTGAACTTACTGGAGCAAGGGATTGGAGTTTTTGGTATTTTCAGCTGTACGGATTGGGACAGTTGCACTTCAGGTGGGTGGTTGTTGCTTACCTCTATTTTGACATGCTCACTAGGATATTAGAGTGACCCCTTTACTTGGACATCTTGATTAATCATAATCGGGGTTGGGTTATGCATGCCTGTGTGGGGATTGGGTTGCTATGTTAGCGTTTAACCTTGCATGTGGAATGGAATATTTATTTTGGACTATTTGATTATTCTGTTAGTGGTTGGTACTATTTGGGGATTTTATGACATGCATAGGTGGATAGTGATGCTTTATTATGGAACATGGATTATAGACATGTGTGGTTGGGTAATGTTTTAGCATGATGGTTATATCTATGCGGAGCTATTAATTGTTACACATGTGGAACCACTATTGGACACCTTTCACTTTTGGGACTGGCTTTTGCCAGCAGGTTGTATTTATTTATTGTGAGCTGGGAGAGACTGATGTATCATTTATACAGATGTATTGTATTTTATTTCCAGCTTCAGTCTGAGATGTATTAGTTTTAGTTCAGCTCTGTTTTTATTGCTCATTTATTATTATCTCTTATGTATCTGAGCAGGTTTGGCGCTTCGTGTACGCGGGAAATACCGTGTGCACGGCGGATCTGTAGACGGGCCCGGGTTCTGGTTTACACCCGGGGCGTGACAGATTAGGTGGTATCAGAGCTTAGGGATAGGTCAGTTGGGACTTAGGAAACCCTAGGCTTTTGGGCGGACCCTAGGATGTTAGTGCGTGAGAGACGCGACATTTTGCGAAAGTCGATGATTTATTTATTTGACTCTTCCTGTGAGTGAAGAGGGATCGACATATCCTATTTTTGTGGACAGTTATGTTGGCTGCAGACAACATAAAGTTACAAAAATAGGGGGATGTCTTTGACTTTCGCTAGATTGGGTCGAGTGTTGGGGTGTGCTGATTTGTGGTTTTGTCGTGGTGAGCGGTGTCTCCCCGACGTTGGGCCCTGACCCGGGTGCACCTTGGTGCGGCAGTTGGGTCTGGGCTGGTTGTTTCGGGCCGGATACCCAGATTGGGGTCTGAGAGCTCCGGACCCGAAGGGTAGTAGTGTTGGGGTGGCAGATCAGCAGCGCAGTGGCACAGTTGTCGGAGCAGCGCAGTGGCACAGTTGTCGGAGTAGCGAGTAGCCCCCTCCGTGCCGACGTTTAGTGTTGAGGCACCGAGGCAGGGTGGATAGTTGACAGCGGGAAAGCTGTGGGATTGCGTTGAAAGAGTGAGCCAATTTTGGCGGATGAGTCGCCCCGATTTGTGGGATTGAGAATGGAGCCTTTGGAGGCAGGGTCTTGTTCGGTGGGGGATTGAGAGTACTAGGGACGCCTCATTGGAGTAGGCGCCGGGTATGGAGCGTGGCATTACAGTTCCTTTGGATTGGGATCTGCCGCTTGAGGTGAGTTCGGATTGAGGCGCTTGGCGCCGGGTGTTGGAGGACAGGTCAGTCGATGAGGCATTCCCGATTTCTTTTTCCAGGATAGTGGATTTTTGAGACCGTCAGAGCACTTAGATTCCAGCGGCCAGTGTGGCGGTGGGTTTGAATTGTTCCAGGCTCTTGGGTTCGTATCTTTCGATACGAGGGTTTTCCCCTTCTTGGTGGGTAGTGTTTGGCTTCAGTGCTTTGGGTTAGGGGTAGGACGGTTACCTGGTGTTCGGGAGGTCGTATTCCCTATCTTTTGCACCTGGGGGAGTGTCGTGGGTCCTGCCCGGTGCGGTTGAGTCCTTGGTTGTACCTGTAGGCCTGATGGTCTTGACCTAGTTGTGGGGCTTGGTTTGGTACTTAGGACGGTTAGGCTGGCTCGGTTATCTTTTCTTTTCGCGGCAGCTGATTATGCTGCGAGGACGGTTCTCGTGGGAGCCAGGCCTGGAGGTGTTGGTGTACTTGGTTTGCTTGAGAGTATCTTCGCCTCTTTGGTTTGACTTTGTGAGCGAGGCGGATGTCTCGTAGTGGGTGAGTAGCCTTTTGGCTGGTGTGTTTGAGGGATCAGCGGCGGCACCAGGACTTGGATATACCCTTTTGGTTATGAGTTCCTAGCTGTTCTCCTATCGGAGTTGTTTGGCATGACACCAGTTTGGGAGTTGAGGACCCAACTCCAGGATTTGATGTTTTGGATGTATGTCAGGCCAAGTGTGGCACCTCTGGGGGCGCCGGTGCTATTCGAGTTGTGGAAGGTCGGTTCACTTCGGCTTGGTGAGGACCCGTAAGAATTTGATAAAGTGATCATCGGGAGCTGGCACCCTTCTGTCAAGCTTGGAGGATTTGTTTTACCAGCTGCAAGGGTATTGGATCTTCGCGAAGATTGATTTGCAATCTGGTTCTCTTGACTGCTTATGGCTGTGTGCTGATGCCGAAGAGTTGGGGGAATTGCTTTTACATCCCGACGGTTTTAGATTAGAGATCAGAGGTTACGGGACCAGTTGGGGACTTATATCGGGTGCCTCGGGAGTACCGAGGTACTTGGCTCGAGCTGGGTGTTGTTGGACTTGTGGTTGGATTTTCTGAGGCCTTAGCGGGGACAGATGCTTCTACCGATGCAGATTACCTGATGGCCGAGCAGTTAGCCCAGCTGTACCTAGTTGAGGTGGCGTGGTCCTCTGGAGTGTTATCCTTTGTTTCGTTCTGGTTAGAGACCCAAGGATTGCATCGCGTCTCTGGATGAGGTATTTGGTAGTTTTGGGAGCTTGAGTGGTGGATGACTGGTTATTTACCCCCCTGTCGGTTGAGATTCCGTGTTGAGGAATGACTTTAGTTTCGAGGACGAAACTTTCTTTTAGTGGGGGAGGATGTGATGACCTGGATCCCCGCAGAGCTATTGCGGTGCATTGGGGTGGCCATTGGAGGCCTTTGGGGCATGTCGGCGGTGTTTGGGCGCCAATTTGGACTCAAGTGATGAACTTCGGGCCTAAATGGATCACGTGGGTGATCGGGTGACTCCGTCGGATCTCTGGGAGTGTTCTCGCGCAAATCGGATATCAAATTTGGACTCGGCGTGAAATTCGGATTGAAAATACCTTTTCGGGAGCCTCCGGCAAATTTTAGGATTGGAATTTGGCAAAACGGACGCCGGATTTGGAATCAGCGCGCGAAAACGGTCAAAACGGACTACCCACTTGTATTTTTTGGTGCTCGGGTACTGTTCACGGCCGGAACAGTACTTTCCGGCGATCGCCGGCGGCCGGCGGCGGCGGCGGGCAGCGCCGGCGGCGGCGGCGCGGCCTCGGGCAGGCGCACAGCGGCGGCGCGCGGCGCGGGCAGGGCGCGGGCAGCGCGCAGGGGCGCGGGCAGGTGGCCGGTCCACGCGGCGGGCGTGCACCGAGCGGGGTGCCACGTGGCACGATCTTGTTGGGTGGCTCACAGCACCCGGTCCACGGAACAGTGTTGGTGCACGGTGAACCGACAGTGGACACGTGGCGGCATTTGATTGGGTCGGTGTTGTGCTCCCGGTCCACGCAAGTCTTGGAGTGGGTGCCGTACGCGGAGCAGGTGTACGCGACGTGCGGGGTGCGCGGTTCACGGGCGGTGCACGGTGTTGGGGCCACGTGGCGCGCCACCATTGGTGGGCTCACGTGCACCGGGCGCAGCGAAAAGTTTATTCTGGATTTTCCCTTAAGTTGCATCCCGAGGGTTCTTCAAGGGGGATTTTCGACCCCTTCGAGACCTCAGCTCGAAGGGGAGGTGAGGGAGATTTCTTCTCCTTCAAGAGGAGATTACACCTACCAAGTTTCAGATTTTCGGGTGGCACGGATTTCGAGGTCTCGATTTTACGGCGCGGCGCGACGTTGCGTTTTCTGTGTTCTTCTTCGGCGCAGCAGCAGTGTTTTAGCTCCCCCGCCTACCCCGAGCTCCTTTTTCTGTGATTTTTGCGCCGTTGGCTTCACGACAGGTAGGGCTTCATCTTTCATTTTGATCGCGCATTCTGATTTTGCTTCTTTGGCTCGGATCCCGAGGTAACAATGGTCCCCCTTTTTCTGTGAGGAATGTGAGGACAGCATCGGAGTATTTTGGCCATATCTTCGCGCACGAGCGTCTGATGGAGACGAGCTTATACAACTTTTTCATCTACAGATCGCAAGGAACGCGCTCGTATTTTTCTTGGAATTTTATGAGATTTATTTCGAGGTGAAAATCACTGTTTTCTCAGTGTACAGTGCGCAGTCTTTTTCCACAGTTTGTTGTTTGGATCACCACCTTGCCGGATTTTTATCTTGACTTACCGAACTCTGATTTGGGCGTGCAAGGTACCGTTGCGAAGCTAGAGACGCAAGGATCGCTGTGATATTTTTCTTGGAATTTTCTGGGCACTTTCTGCAGGTGATAATTTAACAGTTTCGAATCCGAGGTTGTATAAGAGCATTATTTGGGAGCCTAAGTGTATTTAGTGGATTGTGTATTGTATCAGGAGTGTTGCTGGTGTGCTGAACTTACTGGAGCAAGGGATTGGAGTTTTTGGTATTTTCAGCTGTACGGATTGGGACAGTTGCACTTCAGGTGGGTGGTTGTTGCTTACCTCTATTTTGACATGCTCACTAGGAATATTAGAGTGACCCCTTTACTTGGACATCTTGATTAATCATAATCGGGGTTGGGTTATGCATGCCTGTGTGGGGATTGGGTTGCTATGTTAGCGTTTAACCTTGCATGTGGAATGGAATATTTATTTTGGACTATTTGATTATCCTGTTAGTGGTTGGTACTATTTGGGGATTTTATGACATGCATAGGTGGATAGTGATGCTTTATTATGGAACATGGATTATAGACATGTGTGGTTGGGTAATGTTTTAGCATGATGGTTATATCTATGCGGAGCTATTAATTGTTACACATGTGGAACCACTATTGGACACCTTTCACTTTTGGGACTGGCTTTTGCCAGCAGGTTGTATTTATTTATTGTGAGCTGGGAGAGACTGATGTATCATTTATACAGATGTATTGTATTTTATTTCCAGCTTCAGTCTGAGATGTATTAGTTTTAGTTCAGCTCTGTTTTTATTGCTCATTTATTATTATCTCTTATGTATCTGAGCAGGTTTGGCGCTTCGTGTACGCGGGAAATACCGTGTGCACGGCGGATCTGTAGACGGGCCCGGGTTCTGGTTTACACCCGGGGCGTGACAAGAGGTGGTGGTAGCAGTGAGCGCATTGGCGCAGACATGATTGTTGGACAGGCTAATTCGGTGATTTAAGGCCTGATTAAAACCCTAAAACAAAATTGGGTTGGATTTGGATTCAGACCCCATCTTTGGCATAAATTTAGTGGAGTCTTAGTTACTCCTATTAGTATGCAACAGTTTTAGATGTTGTGGCTACCGCTATGGTAAGATATGACTGGAAAGTCTAATGTACAGAATATTAAAGATAGCTTGAGGATTTGATTTTATCCTGAGTAAATTCGTTTGGTAGATGATATGCACAGTGTGTGTAAGCCGATTTGGGGTCATAATTGCCCCTGCTATATGTGAGTTGCGACTGATATCGCTAGAGCCGTGTTAGCAAGTGGTGATTCATTTGAGATATCGGGAGATAGTGGAATATGGTTCTAGATCCCTGTGAGTGGCCAGAGTTGCACTCATTACCTCGAGGTGGTAGAGACAGTTGATATAAGTTGTTGTATCGACATAGAGACTTGTGTCATGAGGTATGAGTAATACCTTCTGTGATTCCGGTGGGAGTCGTGTTCCCCAACATGATGTTGGCAACAGATTTACAGTATTTCACTTTTCTTTTGATAAGTATGTTGGCTGCAGACAATGTACTGTCAAAAGAGCGATTTGAAGTACCCTTTCCCGTAAGGAAAAATATTTAATTGGGTATATCTGTGAATAGACAGGGTGGCCTTCTTGACCCCGTGATGGTAGTGACCCTTGGTAGAGGCTATGTCATTGGCATAGTGACTATGTTGGGAGGTATGTGATGTACCTCCAGATGTGAGTGGTGTCCCCAACTAATTGTTGGCGACAGATCTATGGTATTTCACTTTTCTTTTGGTAAGCACGTTGGCGGCCGACAACGTACTTTCGAAAGAATTGAGAAATACTCTGCCCTGTAATGGGAAATAATCAGATTGGGTCTAAATGAGTAGCCTGAGAGTTGTTGATACCTTGTGACTAATTGTCACTATTGTGAACCTATTTGAGATTTGCCAGAGGTTTAGTTGTATTAAGTTTCGGGGACGAAACTTCTTATAAGTGGTGGGTGATGTAGTAACCGTAATTTTAAAATCCAAAACCTATGTTTAAATAATTTTCTGGAAATTTAAATAGCAGAAAATAAGTAAATAGGACCCCAAAAATACCGACTTTTGATCGAGGCTTGATCTCAAAAATCCGAGATCACCGTTGCGATCGTCTCGTCGAAACATGAAAATTTCATATTCACTTGTCGACAATCTGACGGTCGGGATCTTCCAGAATTCAGCGATGAAAAAGTGGGCCCCACAACTTAAGTTGTGCATAGTAATCCCTATTTTTAATCCCCTTGCGATCACTAATAGCCAAATCACTGTCTAGAGATTTGATATAGGGGTATGAGTAATGAACCCTAGCATTATGATTGATATGGAGTCTATACCTGCTCTTATTACTTGCTTGCATATCATGCTTATATTCCAGCAGTTGCTTGATACTCTACTGAGACATATCATGCTTATATTCCAGCAGTTGCTTGTTTATCATGTTGAGTTATATCCTGATTTCTTTAGCAGTTGATATGCATTTCCTGGACACATGCCATGCTTGATTGGTCACTAGCATAGTTCTATACTTGTCTCTATTCTTCACTGCATGTTTAGAATAGGTGAGATTACTTCAGCACTTGGCATGTTATACTTGTATCCCAGTGGGGATTTTCTCGGCTTCTTGCCGTCTAGTGGACCGTGGTTTGAGCTCAGCATTATGATCGCCGTCGAGCCAAGCTTTCAGTCACGCACACACGACGGTTTGGCCACCGTCACGGTGTTCTTTACCGGTAGAGAGGTCTGATCGACCCGTGAGCCTAGTGGGGTATGATAGCTTGATTGGGTGTCCAAAAGTGGTTGTTGCCTGAGCCCCAATGACCAAAAGTGTTTGTTGCCTGAGGTCATATGCTCCATGGCAAATTTAGCCTGAGGTGTGATGACCTGGATCTTCGCAGAGCTGTTGCGGTGCTTTGAGGTGGCTACTGGAGGCCTACGCGGTGTGCGGGAGGTATTTGGGGCTTTTTCAGGGTGACCGGCAGCTTCTGGAGGCCTACGCGGGGTGCTGGAGGTGTTCGGTGCATGATTGGAAACAAGTGTTAGACTTCGGGCTTAAAATGGATCACGCGGGTAATCAGGGGACCCCATCGGATGTTTAGAAGTGCCTTCGCGCAAATCGGATATTAAGATTGGGCTCGGCGCGAATTTCGGACTAAGAATACTTTCCGGGGGCATTCGGCAATTTTTAGAGTGAGAATTTGGCGAAGCGGACGTCAAAATCGGATTCAGCGCGCGAAAACGCTTCAGACAGTGTATTTGCATAAATTTTGGGCTTCGGGTTACTGTTCACGCCGGAACAGTATTTCCGGCGATCGCCGGCGGCGGCCGGCGGCGGCGAGCGACGGCGGAGGGCGGCGGAAGGCGGCGGGCAGGCGGTGGAGGGCCGCGGGCAGGCGCTGAGGGCGCGGGCAGCAGCGGCGGGGGCGCGGGCAGGCGGCCGGTCCACCGCGCGGGCGTGCACCAAGGCGGTGCCACGTGGCAGGACAGGATTGGGTGGCTCGCGGCGCGCGGTTCAGTGTGTTTGGGTGGCCGGTGTATAGGTTCGAGCGGCGGTGCACGGGAGCGGCCGGGAGCCACGTGTCGGCCGTGGATTGGAGCGGTGCAGGGCTTCGGTCTACGGAGTTCCCCGCGCGGGTGCATGGACCCGGCGCAGGGACACGTGGCGCTCGCTCGTTGGCTGGCTCACGGGAGACGGCGCACGGGGACAGGCCTGGCGCATGTCAGGCGGCCGGTCAGGCGGCGCCGCCCGCGCGCCTGACCGCACAGTGCCGGGACGCGCGTCGCCACGCGATTGGCGGTCGCCTGCGGGTTGACCGCGCGGTCGGGACGCGCGTCGGCCGCTGGCGCGCCCCGCACGGCTGTTCGCTGTGCGGGATGCGCGCCGATCCCCTGTGGGGACGCGCGGCGCGTTTTCACTGGCTCCGCCCGGTCGGACGGGGCGCGTCCGACCCGGCCGAGCGGATCCGGGCCCAAACCCGGCCCGAAATCCATTAAACCGGTTTGTTTCTCCTTTTAAGCTTCCTAAGGCATTTGTAGAGGGTTTTTCTTCCTCCCTGTTCAGATTTGGCCCGAGCTCCTCTCTTAGACATTTGTTGCTCCCCAATCCTCTATCTACTGTGGCTACCCCGAGATTTGTAGAAGTTCGGATCCCGAGGTTTGCAAATTTTCCGGCGCGGCGCGACGATTGTTCTACGGCTACCAGATTCGTCGCTTCTCGGTGTTCAAGCTCCCCCGGTTCACCCCGACATCGTATTTTCACGATTTTTGCGCCGTCGGATTCTAACAGGTAGGGCTTCAATTCCTCTTCTAATGGGTTTCTCCTGGTTCAGAGGTTTTGATGTTGATTTTGAGGCTTCTTTCTGACCCTTTTTCCGTCGCGGAGTTTTCGGACAGCACCAACTTGTTTTGGCGATAACTTTGCGCTCGAGCATCGAAACAGGGCGATTCAAAAGGGGATTTGCATCTACACATCGCGAGGAGTCTACTGGAATTTTCTTGGAATTTCGTGGATTTTCCCTGAGGGTGAGGAATCCCTTTTTACAGATATTTTTACTGCTGTTTTGGGATGAAAGTATTGTTGAGATAGTCCTCTTGTCGATTTTCGTTCTCAGCACAGAAAAATCGTGGGAAAACGTGCAGGTACTCATTTCGACCGGATCGTCGCGTAGATCGCAGTGTATTTTTCTGGGATTTTTGGGCACTTTCGCAGGTAAAAATTAGCGAACAGTGAATCTGATTTTTGGGGACAGAATTTTGGATTAAACTTGAGATAGTAATTGGGTGTATTCTTTGGGACCCTTGGCACAGTGTTGCGGAGATTCTTGGAGATCGAGCGCGGACTTCGCCGTCGGAACTTGGATTTAGCGCTCGAGGTGGGTACCGTTGTTTAACCTCCTACTTATGATGTCCCCACTAGGCCTATTTGAGTTGCTTCATTATTATATTGCTAAATGAACCGGTAAAAGTTAAAATGGCACTTTAATTGAGATTTGGACTTATTGCTTGGGCTACATTTTAAAATGGACTAAGTATTAGTAAAGGATGATTCTTATTAAAATATGTCACTTAAACCTCACGGGGGGGGGGGATCTTTGCTAATGGACTATTACTCGTACATGTGGGACCTCAATATCGGGAAAGATAATGATATTTAACCCTGTTCATAAATAATGGACTTTGCATGCTTAAATGGACATCTAGTTAGGCCACCTTTTTCTGCTACACTATCATGCTGGAATTGACTTAGGAGAAACCATGCTTTTCTCTTCTTGCAATTATATTTGGGGGATAGTACGCTCGGGTTCGAGCAGGGGCTGGGATAGTGTAGTCAGACAGTTGTGGGTTTTGGGACAGGCAGGCTGTGAGGACAGGGCATTGCGGCAACCGCGGATCTTTGGCGGTTGACCGGACAGTGGTTATTGCATCAGATTGGGATTGAGGCTTTGGGCTTTCTTTTAGTGGATGGGTTTTCCCACTTTGATCAGAGTCATGATCCAGTCCTGCTGATTTGGTACTTGTTACCCAGGCATTATACTCGTGTGGGTCGCTCCCCTCGAGTGCCACTCCGGAGTGTGCGTTTTACAGGCTTCGAGTCCTCGGGACTCTCTTCCCCTATCGGTGTTATGCGTTGGCCAGCATACCCGATTTGGCAGGCAGGCAGGCACAGCAGGCAGTACCAGTGTTTACTGGTGTATCGATTGGGTCTAGGCAGGCAGGCATTTACTTTCTGATGCATACATTTAGCTATATTCCTAGCTGGCATTTAGAGGCATGTAGTGGTAGCTCTATTCATCATCAGCAGTTTTGTTTCAGCTTACCACCTTTGTTCATTCTTCCGCCTCTTATAGTCCTGGTGGGCACATTTGAGTTGAGGTTTACCCACTAGGAGGAGGCTACTGTTCTATAGTAGTTCTCACTCCCCACTGCTTTTTCTTTCTCTCTTTCCCCTTTGTTTTGCAGAGTCGTCTGCGGGAGTTGCGGGACCCTCCTCAGCGGATCGAGGTGAGTGGATCGCGGATTAGATAGCGGTCTACCCAGGCACCAGTTCAGTTACTAGATGTACCCCAGATACTCTCAGATACTCTACTTTTCATTTCATTTTGGGTCCGGCTGCGTCCGGCTGGTTGTATTTGATCAGTGAGCTGGGAGAGACATATGTATTATTGAGAGTTTATTTCTGCACTTTACTTTTCAGCTTTATCTGAGATGTATTAGTTCTAGTTTAGCTCTGTTTATGCTCTTTTATTATATCATCTTTATCTGAGCAGGTTACCAGCGCTTCGTATACACGGGAAATTCCGTGTATACGGCGGATCTGTAGACGGGCCCGGGTTCTGGTTTACACCCGGGGCGTGACAGATTAAGTTGGTATCAGAGCTTAGGGATAGGTCAGTTGGGACTTAGGAAACCCTAGGCTTTTGGCAGACCTTAGGAAGGCAGGACGTGAGTGACGTGACATTATGCGAAAGTCGGCGATTTGGTCATGTGTTTAGTTGACTCTTCCAGGGGGGAAGAGGGATTGGCATACCCTATTTTTGTGGGACAGTTATGTTGGCTGCAGACAACATAAAGTTACAAAAATAGGAGGATGCCTTTGACTTTCGCTAGATTGGGTCGAGTGCGGTTTCGTTATTGATCTGTGGTTCTCTGTGTGACAGGATGCCTCCCCGACGTCGGATTCCTACCCGGGGTGCCCCTACACCCCCTGTTGAGCGAGGACAGGCTGGATCTTCTGAGATTGCTGAGCTGAGGGCCTTGGTAGCCCAATTGGCGGAGAGCAGCCGCCGGCAGGAGCAGCGGATTGAGCAGCTACTGGCGCGGAGAGGGGCGCCGCCTCCGACAGTGTCAGAGACCCCGGCACCACCTGTGGAACCACTTGTGCCGACGGCGCCATCTTGGAGTAGCGGGGCTCAGGGCGTGGCCCAGCCTTTGACCCCGGCGGAGGAGCAGGACTTCGCGGATAAACTGGTTAAGTTCTGTAAGCGCGGGCCGCCCAGGTTCTCGGGGCGAGATATGCAGCCGTGGGAGGTTGGGACATGGTTAGCAGCGATGGAGAAGATTTTTCGGGATTTCTTCATCGACCCAAGGTACAGAGTTTATATGGCGGTACATTGCCTAGATGGAGATGCAGACCTCTGGTGGCATCGGGTGGAGCCACGGGAGTTTCAGATTTCTCGACAGTTACCCTGGTCCGAGTTTCGGCGTATGATTGTGGATACCTATTTTTCGACCAGCGTGAAGAGGAAGCTGGAGGATGATCTGAAAAACATTCAGCAGGGCGACCGGTCAGTTCAGGATTACCATCAGGAGTTCATGCGGCTGTTTAATTGTGTGCCCTATGTCGCCCGGGATGGACCACATCAGGTCGAGTTATTCGAGGCAGGCCTCCGCAGCGAGCTTTATATCCTTGTGCATGCACAGCGACACCAGACTCTTCAGGAGGCCGTCGAGCATGCCTTTTGGGTGGAGGGAGGCGACGCAGAGGTGGCAAGGCGAGGCGGGATGGTCGTGCTGAGTTCCGCGAGGAAACGACCGGCACCCGAGGATGAGGGACAGACTGGTTCATGGAGACCGCCACGGCCTCAGTCACCTAGCCGTGGGCGTATGGAGCAGCGAGAGCCTAGCGGATCCCAGTGGCCATCGCAGCAGCAGCAGGAGTCCCAGCATCAGACTCAGAGTCAGCAGCAGACAGGGCGGCCACGGTTTCGTGAGAGAGACAGGTGCATATTCTGTGGAGGACCTCACTTGTCGCACACCTGTGATCGGAGGTGGGGTCGTTGTTACAAGTGCGGACAGCCAGGCCACATTCGAGCTACGTGCCCCCTTTCGACTTCAGCGGCACCCTCATCAGCATCGGCTCCTCTTTCGCCTCAGCAGCAGTGGTCGACTCAGTGGCCTTATGCTCCAGCGAGCGGGTCACCACCTTTTTACCCTGCGGATCAGCAGTTGCCGGATCGGGGCGGTCCGGTCTACGCCACTCAGGTGGAGGATTTTGCAGCAGCCGACCTTGTGGGGGCAGGTATGGTTTTACTGTATTTACCGGCATTGTTTGTGCATTGTATTGCATTTGGGCATCCTAGTCTTTGTTAGGAGTGCATGTACTTCCTTGCATTGGGTTAAGGGTAGGACGGTTACCGGGTGTTCGGGAGGTCGTATTCCCGATCTTTAGCACGTAGGGACGTGTTGTGGGTCCTGCCCGGTGCAGTTGAGTCCTTGGTTTTACCTGTAGGCCTGATGGTTTTGTGGGGCTTGGTTTGGCACTTAGGACGGTTAGGCTGGCTCGGTCGTTTACTTTTCGCGGCAGCTGATTATGCTGCGAGGACGGTTCTTGTGAGAGCCAGGCCTGGAGGCGTTGGTGTACCTGGGTTGCTTGAGGGTATCTTCGCTTCTTTGGTTTTGACCTTGTGAGCGAGGCGGATGTCTCGTAGTGGGTGAGTAGCTTGTTTGGCTGGTGTGTTTGAGGGATCTGCGGCGGCATCGGGACTTGGTGATACCCCTTTTGGTGGTGAGTTTCTAGCTGTTCTCCTATCGGAGTTGTTTGGCATGACACCAGTTTGGGGGTTGAGGACCCAACTCCAGGATTTGATGTGTTGGATTTGTGTCAGGCCCAGTGTGGCACCTTTGGGGGCGCCGGTGCTATTCGAGTGTGGAAGGTTGGTTCACTACGGCTTTGTCAGAACCCGTAAGAATCTGGTAAAGTGATTGTCGGGAGCTAGCACCCTTCTGTCAAGCTTGGGGGATTTGAGTTACGAGCTGCAAGGTATTGGATCTTCGCGAAGGTTGTTTTACGGTCTGGTCCTCTCGACTACTCATGGCTGAGTATTGATGCCGGAGGGTTAGGGATGTACTTCTATGTCCCGACGGCTTGGTTTTGGAGATCTGAGGTTCTGAGACCAGTTGGGGGACTTATATCGGATACTTTGGGAGTACAGAGGTATTTGGATCGAGCTTTGGTGTCGACGGACTGGTGATTGGATTTTCTGAGGCCCTGGGAGGGGCAGATGCTTGTACCGGTGCAGACTACTTGATGGCCGAGCAGTTAGCCCAGCTGTACCTTGTTGAGGTGGCGTGGCCCTCTGGATGTGTTCTCCTTTGTTTCGTTCTGGTTAGAGACCCAAGGTTGCTTAGTGCCTCTGGTTGAGGTATTTGGTAGTTTGGGAGCTTGAGTGGTGGATGATTGGATATTTACCTCCCTGTTGGTTGAGATTCCGTGTTGAGGAATGACTTTAGTTTCGAGGACGAAACTTTCTTTTAGTGGGGGAGGATGTGATGACCTGGATCTTCGCAGAGCTGTTGCGGTGCTTTGAGGTGGCTACTGGAGGCCTACGCGGTGTGCGGGAGGTATTTGGGGCTTTTTCAGGGTGACCGGCAGCTTCTGGAGGCCTACGCGGGGTGCTGGAGGTGTTCGGTGCATGATTGGAAACAAGTGTTAGACTTCGGGCTTAAAATGGATCACGCGGGTAATCAGGGGACCCCATCGGATGTTTAGAAGTGCCCTCGCGCAAATCGGATATTAAGATTGGGCTCGGCGCGAATTTCGGACTAAGAATACTTTCCGGGGGCATTCGGCAATTTTTAGAGTGAGAATTTGGCGAAGCGGACGTCAAAATCGGATTCAGCGCGCGAAAACGCTTCAGACAGTGTATTTGCATAAATTTTGGGCTTCGGGTTACTGTTCACGCCGGAACAGTATTTCCGGCGATCGCCGGCGGCGGCCGGCGGCGGCGAGCGACGGCGGAGGGCGGCGGAAGGCGGCGGGCAGGCGGTGGAGGGCCGCGGGCAGGCGCTGAGGGCGCGGGCAGCAGCGGCGGGGCGCGGGCAGGCGGCCGGTCCACCGCGCGGGCGTGCACCAAGGCGGTGCCACGTGGCAGGACAGGATTGGGTGGCTCGCGGCGCGCGGTTCAGTGTGTTTGGGTGGCCGGTGTATAGGTTCGAGCGGCGGTGCACGGGAGCGGCCGGGAGCCACGTGTCGGCCGTGGATTGGAGCGGTGCAGGGCTTCGGTCTACGGAGTTCCCCGCGCGGGTGCATGGACCCGGCGCAGGGACACGTGGCGCTCGCTCGTTGGCTGGCTCACGGGAGACGGCGCACGGGGACAGGCCTGGCGCATGTCAGGCGGCCGGTCAGGCGGCGCCGCCCGCGCGCCTGACCGCACAGTGCCGGGACGCGCGTCGCCACGCGATTGGCGGTCGCCTGCGGGGTTGACCGCGCGGTCGGGACGCGCGTCGGCCGCTGGCGCGCCCCGCACGGCTGTTCGCTGTGCGGGATGCGCGCCGATCCCCTGTGGGGACGCGCGGCGCGTTTTCACTGGCTCCGCCCGGTCGGACGGGGCGCGTCCGACCCGGCCGAGCGGATCCGGGCCCAAACCCGGCCCGAAATCCATTAAACCGGTTTGTTTTCTCCTTTTAAGCTTCCTAAGGCATTTGTAGAGGGTTTTTCTTCCTCCCTGTTCAGATTTGGCCCGAGCTCCTCTCTTAGACATTTGTTGCTCCCACAATCCTCTATCTACTGTGGCTACCCCGAGATTTGTAGAAGCTCGGATCCCGAGGTTTGCAAATTTTCCGGCGCGGCGCGACGATTGTTCTACGGCTACCAGATTCGTCGCTTCTCGGTGTTCAAGCTCCCCCGGTTCACCCCGACATCGTATTTTCCCGATTTTTGCGCCGTTGGATTCCTAACAGGTAGGGCTTCAATTCCTCTTCTAATGGGTTTCTCCTGGTTCAGAGGTTTTGATGATGATTTTGAGGCTTCTTTCTGACCCTTTTTCCGTCGCGGAGTTTTCGGACAGCACCAACTTGTTTTGGCGATAACTTTGCGCTCGAGCATCGAAACAGGGCGATTCAAAAGGGGATTTGCATCTACACATCGCGAGGAGTCTACTGGAATTTTCTTGGAATTTCGTGGATTTTCCCTGAGGGTGAGGAATCCCTTTTTACAGATATTTTTACTGCTGTTTTGGGATGAAAGTATTGTTGAGATAGTCCTCTTGTCGATTTTCGTTCTCAGCACAGATAAATCGTGGGAAAACGTGCAGGTACTCATTTCGACCGGATCGTCGCGTAGATCGCAGTGTATTTTTCGGGGATTTTTGTCGGCACTATTCGCAGGTAAAAATTAACGAACAGTGAATCTGATCTTTAGGGGACAGAATTTTGGGTTAAACTTGAGATAGTAATCGGGTGTATTTTTGGGACCCTTGGCACAGTGTTGCGGAGATTCTTGGAGATCGGGCGCGGACTTCGCCGTCGGAACTTGGATTTAGCGCTCGAGGTGGGTACCGTTGTTTAACCTCCCACTTATAATGTCCCCACTAGGCCTATTGGAGTTGCTTCATTATTATATTGCTAAATGAACCGGGACAAGTTAAAATGGCACTTTTATTGAGATTTGGACTTATTGCTTGGGCTACATTTTAAAATGGACTAAGTATTAGTAAACGGATGATTCTTATTAAAATATGTCACTTAAACCTCACGGGGGGGGGGATCTTTGCTAATGGACTATTACTCGTACATGTGGGACCTCAATATCGGGAAAGATAATGATATTTAACCCTGTTCATAAATAATGGACTTTGCATGCTTAAATGGACATCTAGTTAGGCCACCTTTTTCTGCTACACTATCATGCTGGAATTGACTTAGGAGAAACCATGCTTTTCTCTTCTTGCAATTATATTTGGGGGATAGTACGCTCGAGTTCGAGCAGGGGCTGGGATAGTGTAGTCAGACAGTTGTGGGTTTTGGGATAGGCAGGCTGTGAGGACAGGGTATTGCGGCAACCGCGGATCTTTGGCGGTTGACCGGACAGTGGTCATTGCATCAGATTGGGATTGAGGCTTTGGGCTTTCTTTTAGTGGATGGGTTTTCCCACTTTGATCAGAGTCATGATCCAGTCCTGCTGATTTGGTACTTGTTACCCAGGCATTATACTCGTGTGGGTCGCTCCCCTCGAGTGCCACTCCGGAGTGTGCGTTTTTACAGGCTTCGAGTCCTCGGGACTCTCTTTTCCTATCGGTGTTATGCGTTGGCCAGCATACCCGATTTGGCAGGCAGGCAGGCACAGCAGGCAGTACCAGTGTTTACTGGTGTATCGATTGGGTCTAGGCAGGCAGGCATTTACTTTCTGATGCATATATTTAGCTATATTCCTAGCTGGCATTTAGAGGCATGTAGTGGTAGCTCTAGTCATCATCAGCAGTTTTGTTTCAGCTTACCACCTTTGTTCATTCTTCCGCCTCTTCTAGTCCTGGTGGGCACATTTGAGTTGAGGTTTACCCACTAGGAGGAGGCTACTGTTCTATAGTAGTTCTCACTCCCCACTGCTTTTTCTTTCTCTCTTTCCCCTTTGTTTTGCAGTGTCGTCTGCGGGAGTTGCGGGACCCTCCTCAGCGGATCGAGGTGAGTGGATCGTGGATTAGATAGCGGTCTACCCAGGCACCAGTTCTGTTACTAGTTGTACCCCAGATACTCTCAGATACTCTACTTTTCATTTCATTTTGGGTCCGGCTGCGTCCGGCTGGTTGTATTTGATCAGTGAGCTGGGAGAGACATATGTATTATTGAGAGTTTATTTCTGCACTTTACTTTTCAGCTTTATCTGAGATGTATTAGTTACTGTTTAGCTCTGTTTATGCTCTTTTATTATATCATCTTTATCTGAGCAGGTTACCAGCGCTTCGTATACACGGAAAATTCTGTGTATACGGCGGATCTGTAGACGGGCCTGGGTTCTGGTTTACACCCGGGGCGTGACATGAGGCCCTTGTGGCCAAAAGTGGCATTGATTGGGTACTTGATATTCTTGTGATTGATGCATAGCTTTTATATTTCCATTGATTCCTTGATTTGATGTTTTATGATCCACCTATACAGGTCGAGACTTGATATGATGCCTTTACTTATAGTATCATGATCATTGAGTTGCTTATCCTACCTGTGATTTCATGAGTATATATATCTGTTGATCTTCATGATTGCCTATCTGATTTTCATGTTACCCTCATGATTAGATATCTGTTGATCTTATGATTATATATATTGGTTGATCTCCATATTGCCTATCTGATTATTCTAACCCCTGATTATTACTATCCTCTAGTATTGTATACCAGTAGGTACGATCTGCTATTTCTCGGCTCGTCGTGCCCACTGGGATACACTCCGGTGTGTCTCACACCCTCGGGTGACTGTTTTTCAGGTCGAGCGGGTGTTGGGATGTCGGGACGAATTGGCGAGGTATCGATATAGAGGTTGACCCTGGACAGCCGAAAAGTTATGATGTTGAGTGAAAAGAAATTGTAATTCAGTTGTATATTTGTGAAGTTAACTTAAATTATTTGTTTAAAGTTGGACGTAGTTAGTACTCTGATGTTGTTGCCAAGCTAGCCGTGCATATATAGAAAAGGCTCAATTCCATAAGGGGTTGGGACTCTTCTATATATGTGGCGGTCTGTCATTGCCCTGATTGGTTGTAACTATGATTTAAAAAAAAAAAAAAAAAAAAAAAAAAAAAAAAAATTTATACACTGGTTTTTTGAACTCGGGGCGTGACAGATTAGATGGTATCGGAGCAAAGGTACACGGTACCTAGGAAAAATTGCTTAGGATCTGGTTAGGATCGAACCCTAGGATGACTTGTGGCGTGAGAGCGCGGGGTATTGGTCTAGCGGTTAGGAGCTCAGGTGTATCTTACACTGATGATTTGTTTTCCTAACGGGTTGTTGCAACCAAGTGCAGTGTTAGCACGTGTTTTGGGCTTAGTGGTCATGGTATGGGCAGTGTTAGCTGCGATTATAGTACGAGCCATGGTTTTGATATATCAGTGGAGCCTGAGGGCTCGGATTATGGCAGCGGTTAGAGGATCAGTTCACCGCATTTTGCTGGATAGTCCAGCAGATGGCTCAGCATCAGATAATGGCTATTGTTGCACTGGCCCCACCACTAGTCCAGGTAATTGGAGGAGTCAGTGATTCTCCGATTGATTCCGTGTCACTATATATAGTACTTTTGTCGCAGCCGTGGTTATCAAAATTATGTTGTGACTGCTGTTACTGGAGATTCCCCGATTGTAGCCATCAGGATGCTTATGAGAATAGCAATTATGTTGCTTTGGGACAGAACAATGCTGACGGCACTCAGCAAATATTAGACCTTATTGAGTTGTGTCCCAACCTTGGTCAGTGTAAATAGTTGAGATTCATGATTACTTCGATAGAGGTGGTGGTAGCAGTGAGCGCATTGGCGCAGACATGATTGTTGGACAGGCTAATTCGGTGATTTAAGGCCTGATTAAAACCCTAAAACAAAATTGGGTTGGATTTGGATTCAGACCCCATCTTTGGCATAAATTTAGTGGAGTCTTAGTTACTCCTATTAGTATGCAACAGTTTTAGATGTTGTGGCTACCGCTATGGTAAGATATGACTGGAAAGTCTAATGTACAGAATATTAAAGATAGCTTGAGGATTTGATTTTATCCTGAGTAAATTCGTTTGGTAGATGATATGCACAGTGTGTGTAAGCCGATTTGGGGTCATAATTGCCCCTGCTATATGTGAGTTGCGACTGATATCGCTAGAGCCGTGTTAGCAAGTGGTGATTCATTTGAGATATCGGGAGATAGTGGAATATGGTTCTAGATCCCTGTGAGTGGCCAGAGTTGCACTCATTACCTCGAGGTGGTAGAGACAGTTGATATAAGTTGTTGTATCGACATAGAGACTTGTGTCATGAGGTATGAGTAATACCTTCTGTGATTCCGGTGGGAGTCGTGTTCCCCAACATGATGTTGGCAACAGATTTACAGTATTTCACTTTTCTTTTGATAAGTATGTTGGCTGCAGACAATGTACTGTCAAAAGAGCGATATGAAGTACCCTTTCCCGTAAGGAAAAATATTATAATTTGGTATATCTGTGAATAGACAGGGTGGCCTTCTTGACCCCGTGATGGTAGTGACCCTTGGTAGAGGCTATGTCATTGGCATAGTGACTATGTTGGGAGGTATGTGATGTACCTCCAGATGTGAGTGGTGTCCCCAACTAATTATTGGCGACAGATCTATGGTATTTCACTTTTCTTTTGGTAAGCACGTTGGCGGCCGACAACGTACTTTCGAAAGAATTGAGAAATACTCTGCCCTGTAATGGGAAATAATCAGATTGGGTCTAAATGAGTAGCCTGAGAGTTGTTGATACCTTGTGACTAATTGTCACTATTGTGAACCTATTTGAGATTTGCCAGAGGTTTAGTTGTATTAAGTTTCGGGGACGAAACTTCTTATAAGTGGTGGGTGATGTAGTAACCGTAATTTTTAAAATCCAAAACCTATGTTTAAATAATTTTCTGGAAATTTAAATAGCAGAAAATAAGTAAATAGGACCCCAAAAATACCGACTTTTGATCGAGGCATGATCTCAAAAATCTGAGATCACCGTTGCGATCGTCTCGTCGAAACATGAAAATTTCATATTCACTTGTCGACAATCTGACGGTCGGATCTTCCAGAATTCAGCGATGAAAAAGTGGGCCCCACAACTTAAGTTGTGCATAGTAATCCCTATTTTTAATCCCCTTGCGATCACTAATAGCCAAATCACTGTCTAGAGATTTGATATAGGGGTATGAGTAATGAACCCTAGCATTATGATTGATATGGAGTCTATACCTGCTCTTATTACTTGCTTGCATATCATGCTTATATTCCAGCAGTTGCTTGATTACTCTACTGAGACATATCACGCTTATATTCCAGCAGTTGCTTGTTTATCATGTTGAGTTATATCCTGATTTCTTTAGCAGTTGATATGCATTTCCTGGACACATGCCATGCTTGATTGGTCACTAGCATAGTTCTATACTTGTCTCTATTCTTCACTGCATGTTTAGAATAGGTGAGATTACTTCAGCACTTGGCATGTTATACTTGTATCCCAGTGGGGATTTTCTGCGGCTTCTTGCCGTCTAGTGGACCGTGGTTTGAGCATCAGCATTATGATCGCCGTCGAGCCAAGCTTTCAGTCACGCACACCGACGGTTTGGCCACCGTCACGGTGTTCTTTACCGGTAGAGAGGTCTGATCGACCCGTGAGCCTAGTGGGGTTATGATAGCTTGATTGGGTGTCCAAAAGTGGTTGTTGCCTGAGGCCCCAATGACCAAAAGTGGTTGTTGCCTGAGGTCATATGCTCCATGGCAAATTTAGCCTGAGGCCCTTGTGGCCAAAAGTGGCATTGATTGGGTACTTGATATTCTTGTGATTGATGCATAGCTTTTATATTTCCATTGATTCCTTGATTTGATGTTTTATGATCCACCTATACAGGTCGAGACTTGATATGATGCCTTTACTTATAGTATCATGATCATTGAGTTGCTTATCCTACCTGTGATTTCATGAGTATATATATCTGTTGATCTTCATGATTGCCTATCTGATTTTCATGTTACCCTCATGATTAGATATCTGTTGATCTTATGATTATATATATTGGTTGATCTCCATATTGCCTATCTGATTATTCTAACCCCTGATTATTACTATCCTCTAGTATTGTATACCAGTAGGTACGATCTGCTATTTCTCGGCTCGTCGTGCCCACTGGGATACACTCCGGTGTGTCTCACACCCTCGGGTGACTGTTTTTCAGGTCGAGCGGGTGTTGGGATGTCGGGACGAATTGGCGAGGTATCGATATAGAGGTTGACCCTGGACAGCCGAAAAGTTATGATGTTGAGTGAAAAGAAATTGTAATTCAGTTGTATATTTGTGAAGTTAACTTAAATTATTTGTTTAAAGTTGGACGTAGTTAGTACTCTGATGTTGTTGCCAAGCTAGCCGTGCATATATAGAAAAGGCTCAATTCCATAAGGGGTTGGGACTCTTCTATATATGTGGCGGTCTGTCATTGCCCTGATTGGTTGTAACTCTGATTTAAAAAAAAAAAAAAAAAAAAAAAAAAATTTATACACTGGTTTTTTGAACTCGGGGCGTGACAGATTAGAAAGCAACTTTTATATTCAACTTGAAGTCTAGATCCAAATAAATTTTCACTGTGGCATTATAACAAACACATGGTGTGCAACCTTCTACATAACACACACAAACCATTCCCAAACCCGGTTCTCAGCAATTACTGGCCCAAATCCTGTGAAACTTGAAGGGAATTGCTCCACAGAGCACAGGCAACATTCCCAGCATTTTGGTTTTCACCTTGCACCCTCGGATTGCCGAAGCCCGAGGTTGAAGAAGATGCCTCAAACCTCGAAATTCGTGACTGTTCAACCAAGGGTTCTGGGACTTAACCAAAAGCACCTACAGGCGCTAACACCCTCAGGGAAACTTTCTGTGCTAGTGCCCGGCAATAGGACACGGCGGCGGCGGCGATGGAGGAAGCTCCCATTCGAGCTTCATGGGCTCCAATGGTGGAATTTTACAGAAATAACCTGGAGCTTCCAAACTTGCATGGTAAGTTCCTTGGGCCCACACGAAGCTTCCCGACCCAACCTCCCCGGCCAAAGGTCGCCGGAGCGCCGGCGGCCATGCTTGGTCTCTTCTCGGGTTCAACCATGGCCGCACCAATTCGGTGCTGCATGGGTGCCATGCAAATGCATGGGGGCACTCCTCAAGGTCCCAGAAACACTTCTGGGTAGGTGGACGGCGTCGGGGAAGCCCGCCGGTGCCGGAGCAAGATGCTCGGCCAACATGCAAGAAACCCGAAAACTAGGGCTTTAAATTTCTCCAAAACTACTCAACCATATTCTTTTAAACTCTGCAGATTTTATCTATATGCCCTACAGTCCACGCTCACCAAATTTGAGCCATTTTGGTCAAATGGTTGCGGAGTTCTCTCGAGTCGGAGCTAGGTTAGGTTTCCGGCGAGGTATTGTTCCCGCCGGCCAACCGCTACGCATGGGAGGCTCGGGCTTTGCAGAGAGGATGCTTAGGGTCTGTTTGAAAGGTTGTAACAGTGTACTCCTGGCTATTTTGGGGTCACTGAACGCGATGCTCGCGTTTATCTTGGGTTTTGGTGAGCCGAAGAAATGGAAATGCGTTTCGGCTAGGTTAGAGAAGTAAATTATGGCCCGAAGTTTGCCCCGGGCATCGTGCTGCCACAAATGGGTGAGCACGGCATTCAACAAGTCAAATGTCACCTGCTGGAGGTGACGGCTCGTAAAAATGATTTACCGTTTAAGAGAACGAGCCAAAACGGCGGTTATTTAGTGTATAAAACACATTCTGGATAAGCTCGAGGGCCTTGCTGCAATTGTAGCAGTATAGAAAAGCTAGATAAATGTTCTAAAACATTGTTGATCTGTTGGGGGTTTCTGAAAAGCTAAATATGCTTAAAATGGCGTTAATCGACGAAATAGTCAATTCGCGCTAGTTGCACTTTGAGGATTGGTAGATCCTGAGTTGTCACCTGGTATTATTGTAGGGCCCAGTCGTCAGGAGCCAGCAGTGATCCGTCTTGTGGTTATCGCGACCGTCTACCTTCTGGTGGAGTCGTTGTTCCTCCTATATACAGGTGGGTTATCTTCGGTCCGGGTTATCATTTCGGCCCTCTGTGTACGGTATTGGTTGGACCCCTGTTCTTGCTTACCCTAGATGATTGATTGAACCTATCTTCCTTTGTTGAGATTATACCTTGCATGATTGGTCATTTGCTAGGTTATATACCTGATTATCAGTACTTCCTGATTATATCTGATCCATGATATTTAGTTGCTGCTTATCCTTGCATATGAGTGAGACTCAGTTGATTCTGATATTGCATCCCAGTGGGGATTTTCCTCGGCGTTCCGCCGTCTGTCCGGTCTACCGACCGTGAACTGAGTTTTAGCATTATGATCGATATAGAGGTTGACCCTGGACAGCCGAAAAGTTATGATGTTGAGTGAAAAGAAATTGTAATTCAGTTGTATATTTGTGAAGTTAACTTAAATTATTTGTTTAAAGTTAGACGTAGTTAGTACTCTGATGTTGTTGCCAAGCTAGCCGTGCATATATAGAAAAGGCTCAATTCCATAAGGGGTTGGGACTCTTCTATATATGTGGCGGTCTGTCATTGCCCTGATTGGTTGTAACTCTGATTTAAAAAAAAAAAAAAAAAAAAAAAAAAAAAAAAAATTTATACACTGGTTTTTTGAACTCGGGGCGTGACACTGAGGTTCTGTGTGACCAATAATGGCATTGCCTAAGGTTCTGTGAGACCGATAGTGGCATTAGATTGGGTTACTTTACTATTTCAGTTATTGATGCATATGTTGTTTCCGTCACATCTCTTTGATTAACTGAGTTGATTTCCTGTTATCAGCCTATACATGATTGAGATGTTATATAATGCTTTTAATTTCAGTTCCATGATTATATATATCTGATTATCCTAACCCCTGATTAATTATTACTATCCTCTAGTATTGTATACCAGTAGGTACGATCTGCTATTTCTCGGCTCGTCGTGCCCACTGGGATACAATCCGGTGTGTCTCACACCCTCGGGTGACTGTTTTTCAGGCCGAGCGGGTGCTGGGATGTCGGGACGTGTTGGTGAGATTCCGAGATAGAGATTGACCTTGGACAGCCGTGTATTTAGAAATAGTTAATTCAAGTGGTATTCAGATGTAATATATTTGTAAAGAAATCTGTAATATTGTTGTTGTTGTTGTTATTTGTAGTACGTAGTTAGTACTCTGATATTTGTTGCCAAGCTAGCCGTGCATATATAGAAAAGGCTCAAGTCCATAGGGGATTGGGACTCTTCTATATATGTGGCGGTCTGTCATTGCCCTGGTTGATTTGCAACTTTGATTTAAAAAAAAAAAAAAAAAAAAAAAAAAAAAAAAATTTAGACGCTGATTTTCGAACTCGGGGCGTGACACCATCAAGTTTACAAACAACATGCAAGTAAAAGCAAAATGTAAGCATCATTGAGCCGGAAAAATTCAATGTGTGAAGTCTAAATACGTAGACACCAATAACTCTATAACCCAAGATTAGTAGGTAAACACAAAAGACATCCATTAGAAATCTTTAAATTGTAAGGTTTAAGTACATTGGAAACCAGTGAACGTAATCATACTTACATTCAATGTCACGCCCCGGGGTCGAAACTGCGACCCGGGCCTGCTAACAGATCCGCCATCTGTACGGAAACTGCCGTACAGACGAAGCGTCTAACCTGCAGAAAGAACATCTACAGTAAACAGATATCAGAGAGCTGGAAGTAAACTACTAAAAGCTGAAATCAAACACTGTACAACTGAAGATAATACAATATCCATCTCCCAAATACAATCGTATAACAAAGTCCTCTGATACAAAACTCAAAAGGGAGGTATCTCCAATAAATACATCAGTGTACAGACTCTCGATACAAGAATATCCTCACTACAACAGCCTCTCAAACTGTAAAATAAAGTACAACTCTATACCTCTCTACAAAGGTCTCTCAACAGAGGAAGAAGAAGTAAACTAAGCAACTGGAGCTCTCCTCTGAAGGGGTACCGCTACACTCCAACGACGGGTAGGGAACTAGCTCGCGACTCCCTCGCCTCGGTCCGAAGGATCAGCAACAGGAGCACAGGAACAGAAGAAGAAGTCCCTGGGGAAAAGACACCACGACGGGTGTGAGAACTACTTCCCACAGTAGTTCTCAGTGGGTGCCGTCAACAAGCCCAACGGTCTGCCCACCAAGTCTACCAGAGGTAAAAGATAACAGGCAAAGAAATCGAACAAGAAAAGCTGGAACTACTCTACAGCTACCATGCCTCTATCTAGATACTCAAAAAGTGGAACAGAAGAAAGTAAATAAGACCACTCGCACCCAAGGTGCTCAATCGTCCCAATCGAACTGACTACCTCAAAGGTCCAGCCAAGCCCGCGCCTGTCGACTAGGAACGCTCCTGCCCACTACCACACATCCACATGAGGACGGGATTTACGTGGGGCGTCCTGTCCGACTAACTCATCCCTCGCGCAAAACTGCCTCAACAGGCCAACCATCGCATCCACAGCGGCATCTCAGGGGGCGCGGCCCCAACTGAGGAAAACGGCGCGGCATAGAGTAATCAACATTGGCATATGCAGGCTAGTCCAAATCCACGCTCACTCACAGAACGGTAGGACTCAAGATCCCCAAAAATCTCGCCCAACAGTCGGAGCACTCTCGACGACTCAGCTGATCGGCTAACTCAAAACACGAGACACTAGCCTCTCCAACAGCTCGCAGCACAAAGCACACTGGCTGGAGATACTCCACAGCCAGGAACGACCCACAACTCAGGGTAACAAAACAGGTCGGACAACACTCAACGACCTGGGACCACCGTCAACCCCAACGGTTCCCAACAAGACGGACCGGAAGATACTCGACGGCCCGGGACTACCGTCTACTCAACGGCTCCCTCCTACGACAGCGTAAAAGGAAACAAGACCTCTCGGGACTACCGTTTACCCAAACGGCTCCCCGCACAGATAAGCAACCCGCTACAACTACCAGACTCCACTCTGCTCCCAAGCAAGAGTGCAAAAGCATCCCACACTAAAAGCAAGTCCCGACCTCTCGGCCCACTACCCGGGCGAGAATAACACTATGTCCAGGAATGAAAGAACAGTGTGGATGTCTAAGCATAAATAACCCTAGCCCAAGTGAGGGTTTTCTACTGGTCTGGTTACACATGCAACATATGACGGGGGTGCTAGGTCAAGTTCCAAGATAACTATATTAACAGATGATAAAAGGAATAACAATTCCTACAATCTAGCATGCTACACAATGAAATAAGCTATCATGCATAGTCCTACAACAGTAGAAATACTGTACAGTCCATAAAACTTGGAGATAAGGCCACCCACCTCGATTTGCCACCAATTGCTCGTAGACACTTGCAATTGGCCTCCACGCGATCCGCACGCAAACGGGGCACGCCGTAGGAGTCCGCACGCAAAACGGAGCAGGCCGCCGGAGTCCGCACGCAAAACGGAGCACGCCGCCGGAGTCCGCACCAGAAACGGAGTCTGCACATAAAACGGTGCACGGTGTCAGGATCCGCACGCAAAACGGGTCCGCACGCAAAACGGTGCACAGTGCCGGAGTCCGCACGCAAAACGGTGCACGGTGCCAGGATCCGCACGCAAAACGGGGTCCGCACGCAAAACGGTGCACAGTGCCGGAGTCCGCACGCAAAACGGTGCACGGTGCCAGGATCCGCACGCAAAACGGGGTTCGCACGCAAAACGGTGCACAGTGCCGGAGTCCGCACGCAAAACGGTGCACGGTGCCAGGATCCGCACGCAAAACGGGGTCCGCACGCAAAACGGTGCACAGTGCCGGAGTCCGCACGCAAAACGGTGCACGGTGCCAGGATCCGCACGCAAAACGGGGTCCGCACGCAAAACGGTGCACAGTGCCGGAGTCCGCACGCAAAACGGTGCACGGTGCCAGGATCCACACGCAAAACGGGGTCCGCACGCAAAACGGTGCACAGTGCCGGAGTCCGCACGCAAAACGGTGCACGGTGCCAGGATCCGCACGCAAAACGGGGTCCGCATGCAAAACGGTGCACAGTGCCGGAGTCCGCACGCAAAACGGTGCACGGGGGTCAATAACAGTCTAAAAGAATGCTCCAAAAACTGTACAAAAATACAGTAAAACCAACACACGGGACCTACACGTTTGCGCCGCCGTCGCCGAACCGCTCCGCCGGGCGTCCTCGCACGCAAAACGGAGTCCACGACGCGCCGCCGCACCTCACGCCACCTCCCCCCTCACTCCCTCTCGCTCTCGGTGAAGAAGAAAAGGAAAGAAGGGAGAAAATGGCGGTGCGGGGAGAGAAAGAAGAAGAAGAAGAAAAGGGGGAGAAGGAGGTGGTCCACGGGCCGGTCCACGGCCCCGGTCCACGGCACGGGCCAACCAGGGAGCCCCCCAAGCCGGCGGTCCACAGCCGGGCGCGTGCGCCGGGTTCACGCACGCGCCCGGGCGCCACGTGGCGCGCGGTAACGCGCCCGCCACACGGGCGCGTTACACCGCGCGCCCACGCCAGGCGCGGGACACGCGCCCGCCACACCGGGCGCGCGTGCCCCCGCGCCCGCGCGGGCGCGAGTGGGAGCCCGCCACGTGGCGGGCTCCCCGCGTTCCGCGCCGGAGCGCGGTCCCCCGCGCGCGCCAGCGCGCCATTTGCGCGCCTCGGGAAGCGTGCCGCCGCGCATCGCCTCGATTTGCGTGCCGTTTTGCCTCGAAAAACGCGCAAATCATCCGGGCTCCAAAACCAACAAATAAATAGTCCATTCTTAGCGATTTCGCGCGCTGAATCCAAAAACGATGTCTGTTTCTCTAAATTCTCATTCGAAAATTTGCCGAATGCCCACTCGATCCGATTTTCGCGCCGGGTCCATTTTTAAAGTCCGATTTGCCAAATTCCAACTCTAAAAATTCCCGAAGGCGACCGGAGAGGTAAACCTTTATCCGGACTTCACCCGGAGTCCAATTCTGACATCTGAATCGCGCGAAATTACTTCTAAACACCCGACGGGTCCTCCAATTCCCCACGGGGTCTCAAATTAAGTCCGAAGTCCACCACGTGTGTCCCAATTGCGCGCAAACACCAACGACACATCCGCAGGCCTCCAGTGATGCAACTAAATCCCAAATTGCATCACTAATCCATAACTTGGGCCCGACACGCGCACAAACACTCCCAACGGCCACTAAAAGCTGCCCAACAACCAGCAACTCCTACGCCGGGGATTCCGGGACCTCACATTCAAAGCCACAATGTCAAAAAGCCAATGCAATGAAAGGCATATAGTTCAAAGAGAGCATGTAGCCCAATGCAATGAAAGGCATATAGTTCAAAGAGAGCATGTAGAAAAGCGCAGGAAACAATCATTACTGACGAAAAAAATAAGTTAAACATCAACCCATTATGAAGGCCAAGAGCAAAAAATAACTGTTTCAAATTCATCCTTAAATGTAAAGTATCTAGAAGTTTTTAAAAAACCCCACTTTGTGAAACCCACATATTTTGTAAGTTGAGTTTTGCTCCCCACGAAAAAATTTAAGTTAAACATTACCTATTATGAAGCTCAAGAGCAAAAATACTGTTTTAAATTCCTGCTTAAATGTAAAGTATCTAGAAGTTTTTAAAAAAACCTCCCCACAAATTTTCTAAGTTGAATTTTGTAACTTCCACCTTTAAACCTTGTCTTTACATACATGCTCTCCTTGAACTTCATATTTTGAATTAACTCTAGTTTTCCGACTTGTTCTTTCATTAAGTTCACTTTTTGTAGTCATTATTTTTAACTTACTAATCAAATAGATGTTAACATGCTAAACAATATGATATTAAATTGAGTTTTCTAACTTGCCCCTTTTCATAGTTTCCCAACTTGTCCTTTCATTGAGTTCCCTTTGTTTTTACATGTATACTCTACTTCAACCTCATGTTATGAATCAAGTATAGTTTCCCAAGTTGTCCTTTCATTAACTTGGCTTTTTGAAAGCCATTATTTTTAACTTATTAATTAAATACATGTTAAAATGTAGATCAATATGATATTAATTTGATATTAATTTGTTGATTTGTGACATTGGATGATGGTAATTAAATAGATCTTGAGATGTGAAACAACCTAAGAAACTTAAGCTAATTATCTCTTCAATTTTGTAAGTTCATTTTTCCAGCCTGCACCTTTGGAGCTTGTCTTTACATGCATGGTCCAAGCTGCAGCATTGGAAACAACCTAAGAAACTTACGCTAGTTATCTCTTCAATTTAATTTGTAAGTTTATTTTTCCAACCTGCACCTTTGGAGCTTGGCTTTACATGTACGCTCCAACCTATAGCTTTGGACCTTTGGAGATTGTCTTTACATGGATGCTTGCCTCTACATGCATGAACTCTAAGTTCATTTTTCCAACCTGGGCCTTCGGACCTTAACTTTACGTGGACTCTAAAGTTAACCTCTCTAAGTTGTTTTTTTTTGCAAATTAAACTTTACGTGGACTC
>JAQOTM010000409.1:0-33127 GCA_029168755.2 Tillandsia fasciculata | reverse complement strand
ATTTCCCACACACGAAGCGTCGGTAACCTGCTCAGATAAGAAAAGATAATAAAAGAGCATAAAATCAGAGCTGAAATAAAACTACGGTATCTCAGACAGATGCTGGAAGTAAAAGGTACAACAGTGAAATAAAATACAGATGTCTCTCCCAGCTCACTACTAAAGATACAAACTGCTGGCAAAAGCCAGTCCCTAAAAAGAGATACAAGAAAACTGTCTGAGAAGTCCTGGTACCCAAAAATCTCCAGCTACGACCCTCGGTGGCTCTCTATCTAGTCCGCAATCTGCTTACCTCGATTAGTTGCTGACGGCCCAGCAACTCCCACTGAAGACTCTGCAAAACAAGGGGAAAGAAAGAGACAAGAAAAACAATGGGGGTAAGTACTACTATAAACAGTAGCCTCCCCTAGTGGGTAAAGCCTCAGCTCAGATATGCCCACCAGGTGATCAGAGGCGAAAAGGGAAAAGGAAAAGAAAGGAGAAGCAGATAAATAAAGCAACTGATAAAGTGCTATCCCTAATATGCCTCTATATGACCAACCAATAAGGATGGGAAAAGTGATGCATCAGAATCAAGTAGCCTGTCATAAAGACCCAATCTGACAGCCAGTGAACACTGGCCCTGCCTGCTCTGCTGTCGAACTCAAGAACCCAGCATGGTGCCCGGCGCTCACACCGTGGAACTCAAGAAACCAGCATGGTGCCCGGCGCTCACACCGTGGAAAGCCTACTCCGGAGTGGCACTCGAGGGGAGCGACCCACACGAGTAAAGTATATCACTGTATCAACCATCTCTGTAACCACTGTCTCATAATAGCAGGACTGGATCGAGACTCAAATAAGTGGGAACAACCCTCCACTAAAGTAAGCCCGATCCCCGAACACCCAATCTGATGCAATAGAAACAATCCGGTCAACCACCCAAGATCCGTGGTCGCCGCAACCCCCTGACAAACTCAACCTGTCCCAAATCCCCAATACCTGCCTACACTGTCCAACATACGCTCGAACCTGAGCGATTAAGCCGCTAGTGCCAACAATGAAAGAAGAAAAGAGAAAAAGCATGGTTTCTCCTAAGTCAAGTCCCAAAATAGTGTAGCAGTAAAAGATGGCAATAATTATGTGACCAATTTAATCATGCAGTGTTCCAATATTTGTCCAGTTTCCCAGAATAATCAATTTAGAGAATAAAGGCTAAAGTGACAGTCACATATGATTAATCATCAGTTTTGCAGTCCTCAAATATTATCACATTGTCTCTATGCATACGGTCCAGAACTTAGGCGATTTAAACAAATGATCAATCTAACAATAATTTTCGCGGATCAGATAACCAATAATTTGCTCCCTAAAGCATGCGAGTCTACCAATTAACACATTTAGCATCATCAAATCAGGGGTACTCTGATATTCCTAGTGGGCATAACAAAGGAGAGGAGTACAACAACCACCCACCTGAAGCGCAACAGTCCAAGTCCGTACAGCTAGAAAATACCAAAACTCCAATTCCTTGCTTCCACAATTTCAGCACACCCGAAATATCCCTGGTACAGTACAAAGCTCACTAATTACACTTAGGCTCTCACTTATAGCACTAATTAACTCATACAATCCCGAATTCTGTACAGTTAAATTATCACCTGCAGAAATTGCCCAGAAAATTCCAATAAAAATATCACGGCGATCCTCGCGTCGATAGCTTCGAAACGGTACCTTGCACGCCCAAATCCGAGTTCTGTACATCAAGATAAAAATTCGGCAAGGGGGCACACTCACACTAAAATCAGGATTAAGGGCTGATTACTGTTCACTGAGAAATCACTAATTATCACCTCGAAAGAAAATTCACGAAAATCCAATAAAAATACGAGCGCGTTCCTTGCGTTCTGTAGATGAAAAAGTTGTATAAGCTCGTCTCCGTCAGACGCTCGTGCGCGAAGATATAGCCAAATACTCCGATGCTGTCCTCACATTCCTCACAGAAAAAGGGGGACCCTTGTTACCTCGGGATCCGAGCCAAAGAAGCAAAATCAGAAAGAGTGATCACAATCAAAGTTGAAGCCCTACCTGTTAGGAGTCTGTCGGCGCAAGAATCACAGAAGAAGGAGCTCGGGGTAAACCAGGGGAGCTAAAACACCGCAGCTGCGCCGAAGAAGGACACAGGAAACGCAACGTCGCGCCGCGCCGTAAAATCGAAATCTCGAAATCCGTGCCACCCAACAATCTGAAACTTGGTAGATGTAATCTCCTCTTCATGGAGAAGATTTCTTCTTCTCAGGCCACAGGGAGATAAGAGCTCGAAGAGGGTGGAAATGGTCCATCAATCTCCCTCGGATTGCTTAAGAAGGAAATCCAACACAAAAATGTCTCCAGAAAATTCGCTGCGCCCTGTGCACGTGAGCCACCCAATGGCGACGCGACACGTGGCCCCAACACCGTGCACCGCCCGTGAACCGCGCACCCGCACGTCGCGTACACTTACTCCGCGTACGGCACCCACTCCGAGACTTGCGTGGACCGGGAGCACAACACCGACCCAATCAAATGCCGCCACGTGTCCACAGTCGGTCCACCGTGCACCAATACTGTTCCGTGGACCGGGTGCTGTGAGCCACCCAACAGGATCTTGCCACGTGGCACCCCGCTCGGTGCACGCCCGCCGCGTGGACCGGCCGCCTGCCCGCGCCCCTGCGCGCTGCCCGCGCCCTGCCCGCGCCGCGCGCCGCCGCTGCTCCGCCTGCCCGAGGCCGTTCCGCCGCCCGCCGGTGCTGCCCGCCGCCGCCGCCGGCGCCGGCGATCGCCGGAAAGCACTGTTCCGGCCGTGAACAGTAAAAATACTGTAGCAAGCTCCGAAAAATCCAAGTAAATAGCCCATCTTGACCGTTTTCGCGCGCTGAATCCAAATACGGCGTCCGTTTTGCCAAATTCCAATCCTAAAATTTGCCGGAGGCTCCCGGAAAGGTATTTCCATTCCGAATTTCGCGCCGAGTCCAAATTTGATATCCGATTTGCGCGAAAACTCTTCTAAACATCCAACGGGGTCTTCCGGTTATCCACGTGATCTATTTAAGCCCCGAATCCATCACTTGAATCCAAATTGGCACGCGAACACCGCCGACATGCCCCGTAGGCCTCCCGAAGCTGCTGGTCACACTGTAGAAGCCCTGCAAGGATCCGGGTCACCACATCCTCCCCCACTAAAAGAAAGTTTCGTCCTCGAAACTAAAGAAACTCCCTAGGAGTCTCAAAAAAACCAGGGTTAAAACCCAACACCGCCGTCTCCAGCCCCCAAGTCACCAATCACTCCCCGTGATTACTCCGCAACAACCACAACAGCAACAACCAGAACGGCAAAGCCCGATTGCGCAATTCCCTCACCACACGAGCCGGAATTCGCAACGGGCGTCCCTCGTACACCGAACTCTCATAGGGCTCAAAAGAAGCGAGTCAATCACGGGCGAGGGGTCCAAAGCATACCACTCCTGAGCTGAGATGCAGAAAAACCTCAGATCTTCCAACAAAAGACTGGGGAAAGGAACGAACAGCCCGAGCAACATGCTCAAGAATCACACCAAAGAGCCAACTCAACCAACGCGATCCGAAACACAAACACACAACACCTGCACAGAAAAGGGGCCCAAACAAGCAGGTGTTCACACTCGGTCGCCCTCAGAACTCAACCACCCAAGTGGATTGCTCAGCCGCAGCCTCTAATCCAAAGAGATCCTCTAGGACACAAACTCAAACCCTGTACACCAAGATGGCCCCACACAGCGCCAATTATAGAATCAACAAACACAACCCCAAAGCTCTTCCGCTCCAGGTATCCGCCACCACAGCGGCCCTATCGGGGTGATACAGGGTGCTCGACAAAATCCAAAGATAGCTCTACAGCCACAATGGGAGGTATCACTAACACACCAATCCATCTCCCACCACTGACTAGGTTAAAATCGGCGCTGGTACCAAACTCGTCATCTGATCATCAGGCTCTGCTAGCACTATCCGGTCCAAAAGCTCCTCACCCCAACAATAACCGTCGATCTCGGCCAGTCTTAAATAACATCCATTCTGGCCGAATTTCCACAGTCGCCCCTAAGGCTTGAATAGGCAATCCAGGAAGACATGCTCTCGAAGCTAAAACTTGTTCCGCAACGACTTGCATAAAGCTTCTTCCTCACGGACCTTGCCACAGCATCTACAAATGCTCCACAAGCTCAAAATCATTCGGGAAGGGGGTAAGCCAAAATATCCTTAGAGATCGCTGCTATCAATCCGTTCACGTCCCACTGGAAAACAGAGTTCCTCAATCTTAAAGGCAACAGGGCATTAGTCATTCCATTGGCTTCACTGTACTGATAATGCCCCTAGCGTCTCCTGTACGCCATCTTGACGAAATACTCAGCTGTGAATCTAAACTGGTGCAGGCATCACAATCGATCAACTGCCGGGGCAGAACTCCATCAAAAGGCCCTAAATAATAATACCTGGACCTGACTGGGCTCCAATCACAAAGGGCTCTCACCGTCGTATATCAACGACATGACACTAGGTCCAACAGACCCTCGATCCATCAGATCCCCGCACCTATGCCATCAACTCCCGCAGCTCTAAAGGCGATATCCAACGAGGTGCTATGAAGTTGGCGCGGTTTCCAGAACCACGTCAACCACAATCTTAATCTCCCTTTCTGGCGGCATAATCATCGGCTCAGGTGGTCTCACACCCGGGATCTCACGAGCAATAGGGATATCCTTAAGTCCCGCTGTCGCCGTAGGCACCTCTCACACTGTCACTGTAATCGGTATGCTCTAACAGTCTCAACAAACAAATTGCCTTCCATTATCTGCCTTGCAGAAAATCAAAGCCCTTTCTCTCGACAGTCAAACATCCTGTGGCACTACGCCAACCAATCCCATGCACTGGGTCAAACACCAAGCTGCCACAAACACCAATATGTCTGCCGGCAAAACTCACAGCCTCTGCTACACTGGACACGATCCACAAGCCTCCCCCACTTGCACCATGCCAACAGTAACCTGTACCTCAAGTTCATGTGGTAACGACTCTACCTCTAGTCCATGTAGGGATGCAACATGCTCTAACTCTGACTGCTGTGATGAAATCATACCTGCGACAACTCAATCCACTACCGTGGCGCCCTCCGACCGGGCGGCACAAATTCATCCGCTCGATGCAAGTGGTCGTCGCTCAGCCTGCCAAAATATCTAGAACAATCACAAAAGGAGCACGACCTCTGTCCATGCTCACACTGAGGTGCCGAATGTGGTCTCTCGCAGACAGCCAATACACGCTACCGCTGCGCCGCTCTGATAAAAGGGCTGTCGTTGTCATCGGGGTCCACCCAACCCCCGATGTCTCAAGATGCCGGCGAATAATCCTGACTTTTTCCTCTGCCTCCAAAAGTAACTCCGGTCCCAAAGTCCTCCTCTCACCCACGTCACTCCAATATAAGGAAGACCGACACTTGCGTCCATACAACGCTTCAAACGGAGCCATCTGGATGCTCGCCTGATAGCTGTTGTTGTACGCGAACTCAACCAAGGATAAGTGTCGGTACCACCCTCCTCCAAAATCCATAACGCACGCTCTAAGCATATCCTCGAGGGTCTGTACGGTGCGCTCTGATTGCCCAACGGTCTGTGGGGGAAAGCGGTGCTAACCCTGAGCTGGGTCCCCAATGCAGAATGCAAACTCCCCCAAAAGCGTGACACGAATCTCGGGTCTCGATCCGACACAATCGGAGCAGGTATGCCGTGAAGCCTCACTATCTCATCCATATATAACTGCGCCAAACGCTCAAGTGTCCAAGTCGTCTGAACCGGTAAAAAGTGCGCCGACTTGGTGAGTCTGTCCACAATAACCCAGATCGCATCTGCTCCGCTCTGCGCCCTAGGCAATCCAGTGACGAAATCCATAGTGACGTGGTCCCATTTCCACTCAGGAATTGGAAGACTCTGCAACTTGCCAGCAGGGACGCGATGCTCTGCTTCCACTTGCTGACAAGTTAAACAGTGAGCTACGAATCTCCCAATGTCCCGCTTCATTCCGGGCCACCAGAACTGTGCCTTGAGGTCCTTATACATCTTAGTACCTCCAGGGCGGACGGTATAAGGTGTATAGTGGCCTCCCTCAAAATCTGATCTCTAATCTCCTGATCCAAAGGCACACACACTCGGTCCCTGTACCGCAGTACTCCCAAGCTATCCACAGAAAAATCCCCTGTCTGATCCGCCTGAAGCTGCGTCCTGATCCTCGTCAAGTGGGGGTCCTCACTCTGAGTATCCCTGATCCTCTCCAACAGAGTGGGTTGCAAGACCATAGGCATGAGTTTAGCAGAGACCCCAGGGGATACTACCTCCAGCTGTAATCGCCTCATCCGCTCGACCAACGGCGCCTGCTGCGAGATCAATAAGCTCAGACTCAACTGCTGCACCAAGTGCACCCGGGTCAGGGCCCCAAAGTCGGGGAGACACCGCTCGCCACGACAAACAGCAAATCAGCACATCCCAAACACTCGACCCAATCTAGCGAAAGTCAAAGACATCTCCCTATTTCTGTAACCTTATGTTGTCTGCAGCCAACATAATGGTTCAACAGAAATAGACTATGTCGATCCCTCTTCACTCACAGGAAGAGTTAACCTATAAAAATCACCGACTTTCGCAAAATGTCACGCCACTCACGCCCTATCATCCTAGGGTCTGTCCAAAAGCCTAGGGTTTCCTAAGTCCCAACTGACCTATCCCTAAGCTCTGATACCAACTTAATCTGTCACGCCCCGGGTGTAAACCAGAACCCGGGCCCGTCCACAGATCCGCCGTGCATGCGGTATTTCCCACATACACGAAGCGTCGGTAACCTGCTCAGATAAGAAAAGATAATAAAAGAGCATAAAAATCAGAGCTGAAATAAAACTACTGTATCTCAGACAGATGCTGGAAGTAAAAGGTACAACAGTGAAATAAAATACAGATGTCTCTCCCAGCTCACTACTAAAATACAAACAGCTGGCAAAAGCCAGTCCCTAAAAAGAAATACAAGAAAACTGTCTGAGAAGTCCTGGTACCCAAAAATCTCCAGCTACGACCCTCGGTGGCTCTCTATCTAGTCCGCAATCTGCTTACCTCGATCAGTTGCTGACGGCCCAGCAACTCCCACTGAGGACTCTGCAAAACAAGGGGAAAGAAAGAGACAAGAAAAACAATGGGGGTAAGTACTACTATAAACAGTAGCCTCCCCTAGTGGGTAAAGCCTCAGCTCAGATATGCCCACCAGGTGATCAGAGGCGAAAAGGGGAAAGGAAAAGAAGGGAGAAGCAGATAAATAAAGCAACTGATAAAGTGCTATCCCTAATATGCCTCTATATGACCAACCAATAAGGATGGGAAAAGTGATGCATCAGAATCAAGTAGCCTGTCATAAAGACCCAATCTGACAGCCAGTGAACACTGGCACTGCCTGCTCTGCTGTCGAACTCAAGAACCCAGCATGGTGCCCGGCGCTCACACCGTGGAACTCAAGAAACCAGCATGGTGCCCGGCGCTCACACCGTGGAAAGCCTACTCCGGAGTGGCACTCGAGGGGAGCGACCCACACGAGTAAAGTATATCACTGTATCAACCATCTCTGTAACCACTGTCTCATAATAGCAGGACTGGATCGAGACTCAAATAAGTGGGAACAACCCTCCACTAAAGTAAGCCCGATCCCCGAACACCCAATCTGATGCAATAGAAACAATCCGGTCAACCACCCAAGATCCGTGGTCGCCGCAACCCCCTGACAAACTCAACCTGTCCCAAATCCCCAATACCTGCCTACACTGTCCAACATACGCTCGAACCTGAGCGATTAAGCCGCTAGTGCCAACAATGAAAGAAGAAAAGAGAAAAAGCATGGTTTCTCCTAAGTCAAGTCCCAAAATAGTGTAGCAGTAAAAGATGGCAATAATTATGTGACCAATTTAATCATGCAGTGTTCCAATATTTGTCCAGTTTCCCAGAATAATCAATTTAGAGAATAAAGGCTAAAGTGACAGTCACATATGATTAATCATCAGTTTTGCAGTCCTCAAATATTATCACATTGTCTCTAAGCATACGGTCCAGAACTTAGGCGATTTAAACAAATGATCAATCTAACAATAATTTTCGCGGATCAGATAACCAATAATTTGCTCCCTAAAGCATGCAAGTCTACCAATCAACACATTTAGCATCATCAAATCAGGGGTACTCTGATATTCCTAGTGGGCATAACAAAGGAGAGGAGTACAACAACCACCCACCTGAAGCGCAACTGTCCAAGTCCGTACAGCTAGAAAATACCAAAACTCCAATTCCTTGCTTCCACAATTTCAGCACACCCGAAATATCCCTGGTACAGTACAAAGCTCACTAATTACACTTAGGCTCCCAATTATAGCACTAATTAACACATACAATCCCGAATTCTGTACTGTTAAATTATCACCTGCAGAAATTGCCCAGAAAATTCCAATAAAAATATCACGGCGATCCTCGCGTCGATAGCTTCGAAACGGTACCTTGCACGCCCAAATCCGAGTTCTGTACATCAAGATAAAAATTCGGCAAGGGGGCACACTCACACTAAAATCTGGATTAAGGGCTGATTACTGTTCACTGAGAAATCACTAATTATCACCTCGAAAGAAAATTCACGAAAATCCAATAAAAATACGAGCGCGTTCCTTGCGATCTGTAGATGAAAAAGTTGTATAAGCTCGTCTCCGTCAGACGCTCGTGCGCGAAGATATAGCCAAATACTCCGATGCTGTCCTCACATTCCTCACAGAAAAAGGGGGACCCTTGTTACCTCGGGATCCGAGCCAAAGAAGCAAAATCAGAAAGAGTGATCACAATCAAAGTTGAAGCCCTACCTGTTAGGAGTCTGTCGGCGCAAGAATCACAGAAGAAGGAGCTCGGGGTAAACCAGGGGAGCTAAAACACCGCAGCTGCGCCGAAGAAGGACACAGGAAACGCAACGTCGCGCCGCGCCGTAAAATCGAAATCTCGAAATCCGTGCCACCCAACAATCTGAAACTTGGTAGATGTAATCTCCTCTTCATGGAGAAGATTTCTTCTTCTCAGGCCACAGGGAGATAAGAGCTCGAAGAGGGTGGAAATGGTCCATCAATCTCCCTCGGATTGCTTAAGAAGGAAATCCAACACAAAAATGTCTCCAGAAAATTCGCTGCGCCCTGTGCATGTGAGCCACCCAATGGCGACGCGACACGTGGCCCCAACACCGTGCACCGCCCGTGAACCGCGCACCCGCACGTCGCGTACACTTACTCCGCGTACGGCACCCACTCCGAGACTTGCGTGGACCGGGAGCACAACACCGACCCAATAAAATGCCGCCACGTGTCCACAGTCGGTCCACCGTGCACCAATACTGTTCCGTGGACCGGGTGCTGTGAGCCACCCAACAGGATCTTGCCACGTGGCACCCCGCTCGGTGCACGCCCGCCGCGTGGACCGGCCGCCTGCCCGCGCCCCTGCGCGCTGCCCGCGCCCTGCCTGCGCCGCGCGCCACCGCTGCTCCGCCTGCCCGAGGCCGTTCCGCCGCCCGCCGGTGCTGCCCGCCGCCGCCGCCGGCGCCGGCGATCGCCGGAAAGCACTGTTCCGGCCGTGAACAGTAAAAATACTGTAGCAAGCTCCGAAAAATCCAAGTAAATAGCCCATCTTGACCGTTTTCGCGCGCTGAATCCAAATACGGCGTCCGTTTTGCCAAATTCCAATCCTAAAATTTGCCGGAGGCTCCCGGAAAGGTATTTCCATTCCGAATTTCGCGCCGAGTCCAAATTTGATATCCGATTTGCGCGAAAACTCTTCTAAACATCCAACGGGGTCTTCCGGTTATCCACGTGATCTATTTAAGCCCCGAACCCATCACTTGAATCCAAATTGGCACGCGAACACCGCCGACATGCCCCGTAGGCCTCCCAAAGCTGCTGGTCACACTGTAGAAGCCCTGCAAGGATCCGGGTCACCACAAATTTGAAGTTATGTTGAGAAATGTATTAAACAATTTGGAAATATAAAATTCGAATTTATTATAATCAGGTACGTACTTCAGTAATATTGACATCAAGGCATAGTAAGTCGCCAATTGATTTCCTGTTCAACATCATCTCTTCTTGAGGAGAGATAGTTTCTTTTTTATCGTAAGTTATATGACGAATTGAATTATCGGTGAGGTGGAAACTACAGGTAATGATAGTAATATTATCATAAATATATTAATGAATAATTCGTAAAGAAGTCAAGCTGTACAATCAGTTGACAAACCTATGTAGAAGTTCTGCAATTTCTGGGATGTCAAGATCAAAATATATCTTTGACGCTGAACACGTGGATAAATGCACCTTCTCTATATTTGGGAAATAGGAAGAAATTAATTCACAATAGTAGATAAAAAATCATTCTATTGTAAGAGCACATATTGTATGAATTCATTTTAAATATTAACCTCTAAATGTCCGAACAGTCATTCCAGCAAGAACAATTATAACAGGATTGGTAGCTCCTGCTGCAGAAATGCGGCGTTCATCGAGAGATGTAGCAAATTGGTCCCACAGTACAATAGGCAGAACATTTTTACTGTCAACTAAAACATGTTACTATGCGATATTTTTTTTTATTTAATTAGATTTAGGTTCGATCATCTGGAATTAGTAATGTCTTACCATGAATCCTCAATCTCCATATTCCTTATGGGGGTAAGAAGTTGACCAATATATCGTTCGGTAACTTCACCAATCGTTATAAGTCTACCAAGGACATCTAAGAGAGATAAAAAAGATAATTACAAAGAAGACATCATGAGTAAAGAAAGAAGAAGAAAGGAATTTCATTACGCAAAAAATGTTACCTGTCAGAACTGTATCATTGTATCGTTTCTTCTCAACCTCAAAAAAAGTTAAGAAATTAAAACTGTATAGCGGGATGTTCTCCAAATTTTCTTCTGTATGAATCACATTCGTTCGATTATTTAACTGAACCATGTAATCACGATCGATGGCTACAAATTTTTTCCGACTTGGAATAACAATGAATTTCTCCATTAAGTATACATTGCCTTCGGTAATTCGGCTTTTAAATTCTGCTGCGTCTTGTTTACGAATTGTTGCTTGCATTGAAAATGCCTAATTGATGGAACAACGAATGTAGAAGAATTATTGGTTAAGAAATAAGTATCATATATGAAGAAAGAGTTGCACAAACCTCTTCATCGATTAATAAACACTCCAAACTAAAGATATCTCCTTTAAGGAATGGTGCAGTCGATTCCCATATGCGACATATTCGCACCTTGATTCTACAGTCTTGCTTCTGTAGTGATAACTGTGATAGCGGTGTTGTCTTCACAGGGACTTCACTTTTCTATACATGAATACAAAAGGTAGGGTAAGAACAAATACGATTTCTTAAGATAATATTGCATTTATTTTTTCATTACGGTAATAGAAGAATATATGACAAACCTGAATGGATTATTTTAAATCGTCAAATATTTCGTGGTAAACAATATTCTTTGTATATCCTTCAAATTTTTCATCTCTATTTTCTATAAGAATTCGCAATCCTTCTCGCGAACTTGCTCGAGAAATTGCTACATATAATTGACCATGCGAGAAGACAGGTTGTGACAAATAGAGGCCAACTTTTTGCAATGTTTGCCCTTGACTTTTATTAATTGTCATTGCATAACTTAGACGTACTGGGAATTGTCTTCTTTTCAGAATGAATGGCCATTTAGACTCAGTTACATTTATTACAATTCTCGGAATGTAGACTTTTTCTCCAATGTGGTTCCCTGTGAAAATTTGTGCTTCAATAACCCTAGGTGTTAATTGGGTTATAAGCAATCGAGTTCCATTACAAAGACCGGAACTTTGATTAATATTGCGAAGTAACATTATTGGACTCCCCACCTTGAGTTTCAATTCATGATTAGGTACTCCATTAAATTTCAAAGTATTCAAGAAATCGACAGGATAGAGTAAACTATTCTCTTCAGCATTTTTCGATGAACTGCATACTGAATCCGAACTTAGGTATAAGTGTTCTTCGGCTTGTAACAATGACAGAACGTAAGTATTAACATCATCCACATTTTCGTTTACGGGCGTAACGATAGCTCGATCTCGCAGGTAATTAGGGTTATTGTAGTTTTGTTCCATATTATCATATATCTCAGAAACAATTGCTTGGATTCCATTATCATCAAACTTTATTAAGAAATCAGCAGGAATTTTGATCCAAGTTGGCTCTTCCTCATCATCAAATTTCACGGTATCTATTTTTCCATCACCAATATCAAGTACCCATTGAGCAAATTCTATTAACGATGTGGTTGGTAAAGTACCTGTGGAACCTTGTAGTAATCTCATATTTATAGTAAGACGATAAATTTTACATTTGCTCCATATGTAAGATCTAGTAAGGGATGCATTCAAAATATCTTGTTTAGTACCACCGACGATGACGGGAAGTATTTGTCTAAAATCTCCACCTAAAAGAATTGTCTTACCTCCGAAAAGTTTCTCATCAGTCTCTACACAACTTGTTTTCATAATATCCTTTAGAGATTTATCCAAAGCCTCAAAACAATTCCTATGATTCATGGGAGCTTCATCCCAAAGAATCAAACTGGACTGTGAAATTAATTTCGCGAGCTGCGTACCTTTCTTAATTTCGCAAATGGAGTCGTCGTTAACTTTAATAGGTATTTTAAATCTTGAATGAGCGGTTCGACCTCCAGGCAATAAAAGAGACGCTATCCCGGATGAAGCAACAGCTAGTACAATTTTTCCCTCCGAACGTAATTTGGAAATAATTGTTTTCCAAAGATATGTTTTACCTGTTCCCCCATGTCCGTAAACAAATATGACATCTCCAATATTTTGATATACAGAAGCTAAAACAGCATTATATACGGTTTCTTGTTCATTGTTTAAACCGTTGAACAATTCAGTATGTTCATGTAGTAGTTCTTCTGTACTGTAATCTAGTTCCTCTCTAAGTAATCTGTTGTCAAAATCGTCAAAAAGTAATCTCGAGGGAATTGGAAGTTTGTAATGGGAAAGTGAGCTGCAATTTTTGTTGAACAGATCTTCAAGTTCGAAAAGAACATGATTTTGGAGTTCAAGTCGAGGTATTTGGAGATTTTGGATGCCAAGAACATGTTTCAATCTGTACAAAATATCATCCGCCATTAATTCCCAATATTGATCCCATAATTTGACAGGATCTGCAACCTCACAGTATATTATTATGGTTGTAAATAATTGTCTAAGTGCAACGGAAGAACACCAATGCGATGCTTCCTCTAATGCTTCGCTCCATTCTTTATCATCGTCGAGCAATCCAAGTGCATTACATGCAGAGCGAAATGTTTCATGCACAACACCATGAACCGTTTTAATATCCGTAAAATTTTTTGGACCTTTTACTACATTTAAAAGCATTCTTAAGAAATATAATTCACCTGCATTTGGATGAACATAAACTATTCTTCCAATACGGTAGGCCTGTTTTCGTTGTGACCAAAACTTGTCCTTTTGATGACATACCCATTTAGTCGGAAACTCGGCGTATGTAAGCTCATGAGCATCATCGCATGTGGCGTTGGTGTGCATCCATTCAGTGAGCATTGTTTTTTCAATATCAGGACGGTTTAGAACATTGAGTAAATTTTGAGAACCGTCGTATACAATGTTATTCATCATTGGCAAATGAATGGACAAACGCTCGACAGATGGCTCTCTAAAATGGATGTCGAATTCAAACATTCTCCAAATTGCTTCATATGCTGATAAATAACGACAATCCAAGTATTGTTTTATTTCATCTACATTTGTATACATTTGTGTAGAACGTGAACTATTGTAATTGACATTATTTTCAATTACAACAGCTGACCTGTCTGGTCCTTTATTAATATACTTGAATAAGTATTTGATAAGCCTCGACTTATTACACCATTCGACATTAATATGAGCTTGATATTTGATAACTAATTGTAAGTTGTGAGGGACAACAAATCTATTGTCAAGTTCAATACCAGCTTTCAAAACCCGTGCCTCAGTATCCCGTCTTCTATAAATAGGAAATCCGTCTGAAGTGATAACTGTTTCGGTCTTATACTCTTTAGGAAAATGTTTTGAGCAGCGTCCTCTAACCATACATGGTGCTCCAGGTTTACCTGCCCCGCACGGACCATGTATCATAAATTTTGATATAGTTGCGTAACCGACTGGATCGGTATTTTTATCAGGTATCTCAGCTGAAATAATGGAATCTATTTCTGTAGTGCTGATATATTTATGTGTTGTGTGCAACCATATTAAAATATGAACATGAGGGAGCCCTCTTTTTTGGAATTCAACAGTATACAATTCTGCGAAAAAATAGATAGTGGGAGAGGAGGAGGGGGGGATTAGTAGATTATTAGTAAATACCAGAAGTGAAGGAAATAGTAATATTAATTACAGTGAAGTAAATAGTAATATTAATTACGGGAAATAATTCAGTAGGTACTTTACAATAGCTGAAGTAGATACATACCAGCAACTGATTTCCCAAAGAATTGATTCTTCTTGATATCATCCATTAATGCTTCCAATTTTAACTTAAATACTCTACTAACAATATCTGGTCTATCTTCAGCTTTTTGGCCAGGTATGAATTGCAAAGCACCATGGATTTCAGGCCATTGCGCATTACAGGTAAATGTAATAAATAAGTCCGGAGGCCCACAATACCTGCATATTGCAATAGCATCTTGGTAATTTTGTATCATATATCGTGGACCAGCTGTGAAACTCGACGGTAATATAATTCGTTTACCAATAGCCTCGCCGTCTACATCACCCCCAACAACGGCATCTCTGATCCCTTTGTATATTTCAGTCCTCAAATTAGATTGATTTCTTCTAATATATTGAAGTCTTTCTTCTTCAACAGAAGCGAAAGCATCGACAATATATTGCTGGAAAAGTTTACCTCCTCGTACTAACGTTGTCCCTTCCTCCAATCTATTTTGAATTCTGTACGCATAAAACTCACGCATTGTAATGTATTGCCTACAGTTTGTTTTAGTACGTGATGTTTCTCTACATTGTATACCAAGTCTGAAACCATCTTCACCATAGGGAAATAAAATAGGATATTGCATTGCCATAAATGAAGGGTGTAGATCGCTGATACGTTTTAAGCCATCTGTTTTATGCTCGACAATAATATCACGCTGTCGATCTACGCTACCGATATCACCAACTATCAAACCAGCAATTTCGCTACTTGAAGGAAGATTATATTGCTGTGAGGTTTCTGTACGCGTACCAATCAAACGCAATCTGATAGGTAAAAAGCTGCTACATTCGAAACGGTCTCTCGCCATCCTAAATGCTTTAACAATTTCGTTGTGGATATCAAACATATTTATGAGGCTAGCAACAATATGTCTGTCAATATTTTGAAGGTTATCATGCACGCCAAGTACACTCATTCTGTTATTTACCTCATTGGCAGTGTCATAAATGTAAAGCTGCGCGAATTTAGGACGATTCCCGTCTAGGGGTAACAAAGAACCCATCACATGATAATTTTGACCATTAATTCGAAAGACATATGGTCCTGGTCTCTTATTAATTTCTGTATCTATTTTTGCACCTAATGAGGTAAATGCAAACATAGAATTGTACACCCTAATATTTTCACGGAATTTCCTAGCTTTGCTCCCACCTTGGTAATCTAGTAGAGATTGCAAAATATCCGGCGCCCGACGTAATAACGGTAAGGAAACTCGACCTTCTTGGCAGCATAAAGAAAATCTAGGTACACATTCATTTCGAGATTTATAAATCCGTTCGTTATACCAAAGGAAAGCTCCACATGATTGGCACTTATAACTCGGTAACCCAAGATATAATTGATCAGGATGATGAAATGGAGTTTGAGAAGACAATGATAGTTCTGTGGTGTTAGAACCAGATGTGTTCCTATTTGAATTTGGATTGATTTCTGACGACGGAATTAGTATCCCTCTACCCCTCCGCTGCTTAATAATAATCGCGTGTCGTTTTCTATTTTCTCGACTAATAGATGAAGAATCTACCTGAGAAGAACTTGCCAAAACTTGAAGACCAGTACCAGACATGTTCTTATATAGTTGATTAGGAAAATGGAACGGAATTTCAGAAGACCGTGGTAGTTCTGTGGTGTTGGAAGTAGATGTGTTCCTATATGATTCATGAATATTCTCTGAGCATTGAATTCTTGTCCTTTTACTCCTCCGTTCACTAATAATAATCTTGCGTCGTTTTCTATTTTCTCGAGTAAGTGATGAATAATCTGCTGGAGAGCATCCAGCTTGAACTTGAAGAGCAGGAACATGCATGTGGTTATTTCTTAACTGATCTAGGATAATCTTGCGTCGCTTTCGATTTGAACGACTAATTTGCGTATTATCCATTTAAAATCCCTATGCAATGAAGAATAGTTAAATTGAAAAGAAGGAATTTGTAATAAGACGAAAAGTTTATAATGAATGAAAAGGAGTAGCAAGTAGGTAAGTAAAAAGATAATGCTAATTTGAACGACTAATTTGCGTATTATCCATTTAAAATCCCTATGCAATGAAGAATAGTTAAATTGAAAAGAAGGAATTTGTAATAAGATGAAAAGTTTATAATGAATGAAAAGCAGTAGCAAGTAGGTAAGTAAAAAGATAACGCTGAATATTTTGTAATAAATAAAAGGTAATGGACATTTAAAAGAACGGTGCAGATAATAGAAGGATTATATTAGTTTCTATGTCAATAAAGACATGAGAAATCTTTAACAGTTAAGAATGCAACAAATAAAGGGAATATTTAAGTATGGTCAACATGTAAATATAAGGAAATGTAAGAGAGAGCAGATAAGTATATTTTTTATTTACTAATAAAAAAAGTGGGAGAAATATAATAGGGGGGGGGGGGAGTGAAGAAAGTGCAAGGAAAAAAAAGTACCTCTTTTACGCATGCAAGATCCATCTGGTAACAAAGAGCAAGAGAAATATTAGTTTTTATTTTGTATTTACTTCCATATGAATCAACATGATAGAAAGAAACACAAAAGTAAGAATCGCAAACACAACTTGAAATATAGGTTCGTAAATTAGCAAATGTAAGTAGGATGAAGGGAAAAGTAGTTTTTATTTTGTATTTATGTCCATATGAATAAACATTGTAGAAAGAAAGTGAAAAGCAAGAATCGCAAATACAATTTGAAATATAGGTTTGTAAATTAACAAATGTAAGTCAGACAAAGGGAAAATAAGAATAACTTCCCCTTTTTTCCCCTAATCAGAGAGTGGATTAGCCTACAAAAGATGATATTAAAAAAAAAATAGCAATAATTTTACTAAACCCAAAACAATTTAAAGTTGAAGGCAAAATTTTAAGTAGGGTGGTACGGGGTTGTGCTGAAAACTTGCCGGCACGGTACAACATGCTACGTGTCGAGCCGTGCCATTTTTTTTTTTGTAGCAATAAGTTTTTTTAATTGCTTATTATGTATCGTTATCAATTTGAACTTTATTAAGAAAATTACTTAGGTGAAACCTAGGGCACTTAAGGTTTGTTGTCTCTTTCGAAGGAATTTACTAATAAGTTAGTATTTTCATAGTCAGTTGGCTTACTTTTGATGTAACTTCACATTATCTTATTCTTCTTTTGAATTGTGTGAAATTTAGCATCTGAATCAACATTAGCAGCAAACCCTTTTTTTACCCAGCTATAAACTTTACGAAGCTTAAGTATGTTGCTACTAATTGTGATTCCGACAATAAATTTCACCCAACTAAAATTTTTCCACATAACGTACTTACTTTCGAATTCCGGGGAAGGTAATTTTTTCGAACAAAACCATTCACGTAAGAACAGTTATTGCTTCTAAAACCTATTAATGTGTAACTAATATGTATAATAATAATTCTCTTCAATCTCAGTAATTATGAAATAAGATACAATGACAACCCTTACTTACACTGGAAAATTGCGTAAAGTATAGTTTTCTTAAGTTATTATGTAAATGACAGGACCCGTGTATCACAAAACATACTTACTTTCGAATTGCCACCAAGACAATTTTTTTCAAACCAAATCATTAACGTAAAGGCAGTTCTTGCTTCTAAAACCTATTAATGTGTAACTAATATATATAACAACTCTGTTCAATTTCAGTAATTATGAAAGAAGGTAAGGCATGGTTCTGTTAAGTTATTATGTAAATGACAGGACCCATGTATCTAAAATTAGAACCGTATGTTTCATTTTAATTTAGTATTGTTAACCAAAACCATTCACATAAAGACAGCCCCTACTAATTTCTGGACATACTCATGTAAATGACAGGACCCATGTATCTAAAATTAGAACCGTATGTTTAATTTTAATTTAGTATTGTTAACCAAAACCATTCACATAAAGACAGTCCCTACTAATTTCTGGACATATTCTTTCGTAGAAATTCACCATCTTATCATGAAACAATCCAAATAGAAATTGTGATGTTGTCAATATTAAAATGGTGAAATTTCAAGAAGAGAACTATGTAGAAATTAATCATAGAGGTTTGGTTATATTTGTTGCTCTATCTAGTACAGAGTACCATTAAATTGGGCGTTCTAATTTATGTTACTACTGAAAATCGCTACACTCATCGGGGGTCGTATACATACAAATCTCCACAGTTCAAGAATGATATGTATACGACCATCGACAAATGTAGGGTACCTCAGCAGAGTGTTTCATTTTAATTTAACATGTTTATTCGATATCGACTCACGAAAATATTGCGTCACTAATTTCTAGGCCTTTTTTTTTTTCTTGAAAATTCACCATCTCAACATGAAATAATCCCAATAGAGATTGCGATTTTCTCAATATGAAGATGATGAAATTTCAAGAAGAAAAATATGTAAAAATTAATAGCTTACCAATTAAAACTAAAGAACTAAAACGTTTTTTTTTTTTTCTTGGAATTTCACCATCTCAACATGAATAATCCCAATAGAGATTGTGATTTTCTCAATATGAAGATGATGAAATTTCAAGAAGAAAAATATGTAAAAATTAATAGCTTACCAACTAAAACTAAAGAACTAAAACTAATTATTCAAATAGAATGGTATTGACGACAAACGAAGATCATATTATCTTATTCTTCTTTTGAGTTGTGTCAAATTTAGCATCTGAATCAGCGTTAGCAACAAACCATTTTTTTACCAAGCTATAATCTTTACGAAGCTTCAGTATGTTGCTGCTAATGGTGATTCAGATGGTAAATTTCACCCAACTCAATTTTTTTTTCACAAAACATACTTACCTTTGAATTTCTTGTAGGAATTCGAGTGGAATTTGAGTTGAATTTCCTGTAGTATACACAGGAAAAGCAAATCAACGACAAGACATAGCTCTCTCTCTCTCTCTCTCTCTCCCTCATTTATATTTTTTTAATGTAAGTTGATTATCTGTCATTATACTTGACTCTTTACCTACTCTTGTGGTTGATGCATACTTTTCAAATCGACAGTTCAATACATATAATTCGTTATGTACCTATCAAAGTAGGGAAAGTAAATCTCTCATATTATCACATAGTTTCCTTCGAGAATTATATGTGTACGACAGCGATAAATATAAGATTCTTTAGTAAATGACATAGGCACGGACAATTTTGAACTCCAGTCTCTGAGTTGCAAGCCATAAAAATTTAAATAGCTAATATATTAACTGTACACTTTGAGTATTGAAATCTTTAACTCTAAAATGAAAGTTCTCAGTAATTTCCTATAAATTAGAAACCAGAAGGAAAACATGTTTATTCAACATCCTCTCACGAAATTACTGCCCTAGTAATTTCTAAACTTTTCTTCACTTAGAAATTCACCATCTTATCACGAAACAACCCCAATAGAAATTGTGATTTTATCAATATTAAAATGATGAAATTTCAAGAAGATAAGTATGCGGAAATTAATAATTTGGCAGATAAAACTAAGGAACTAAAACTGATTATTCTAAGAGAATGGTATTGACGACAAACTAACATCAAATACTTAGATCTAATCCATCTGAGTAAGTGTTCTCAAATGTAATCACTACAATAATTAAATTCACATAAAGGCAACTCTTGCTTCTAAAACCTATTAATGTGTAGCTAATATATATAACATTAACTCTCTTCAATCTTACTAATTATGAAAGGAAATACGATGACAAACCGTAATTACACGACAAAATTACATAAGTTAAGAATTTGTTAAGTTATTATGTAAATGACAGGACCTGTGCATCCTAAATTTAAACCATATGCTTCATTTCAATTTAACATGTTTATTCAACGTCGACTCATGAAATTGCTGTCCTACTAATTTCTAGTCCTTTTTTTTACTGGGAAATTCACAATCTTATCATGAAACAATCACAATAGAAATTGTGATTTTGTCAATATTAAGATGATGAAATTTCAAGAAGAGAAGTATCCGGAATTTAATAGTTCGACAGCTAAAACTAAGGGACTGGAACTAATTATTCTAAGAAAATGGTATTGACGACAAACAAAGATCAAATGCTTAGATCTAATCCATTTGAGTACCCGAACTCAGACCTAATCACTACAATAATTAAATTCACATAAAGACAGCTCTTGCTTCTAAAACCTATTAACATGTAACTAATATATATAACAATAAATCTCTTCAATCTCAATAATTATGAAAGAAGATACAATGACAATCCTTAATTACACTGGGAAATCCCATAAGTTATGTTTTTGGTAAATTATTATGTAAATGACAGGACCCGTGCACCTCAAATTAGAGCCATACGTTTCATTTTAATTTAACATGTTTATTCGTTATTGACTCATGAAATTAAAGATACAATGACAATCCTTAATTACACTCGGAAATCCCATAAGTTATGGTTTTGGTAAATTATTATGTAAATGACAGGACCCATGCACCTCAAATTAGAGCCATACGTTTCATTTTAATTTAACATATTTATTCGTTACTGACTTATGAAATTACTGCGCCACCAATTTGTAGACATTTTTTTTTCTTGGAAATTCACCATCTTATCATGAAATAATCCCAATAGAGATTGTGATTTTCTCAATATTAAGATGATGAAATTTCAAGAAGAAAAGTATCTACAAATTAATAGTAATTTTGCTAAATTATTATGTAAATGACAGGACTTGTGCATCTCAAATTAGAACCGTATGTTTCATTTTAATTTAATATGTTTATTCGATATTGACTCACGGAATTACTGCGTCACTAATTTATAGACATTTTTTTTCTTGAAAATTCACCATCGTATCATGAAATAATCCCAATAGAGATTGTAATTTTCTCAATATTAAGCTGATGAAATATCAAGATGAAAAGTATGTAAAAACTAATAGTTTGGCAACTAAAACTAAGGAACGAAAACTAATTATTCAAAGAGAATGGTATCGACGTCGGACGAAGATCAAAGGTTTAAATCTGATTTATCTGACTAACTGCAACAATGTATATGGAAAAGACATAACATTTCGGGTATGTAAGACTACACATATTTAGTATGAAACAACTATAGATCTAACAGCTTAACACAATTGGAAGTAATACGGGAAATTTTATTCCTTAACCTACAATGTACATTAACCGAATAGATCTTTTCTCTATTTTTTAATGTCTATGTACGGTCAACTTGCATTTCGTAAAGATCTTAATGTATTATGACTGCAATAGGTCAAATTCAGTAATACGCGAAATACATGACGATAAAAAGAAAAGGTCCAACCGAAAAGTACAACGTTGTATACCTGTAAAAACATAACTATCTGTTGAGCAGGATGATTATAGGCTACAAACCAAAACAACACACACACACACACACACACACATATATATATATATGCAAAGAATATTCGATCAAAAGTACAAAGAACCTGAGGAAGTAAAAGAGCACAAAACCCGCCGAAACTAACCTGAAAATCAGCTAGAAGAAATGGTTCACAAACTATCGTCCTTCAGCTAAACCTCGAGGAAGACCGAAATGACCAATTCGAAGCCTAAATCTAACTCGAATTCCACATTACTACTGTTGCTGCGTGGCCCAAACTGCATAAGACAACTAAAATTTGGTGTTATTTTTATGCATCATCAACAACCCCCAAAACATGGGAATTCACCAATGAAATAGCCAGCAATTGTTAAAACTAAGTGCAACTTTTTAAAACTGCATGTTGTAAAGCGTCAATAGAATCTGAATCAAATATTAGACCAACAAAATAGCTAGCAATCATTTGGTATTAAACGAATGAAACTATAGTTCATCTAAAACTATAGCTTTCATATAGAGGCAATCAACTTATTCGAAACTATAGTTTTCAAATTAAGAGGGAATCATTCTTTACAAAGAGGAAGCTATGTTTAAAATCTCAGTCATTGAAAACTCACAAATAAAGAACATACATTAAAGGGTAAGGCATTCAAAGTCATAAATTATGAGCACTCATTAAAGATCGAGGCATTCAAAGTCACAAATTAGGAACACCTAACTTACTTCAAACCATATCTTTCATAGAGAGAATGCAGGTAAAGGCATTAGGCAATCATTCTTTACAAAAAGGAAATTATAGGCACAAATTACATCGAAGGTGAGGTTTAAGGAAAATAAAATCGAAGAGAACATAGTAAAAAAACGACGATAGAGAGATTGGTTGCACTGTAGGCCAGCCAAATTTGTTCAGGAAAACAAATGGTTGCCTACAAAAGGGAAAAAAAAAAAAGAAAAAACAGAAAGCCGCATATTTGCTTCCTTTTCCAATCATCATTACTTAGAGGGTCTCAATGGAGGAGAAGTAGGACAGAGCATGAAGAATTACTCATCAATATAAGGTGCTGCACTATATCGCATAAAATTTAAAACCCTCTACTATTCTTCATCTCTCTATCATCATTGTCTCGAAATCAAGGAACTTGAAAGTGCATTTTAAAAATACCAAGATCTAAGAGAAGGTGATTAATAGAAGAACAACTTTCATGTATCTTTATGATCTCTACTAAGGTATGCACATTTTAAAAAAGACCATCAAGAATACTTGGAGATTGCACAATGCATGCATGTCTTACTCACTCCTAACCTGTAAATGAGTACTTCTATTTCACTTCTTAATGTGTGCAAATCAAATATGGAACATTTGAACAAAAGAAAGTCACCTCACATATGTTGGGAACTATAGATAAAAGAATGTAACATACATGTGTTTACAAAGAATACCTTTCATGTAATATATATATATATATATATATATATATATATATATATATATATATACCCCCAATGAAACTATAGCTTTCATATAGAGGCAATCAACTTATTTGAAACTACAGTTTTCATCTAGATAATACAGGGAAACGCAAGAGGAAACCATTTAAAAAATGCAGTTTGTAAGGTTTAAGTACAATAAGAGTCAAATGTTGGACGGATGAAATAGCTAGCAATTGTTAAAACCAAGTGCAACTGTTTAAAACTGCATGTTGTAAGGCTTCAATAGAATATGAATCAAATATTAGACCAACAAAATAGCCAGCAATCATTTGGTATTAGACGAACGAAACTATAGTTCATCTAAAACTATAGCTTTCATATAGAGGCAATCAACTTATTTGAAACTATAGTTTCCAAATTAAGAGGGAACCATTCTTTACAAAGAGGAAACTATGTTTAAAATCTCAGTCATTGAAAACTCACAAATAAAGAACATACATTAAAGGCTAAGGCATTCAAAGTCATAAATTATGAACACTCATTAAATATCGAGGCATTCAAAGTCACAAATTAGGAACACCTAACTTACTTCAAACAATATCTTTCATAGAGAGAATGCAGGTAAAGGCATTAGGCAATCATTCTTTACAAAAAAGAAATTATAGGCACAAATTACATCGAAGGTGCAAATTAAAGCAGAGGCTCTTTTTTGCTAACCAAATATACAACCAAGAATAGGAACACTCAATTTACTTAAAACCATCTCATCCAAAGTCCACATATTAGCTCAGAAGATTAGGACTTCTCAAATTAAAAGACCTGCCACTCAAACTCACAAATTAGAAGGATCCAACTTACTTAACGCAATAACTTTCACAAAGAAGATGTAGATATGGTCTCAAATTAGTTGAGTGTTCCTAATTTATGTCTTTGAGCCTCTTGCCTTCAACTGCATGTTCCCTATGAAAGTTATGGTTTCAGATTAATAGTGTTCCTAATTTGTACCTTTGAATATGTGGCCTTTTGAACAGAAAGAATCTAATCTTCTAGGTTAATATATATTCGTGCCTTTGAATAATTGGCTTTTCCTGCATTACTTTGAGCATAAGAAACTACGACCCTGCATTACTTAACACCACATTTTTCATAGAGAAAATACAGGGAAAGGAAAAAGCCTATATATATATATATATATATATATATATATATATATATATATATATATATATATATATATATATATATATATATATATATATATATATATAGATATATATATATATATATACTCTCAATGAAAACTACAAATAAGAGTCAAATATTGGACCGATGAAATAGCCGGCATTTGTTTAAACTAAGTGCAACTATTTAAAACTGCATGTTGTAAGGTTTCAATAAAATATGAGTCAAATATTAGACCAACAAAATATCCAACAATCATTTGGTATTAGACGAATGAAACTATAGTTCATCTAAAACTATAGCTTTCATATAGAGGCAATCAACTTATTTGAAACTATAGTTTTCAAATTAAGAGGCAACCTTTCTTTACAAAGAGGAAGCTATGTTTAAAATCGCAGTCATTGAACACAAATAGAGAACATACGTTAAAGGTTAACACATTCAAAGCCATAAATTATGAACATTCATTAAAAACCGAGGCATTCAAAGTCACAAATTAGGAACACCTAACTTATTTCAAACCATATCTTTCATAGAGAAAATGCAGGTAAAGGCAATAGGCAATCATTCTTTACAAAGAGGAAATTATAGGCACAAATTAGCTTAAGTTTCTTAGGTTGTTTCACATCCCAAGATCAACAGGTAAATAGAATAGGCAATCATGAAAAAATTCTAATTTGTAAGTTTTATGTAAAACTCAACATTATTTGTGAATTGAGTACACAGGTATATATATGTATCATCATTGTATGAAACATTAGTATATATAGCTATCATGATTGTCTAAGCCAACATTACTATAGGAGCACAAAAGCCAACCATGAAAAACTTCTCATTTGTAAGGTCTAAATACATGAGAAGCCGCTTTCTAAATTTTAAATACATGAGAAATTAAATATTGACATTACTATAGGGAAGGCATCAAGTTTACAAACAACATGCAAATAAAAGCAAAATGTAAGCATCATTGAGCCGGAAAAATTCAATGTGTGAAGTCTAAATAGGTAGACACCAATAACTTTATAACCCAAGATTAGTAGGTAAACACAGAAGACATCCATTAGAAATCTTTAAATTGTAAGGTTTAAGTACATTGGAAACCAGTGAACGTAATCATACTTACATTCAAAGCCACAATGTCAAAAAGCCAATGCAATGAAAGGTATATAGTTCAAAGAGAGCATGTAGCCCAATGCAATGAAAGGCATATAGTTCAAAGAGAGCATGTAGAAAAGCGCAGGAAACAATCATTACCAACGAAAAAAATAAGTTAAACATCAACCCATTATGAAGGGCAAGAGCAAAAAATAACTGTTTCAAATTCATCCTTAAATGTAAAGTATCTAGAAGTTTTTAAAAAACACCACTTTGTGAAACCCACATATTTTGTAAGTTGAGTTTTGCTCCCCACGGAAAAATTTAAGTTAAACATTACCTATTATGAAGCTCAAGAGCAAAAATAACTGTTTCAAATTCCTGCTTAAATGTAAAGTATCTAGAAGTTTTTTAAAAAACCTCCCCACAAATTTTCTAAGTTGAATTTTGTAACTTCCACCTTTAAACCTTGTCTTTACATACATGCTCTCCTTGAACTTCATATTTTGAATTAACTATAGTTTTCCGACTTGTTCTTTCATTAATTTCACTTTTTGTAAGTCATTATTTTTAACTTACTAATCAAATAGATGTTAACATGCTAAACAATATGATATTAAATTGAGTTTTCTAACTTGCCCCTTTTCATAGTTTCCCAACTCATCCTTTCGTTGAGTTCCCTTGTTTTTACATGTATACTCTACTTCAACCTCATGTTATGAATCAAGTATAGTTTACCAATTTGTCCTTTCGTTAACTTGGCTTTTTGGAAGCCATTATTTTTAACTTATTAATTAAATACATGTCAAAATGTGGATCAATATGATATTAATTTGATATTAATTTGTTGATTTGTGACATTGGATGATGGTAATTAAATAGATATTGAGATGTGAAACAACCTAAGAAACTTAAGCTAATTATCTCTTCAATTTTGTAAGTTCATTTTTCCAGCCTGCACCTTTCAAGCTTGTTTTTACATGAATGGTCCAAGATGCAGCATTGAAAACTACCTAAGAAACTTAAGCTAGTTATCTATTCAGTTTAATTTGTAAGTTTATTTTTCCAACCTGCACCTTTGGAGCTTGGCTTTACATGTACGCTCCAACCTATAGCTTTGGACATTTGGAGACTGTCTTTACATGGATGCTTGCCTCTACATACATGAACTCTAAGTTCATTTTTCCAAGCTGGGCCTTCGGACCTTGTCTTTACGTGGACTCTAAAGTTAACCTCTCTAAGTTGTTTTTTTTGGCAAATTAATATATAATCTTTGGACCTCATCTCCACATACATGCTCCCCTTTGGAATCTGTCACAACTTAGGAAACTCAAAGGAAAACACCTTTGGGACTTGTCACAACTTACAAACTTTAAGTTAAGGAAAACCATAAAGATCATAAATGGGACAGTACACATTTAAAATCGTATAGGTCACTCAAAATCACAAATTGAATTCAAAGCCACATCTTCAGCTAATTAAAATCATGGAGCTCATAAATCAAAGAGCGAATAATTAAAATACCATCTATATCTATACATCTATCTATACATATAATAATTTGAGAGTTTTGTAAACTGAGGCCCCTTTAGACCTCATATTCAAATGCATGCTGCCTTTGAACTGAATACTTTTAATTAACCTCATGATAATTTAATGACACAACTTACGGAAATCAAGATAATCATGTTTGGAACTTACCACAGCATAACAAACGTAAGGTAATTAAAACATAAAGTCCATAAATTTGAAAGTTAATATTTAAAATCCTATACAACATTCAAAGGTACGGAACTTAACATAATTAAAACCATCAAGTTAACAAATAGAAGAGTAAACATTTAAAATTCTATACATCAATGGGAAATGAAGATAGGTAAATTTTGAAGGGATGCAGGACATATATGAAAAAGAAGCTTTAAAGACCTTTCACTAAATATACCCAATTAATTAAGGATCATTATATTCGAGAAGAAAGATTATTTTTATTTAATAATGGCAACTGCATTAGAATTAGAAAGTAACATCAAAAATGAATTGTCAATCACTATCAAGTAAAGTGAAGGCAATAAAAAAATTATGTAAAATGCACGGCTCAGATAATATTCCAACCCAATCCAAAGAAAGAGAGAATGGAAGCAATACTTCTCTTTTAATGTAGGATCACAGTATAAACAACAGCCGGTTGCCGAAGGTCACCGAGAAATACTCACATTTTTACACAAAGGCAACACAAATTGGGGATGCAACCAGCAAATATTGGCAATGGGTTGCAAAAAGAACATCTCGTTCTTCACAGCCATCCAACACTACCAATTTTTTTGCATGGATACCACCACGACCGAAGTAGTAAGTCAACACCCAAGGCCAGCCAAGGTCTGTTGTTATTCCTTACGTATCATCATAGCCCGCGAAAAAACAATGAAAAACGAAGAATAGAATGTAAATTAATTTAAAAACAAAACAGGAACAAATAAGGAAGAAGTAAAAGTAATCAAGAGTGAACTCTATAATAGGAAATGTTCATACACTTAAAGTCAGGAAATGTCAAAACCACATGTTAAGAAGTGATCAAAAACTTTCAAATGCTGGGACGTTGAAATGCCAAAAAGCATATATATATATATATATATATATATATATATATATATATATATATATATATATATATATATATATATATATATATATATATATATATATATAAAGAAGGGAGTCAAAAGAATCGACGGAGAAAGTGAGGCCCAAATAAACCATCAAGTCAACATAAAGAAAGAATAGGAAACCGGAACATGGAACATCGCATGTAAGTGCAATTGAACCAACTAAGCATTTCCTTATAATTTAAATTTCGTTTTGTCGCTCTCAACCCTGCATGTACAGGCCGATGCATATAAATCGTGTCACTCCAACTATCTATTCACTTCACAGCAGGGAAAGACACGACAATTTTCGAGCAGAATAGTAAGACAGCGTAAAATAGTTTAAAAAAGTTGGTAATAAAAAGAAGGGAAAACAAAAGAAAAGAGGAAAAACGTGAGGCTCAGATAAATCATGTAGTCAACAGAAAGAAATAGTAGGAAATCGCACCATTGATCATTGGAAATAAGTAGGATCGGATATTTTCTGCAAGTATGCAGCAAATAACACCACTGGATTACCGAAATTAGATGCCTAAGCCCACCGAAAATTATCAACATTTCTTTGGTAGATGATTGTTCCCCAAACAGTAATCGGTCGCCAAAAAACATCCGAATCTCCTCATATTTTTATGCATCGTCATTGCCTCGAAGAAAACAGGAGGAAGAAAAGAGAACAAACCACATGGACTTGTAAAGAAAACATGAGAAAAAATAGATTAATTCTAGTGATGAAACTGCAAGAAAAGTATTCACCCAATGTAAAGAAAAAATAGAAGATCGAAGGTTCATACATTACAGAAATTAGTAAGGTCATCCAAAATTACCAACATGTCTCTCGTAGATCATTGTTGCCCGAAGAGTAATGGGTTGTCAAAGACCACCCAAATCTCCTCATATTTTTATGCATCATCATCGCCTCAAAGGAAACAAAAGGAACAAAAGAGAGCAAATCGCATAGACTTGTAAGCAAAGCATGAGAAAAATTAGACTAATTGGAGTCTTGAAACTGCAAGAAAGAAAGCATAAGGGAAATTAGATTAGTTAGAGTTAGAAAACTGCAAGAAAAGTATCCGCCCAATGTAACGAAAAAATATAAAATCGAAGGTTCATAAATTACAAAAATTGGTTGTTCAAGACCACCTCAAATTAGCAAATAAGTTTAAGAAAGTTGGTAATAAAAAGAAGGAAAAACAAAAGGAGGAAAAAAGTGAGGCTCAGATAAACCATGCAGTCAACGGAAAGAAAGAGTAGAAAATCAAACCATTGATCATTGGAAATAAGCAGAATCACATATTTTCTGCAAGTATGCAGTAAATAACACCAATGGATTACCGAAATTAGCTGCCTAAGGCCACCGGAAATTACCAACATTTCTTTGGCAGATGGTTGCTCCCCAAACAGTAATTGGTTGACAAAAACCATCCAAATCTCCTCATATTTTTATGCATCGTCATCACCTCGAAGAAAACAGGAGGAACAAAAGAGAGTGAACCGCATAGGCTTGTAAAGAAACATGGAAAAAAATACATTAATTCAAGTCATGAAACTGCAAGAAAATTATTCACCCAATGTAAAGAAAAAATAGGAGATCGAACGTTCATACATTAGAGTAATGAGTTGTCAAGAGCACCCAAATCTCTCAAAGGTTCATACATTACAGTAATGGGTTGTCAAGACCACCCAAATCTCCTCAAATTTTTATGCATCATCATCGCCTCAAAGGAAAGAAAAGGAACAAAAGAGAGCAAATCGCATAGGTTGTAAGCAAACCATGTGAAAAATTAAAGCATGAGGGAAATTACATTAATTGGAATTAGGGAACTCCAAGAAAGGTATCCACCCAATGTAAAAAAAAAAAAAAGAAAAAGAAGATGGCAGGTTCATAAATTACAAAAATTAGTTGTTCGAGACCACCCCAAATTACCAACATTTTTCTAGTGCACCAAATTTTACTCATTGCACATAAATTTCATAAGCAGCATGTGGGGGAAAAACTTGGAGGCAAAGAGTAGCAACATTTCTTGTAATTCACTTGGGGAATAAGCATTTCGGGGGGGGGGGGGGGGGGGGGCAAGAGCAAGCCAGTAGGCAAAATTGCAGGAACTTGATAATAAGAAGCAAAGAAAACAAAAAAATCGAATCAGAAAGGTGAGGCTCAGATAAGCCGTCTGCTGAGTACAAAGAAGGAATACAAAATAAAGAACCAATCATTGCAATCAAGGGGGAAATCACTATTTTCTGCAACTATGCAGTAAATAACACCAATGGAAAATTGGTTGCCTAAGGCGATCCGACATCACGAACAGTTTTCTCACGCATCACCATTGGGCAAAAAGTAATCAGTTCTCACAAAATAAACCCATGTCTCAGTCAATCATACTCAAAATAAGAGAAGAAAAAATCTGAATTAGATTGAATCCAAAACCAATAAAACCAACATAATAAGTTGAAATTTCACGATTAGAAGTCTCATAGACATTATTCCATGCAAAATAGACTTTCAATCTAAATATTCCCAATGTTATTTGGATTATGTATAGTGCCCCTTCCATCATTAGAATAGAATAGGTTGAATTAGATTATCACAATCATCATTCCAATCTAAATCTGAATTAAATTGAATCCAGAACCAATAAAAGCAACACAGTAAGTTAAAATTTCGCCCTTTCTGAAGTTCTCTAACAATTGCATCAAGCTATTCTATTTTAAACATTGACATGTAAGTAAGATTAGTAAAATTACTGATTTTGTCAATTGAGGGACCTAATGCAATACATATGTGTAAAATGGAAGATTGTAAAAAGGAAAGTATAAAACCCAAATAAGATAATCAGGAAGTTGCTCTCCATATACTTTGGGGAAGTCAGGAAGTTATTCAGAATTTGGGACAATAAAATAATAAAATAACATGCATAATCTTGTATAGTGAATCAAAATTAAAACCAATTGTGTACATACACTTGTTGGATGCATTAAACCAGAGCAGGAAATTTGTCAATTGTGTACATACATTTGTCAAATGAATTAAACCAAAGCAGAAAAATTGTAGTAATGAAAGAATATTCACCAAACGTAAGTGTTAGATTTCTCAATTTCGCCACTAATTCATCGAAAACAGATTGATTTCAAACCGAATATATAGGTGCATTCAATCCTAATCTAATTAAAGCACAAACCACCCACCATCGTTGTTCGACTAATCAAGGAAGAGTCAGATGTAGATTCAACCTGAATCTAATTAAAACCCAAACCAGCCACTATCATCATTGTTTCACAAATTAACAAAGAATGGTTTTGTTGGCACAAAAAGGAAGAAATATAAACCAGTAAAATAATGGACTCAATAATAATGGCCTGTGAAAAAGGAAATAAAAGTTAGTAAACAAAAAAAAATGAAATGAACATATTAGATCTCCACGAAAGGTCAATCAGTGAAAACCATGATCAACCAGTCAAAGCTATGGAGGGGGAGGGGGAAAAAGGCATTGCAATAAACTGTTGAACAAAGTGTCTGAAAAGAATCCATGAAGCAAGAAAACAAATAAACACAAAAGGAACCTATCCTATGAAAATAGAAAAATCAAAACTAACCCAACCAACAACTCCGGAACCCAAAACCAACCTGAAAATAAATACTTTTACAAATTCAAAACCATAGTTGTACATAAAAACCTGAAACTGATACATGGAAAGCATACCCGCTATCCACAAAGCATAAAGATACATGGAAATTGATCTTCGATTAAGCGAATTTTAGTCAAGTATAAAATGTTAAAAACACAGTATCCAACCAAAGCCACCAATTAGTAGATCAAACCAACATAGGTAAAGACCTTTCACTGATTTTTTTTTAATAATGCCAACTGCATTAGAATTAGAAAGTAACATCAAAAATGAATTGTCAATCACTATCAAGTAAAGTGAAGGCAATAAAAAAATTATGTAAAATGCAAGGCTCAGATAATATTCCAACCCAATCCAAAGAAAGAGTAGAGAATGGAAGCAATACTTCTCTTTTAATGTAGGATCATAGTATAAACAACAGCCGATTGCCGAAGGTCACCGAGAAATACTCACATTTTTACACAAAGGCAACACAAATTGGGGATGCAAGCAGCAAATATTGGCAATGGGTTGCAAAAAGAACATCTCGTTCTTCACAGCCATCCAACACTACCAATTTTTTTGCATGGATACCACCACGACCGAAGTAGTAAGTCAACACCCAAGGCCAGCCAAGGTCTGTTGTTATTCCTTACGTATCATCATAGCCCGCAAAAAAACAATGAAAAACGAAGAATAGAATGTAAATTAATTTAAAAACAAAACAGGAACAAATAAGGAAGAACTAAAAGTAATCAAGAGTGAACTCTATAATAGGAAATGTTCATACACTTAAAGTCAGGAAATGAAGATCCAAAGTAAATTAACAATCAACATTACATAAATTAAAGGTAGTAAAAAATATTTTAACTGTGAGGCTTAGATAATATCCCAAAGCAATCCAATTCCAACTGAATCCAAAAAAAGAGTAGAGAATAGAAGGAATATATATATTTTTTATGTAAGATAAGTGGATAAACAACAGCTAGTTACGGAAGGTCACCGACAAATTAAAAAAAAAGTAGAGAATGGAAGGAATACTTTTTTTTTATGTAGGATGAGTGGATAAACAACAGCCGGTTGCGGAAGGTCACCGACAAATATTCACAACCATCGAACAGTACCAAATTTTTGCATGAACACCGTCACGAACCAAATAGTAATTCAACACCCAACGCCAGCCAAGATCTGTTGTTATTCCGTATGTATCATCATAGGCCGGGAGAAAAAAAAAACA
>JAQOTM010000197.1:237063-314373 GCA_029168755.2 Tillandsia fasciculata | reverse complement strand
TGCGTGCTCCGTTTCGCGTGCGAGAATCTGGCATCGGGCTTCGTGATGCTGCGGACCCATTGGAGGCCGGGTAAGTCCTCTGACCCAATTGCAAGTGTCGCAAGCAAGTGGGCGAGCTGAGGTGGGGTTGGTTTTTCTCTCTCCAGCTACGGACTTTCAGCTCTAATTCTATTGTGATCGAATTGCATGGCTAGTTTAAGTGTTTTCTTTGGAACTTGACTAGCCCTCCGTCATATGTGCATGTTTTTTACCGGGCCTGATAGAGAACCTTAATCTGGGCTAGGTTCTTTTTAGGCTTTAGATATCCCACACTTTTCTTATCCTTCTGGACATAGAGTTCCTCGCCCGTGTAGTGGGCCGAAAGGTCAGAGTGTCGTGGACGGGTGTTGCACTCGGGCCCGGGGGCCGAGTGGGTCTGGTGGCTGGTTTAGGCCTGTGTTAGTGTTTTGGGGAACCGTTTCTGGTAAACGGTGGTCCCGGGGTTTTCTTTTCGTTTTCTTACTCAGGCACCACCCTCTCCTCTTGTGAGCGTGGTGCACGTGTGTTAGCAGGACCTTAGAACCCGAAACCTTTTTGGACGAATACATGATTTTAGTCAGCCAATGTTTTCTTCAAGCCTCGCAGGGTTGCCTGAGTCTGTTCTTGTTGGATAGGACGAGGCATTAGCTTCGAGGTTTGTGCATAAAACTTGATTTCAAAGGGTTTTCCTAAAAAGACTAAAAATCATTAAAAAGTGGATTTCTTTCAGATCGAAAGGTTTTCTTAATAACTGGCATGGGTTCTTTATAAACTTATCCACCCGAGCGATTCGAGTGATCTGGGTTTCTAAGGCTGTTTCCTCTCTTGGGTACGTAGATGTTAGTCCCCCGGGTTCCGGACCCTTCGTAGATTGGCCGTGGAGCATCTCCGGCCGTGAGATTGTGTGTTGATTTGAGTGGGGGTTCTTGTGGGAGCCTGTTGAGAGAGACGCAGGTCCCAAGCTGTGTGGTACTTTCCATTAGTGGGTCAGTGTTGTGAGATTGAGTCGTAGAGGGTTCTCCGACTGAGTAGTGTTTTGAGCATCGAGATACCGATCTGTTTGATCGAGGACTATAGCCTGCAGGAGCCACTTGTGAGACAGTGATACGGATGTTGAGATTTTGAGTGTCGGTGGGGTCGAACACCTCGAACCACGCCCCGGGTGCGTTGATGATTCCGAGCCTGACGAGGCTCTCTATGATGCGTGCGCCTATGCGTTATATACTAGAGGTCGCTTGATACCCCTGGCCGAGCTACCATGGGTCACTGTGTGGAGTTTTGGAACCCCTGGCCGAGCTACCATGGGGGTCACTTTGTGAGATATCGAGTGTTTGTCCGTTTGGACACCCTGGTTGATACACCAGGTGGCGCAGGCTTGACTGGACCCTGTGGGGCAGTCGATGAGATGTACTACTGACTGGACTGGACCCTGTGGGGCAGTCGATGAGATTTGGGTTGCACTGAGAGAGTGTTGGTATAGCATGTGTCATAGTAGAGTGTCCTTGGGCATAGTACTAGTGACATATTGTCAGCAGTGAGTGGCTCCTGCATACCATCATCCATAGTCTCTTCCTTTGAGCATAGTAGATAGAGGCATGATAGCTGTAAATATCTTTTCCAGCTTATTTCTAATTATCACAGTCTTTTCTGTTATCTTAGGCCTCTAGTAGACTTAGTGGGCAGACCGTGAGGTTTCTTGGAGACGGTAACCCACTGAGAACTACTGTAGGATGTGTTTCTCACACCCTTTGTCGGTGACAGGTTGCTGAGGCTTTCTTTCGTTCCTGCCGAGCTGTTTGGACGGACCGAGACAGGGAGTCGCGTGATAGTTCCCTACCACCGGCATTGTTTATTTATAGAGAGTAAGATGTACCATCCCGGATTGTGGGAGTTGGTTTTTTAGTTCCTGTTTAGCTATCTCCCATTTGGATTTGTAGATATTGTATAGGTGGATTTCTATTTGTACGCCTGATTTTGGGGAGATAGGCTTTGTTGTTTGTAGCAACTTTGTAGTTGAGAAATTTTATAGTACAGCTTTTTATCCGCTCTGATATATGTGTAGCTGTAGTTTTGTCTTTTGCAGCTAGACGCTTTCGTCTGTACTGCAGTTTCCGTACAGATGGCGGATCTGATTAGCGCACCACTCGTGCTCGCATCCACGACCCCAATCGGCATCTGAGTATCCAACAATATCCAAAGTCGTTCCCATAGGATACCAAATTCCGAAACTGATTGTACCTTTGATATACCGGATGATCCGTTTCACCGCTTTCAGGTGAACCTCCTTCGGTGCTGATTGATATCTCGCACAAATCCCAACACTGAAGGATATATCCGGGCGACTAGCCGTGAGATATAGTAGACTCCCAATCATACTGCGGTACAGTTTCTCGTCTACATTCTCACTTTGTGATTCACTTCCAAGTCCCTTATGGCTAGTTCCCATTGGAGTCGGAAAATCCTTAGAATTTTCAAGATCAAACTTTTTGACCAACTCCAGTGCATACTTGGATTGACACAAGTGAATTCCTTCATCGTTTTGTTTAACTTGTAATCCAAGAAAATAATTCAATTCGCCCATCATGGACATCTCAAATTCGCTTTCCATGGTCTCCGCGAATTTGAAGCATCATTATCTCTTGTTGCGCCAAAAACAATGTCATCGACATAGATTTGAGCAACTATGAAATTGTTTTGATAATGCTTCACAAAGAGAGTCCTGTCAGCTCCCCCTCGAGTGTAGCCCTTTTCCAAAAGGTGCTTTGTCAACCTTTCGTACCATGCTCGCGGTGCTTGTTTCAGACCGTAAAGAGCCTTTTTCAGACGAAAAACATGGTTAGGTAGTTTATGATCCACAAAACCTTTCGGTTGAGCCACATAAACTTCCTCATTTAAAAACCCATTTAAAAAGGCGCTCTTAACGTCCATTTGAAATAATTTGATTTTAAAATGACAAGCATCGCAAACAATATACGAATGGACTCGAGTCTAGCTACAGGGGCGAAAGTTTCATCAAAGTCTATACCTTCTACTTGAGAGTAGCCTTGAGCAACTAACCTTGCTTTGTTCCTGATGATAGTACCTTCTTCATTTTTCTTGTTCTTGAAGATCCATTTGGTACCTATCACATTGTGTTGCTTCGGAGGCTTCGTTAGTTCCCAGACTTTGTTTCGCTCGAATTGATGGAGCTCTTCCTGCATTGCTTTAATCCAGTAATCATCTTGGAGAGCTTCATCAACATTCCTTGGTTCGATTTGAGATACATAGCATGCAAATCCGCAAACCAATTGTCTCCGTGTTCTAACTCCTTCTTGTGGATCTCCAATGATGTTCGATTCAGGGTGATCCTTGGAGATGCGTAACGTTTGAGGTAGAGGAGTAGACGGAGGTACACGAGATGATTCCTGCACATCAGATAAGCTTGAAGAACCGTTAGATGCATCATTATTATCGAAAGAATTGTTAGAAGAAGATGCATTAGCAGGTGTATCATCATCAAGAGAGATATCGAGGGTAGATTTTTCAGATTCAAAGTGAAAAGCTTCATCTACCTTAACATTTATCGATTCTACGATCGTCTTAGATTCTAAGTTAAAAACTCGATATGCTCTGCTGTTTGTAGAATAACCTAAGAAAATCCCTTCGTCACTTCGAGAGTCAAATTTTCCAAGATTCTCACGATCACGTAAAATAAAACACCGACTCCCAAAGATGCGAAAATATTTGATGTTAGGTTTTCTACAAAACCAAAGTTCATATGGTGTATTCAATGTCCCCGGGCGCAAATACACGCGATTGATAACATAAACAGCAGTGTTCACCGCTTCAGCCCAAAAATAAAAAGGTAAGTTCCGGCTGTGAAGCATAACACGTGCCATTTCCTGTACGACCCTGTTTTTGCGCTCGACTACACCATTTTGTTGAGGTGTGTAAGGTGCAGAGAATTCATGTTTAATGCCATTAGAAGTGCAAAAATCAATGAATTTGGAATTTATGAATTCCCCACCTCTATCACTCCTAACTCGAGTAATCCTATCATTCTTTTCAGTCATAATACGATTGCAGATTTCGAGAAAAGAATCAAAGGTATCAGCTTTTTCTTTTAAGAATGCTACCCAAGTATATCTAGAAAAATCATCAACCAATAAGAAAATATACCATTTACCTCCCAGAGATGGTTGACGAGTTGGCCCCATTAAGTCCATATGCAAAAGTTCCAAAGGCCGTTTTGTACCTATGTGGTTCAAGTTCTTGTGTGCAGTCCTAGACTGTTTTCCTTTTTGGCAACCGCCACACACAAGGTTTTGTTCAAAAGAAAGTTTCGGAACCCCCTTGACCACATCTTTATTCGAAATTCTAGCAAGTTCCTTAAAGTTTATGTGACCTAGCCTTTCATGCCAAAGTGTTTCATTTTTCAAAGATGCTAGGTTACATTTTTCAGAAATCTTAGAGGAACTACATAACAATTGTTTTCTGATCTAACCCCCTTTAAAAAGAAAGCATGGTTCATGTCAGTTACAGTGCATTTATCAGATGAAAAATTAACTGAATAACCACTATCACAAGTTGACTTATGCTTATGAGGTTAGTCTTAAGGCCATGAACAAATAACACATTATCTAGAACCGGGCCATCTGGAATAGCTACCGTTCCCTTTCCAACAATTTTGGAAGACCGACCATCTCCGAAAACAACAAGTCCTCCGGAGTTTTTCTCAAATGTTTGAAAACAGTTTTTATCACCGGTCATATGACGGGAACACCCGCTATCCAGGTACCAAGACGAACTATCATATGCATGCAAGGAAACATTGGTAGCAAGACAAGGGAAAATTTCACCTTTGCGCACCCAAACCTTTTTGGAATGCGTCGGTAATGATCGTGAAGTTGATTTCCTAGGTGAGAGCGTCTTGCTTGAAGAATTGCTGCTCCTTGATGATGTCGTCTTGAGCGGTGTACTACCAAGGCTCTTTTCCTTCAAATGTTTGCAGTTGTTTTTCGAGGAATAGCCTTTTGGTAGTCATTGCAAGAGGTGCTTGAGGTGTGCGTTTGGCTTCCGTCTTGCAATTTCTCCTTATGTGCCCTGAAATGCCACAACGAAAACATACCTTAGGTCTTGTCGATTCCGAGAGGATGTAGTAGGCTTGTTGTCGTTGCTTGTCGTGAATTCCGGTGTCGGAGGAGGAGATACCGACTGAGGCACAAATACTGTACCACTCGAACTTGGAATGTCTCCAGTTTGAGTGTATCCGAGGCCGAACTTATTTCTTTGACCAAGACCAAGAAGTCTGTCCAACTTACTCCTTCCAGAAGAAAATCTCTTTAAGTCATCCTTCAGTTGGCGTATGGTCTCCGTCATTTCCAATTTTTCCTGTCGAGCCTCGCCGTTGAGCTTCAAGAAGTAATTCGCTTTGTTCACCATATCCATATAATTCTTCTCGAGTTGCTCATTGGACTCTTGAAGGGAAACATTTGTTTTAATCAAATTATCCCTTTCCACTTCAAGATCGGTTGAGAGAGAGGTTACCCTTTTTACTTCTTCTTCGAGATCCTGCAATCTCCCTTTCAACCCCTTGTTTTGCTTAGCCAGTTTCTTTGAATCCCTCAAAAGCTTATGGTAGGCTAGAGCAAAATCTTCACCTTCCGAATCATCTGATTCATCGTCCGTTGCAATCTTTTCAACAGTGGAGTTGGACAGTGAATCGGATGTACTTGCCATTAAGCACATGAAGGGTGAAGATGTAGTGGACGCGTGGAAAGCTGTCGCGTTGTCTTCTTCATCACTTGAGGATGACTCATTTGACGTGGAGTTGTCATCCCAAGTAACGACTTGCATCGCTTTCTTCTTAGCCGGATTCTTGTTGGGACATTCCGTTGCAATGTGGCCGTAGCCTCGACATTTGAAGCACTGAACTTGTCCCTCAGAACTTTTCTTATCCTTTGAGAAGTTCTCTTGCTTTCTTGACTTGTGGCTTGAAAACCCTTGCCTTTCTTCGACTTTCCGAAGGATGAGTTTTGCTTGGATTTCCCCTTCGAAAGTTGCGGCGAAACTTCCTTGTCAAGAGAGCGAGCTGCTTCTCAAAGTCCTCCATAGAAAGGTTCTCGTCGTCGTCCGAGGAGGATGAATCCGCGTCTTCTTCTTTAGTTGATTTCAATGCGTAACCTGAAGACTTAGAAGAGGATGCCTTTCCAGAAGAATAGTTAGTAGGAAATGTCATTTCATAAGTTTGTAAAGCACCTACTAATTCTTCTACACGCATTTCGTCCGGGTGTTTAATTGTTTCAATGGCTGCGACCTTCGGGCGAAATCGTTCAGGAAGAGTTCTTAGAATTTTTCTTACAACTTTAAATTCTGGAATCTTCTCTCCCAAGTTAGCACATGAGTTTACGATATCTTGCAATCGTGTGTAATAGTCAGTGAAGATTCATTCTCTGCCATAGAGATAGAGTCAAACTTGCTCGTGAGCATTTGCAGTTTCTGAATCTTCACTAGGTTAGTTCCCTCATGCGTAACTTGAAGAACATCCCAGATTTCTTTCGCAGTCTCACATGCCGAGACGCGAGAGAACTCAGTTTGTGACAAAGCATTAAATAGAGCATTAATTCCTTTGCCATTGTAAGAAGATAAGTCTATCTCTTCCTTGGTCCATTTCGACCTAGGTTTTAAGGTGCGAACATCATCTAAAATTTCAGTTGGATTAGACCATCCTAATTCAATTGATTGCCACACCCTTTCGTCGATGGAAATTAAAAAGGCTTTCATCCGCACTTTCCAGTACGCATAATTTGTTCCATCAAAGAAAGGGGGTCGATTGATGTTTCCACCTTCAACCATTGTTTACAACCCTATTCCCGCTCTGATACCACTTGTTGGGTTATAAGTAATGGATCTAAATAGGGGAAAAAACACCTAGAGGGGGGTGAATAGGTGTAAACAATAAACACTCAAAAAATCATTGCGCAATAAAACCCAATGCGGAAAAATAAAAGAACACGCAAGATTTTTACGTGGAAAAACTCCAAACCGGAGTAAAAAACCACGGGACCGATAACACGGCGAAATCCACTAGAATTAACACACGTACAAGGTGATATAACGTACTCACAGACGACTCAACCTTTTACCATACGCTCCTAGTAGATCTTCCCGCTCGCTCCACGACGCTTCTCGAATCCACGATCCGCGCCCAACGCTGAATCCACAGCGTCCAACGTCGAGTCCACGACGTCCGACCGAATCCACGGTCTTCACCCAATGGCACGCTTCGAATCCACGAACGTACCTCGCTCCGAATCCACGAGAGCGGTTGCACCTTGAATCCACAAGGCCACGCGAGTCCACGCGCCGATTTGGGGTAAATCGTTGTTTGTTTGGGTGGTGATGATCCGCCGAATACTTAGATTAAAGATAGATCGGAAATACCATCTAAGTATTCATTGATTTGATTCTACTCAAAATGTGAGTATGGAAAACCTAGAATCAAATCAATCAATATAGATGAAGAAACATAGAATAATCTATTGATTTCCTTTCTTCTCTATATGTGGATTTTTCTTTTCGGCTATTTTTCTTCTGTAATAGCGGATGCCCTAGAAATGAATAAGGGCCTATTTATAGGTTAGAAACCCTAGGAAGAATATTCGGATCAAAAACAGCCTTTTCTGGAAAGTTTTACCGACGGCGATCCGGATTGGATTTGGCGATCCGGATTGCAGAAGCACAAAAGACGGTTTCCAGAAAATTGCTTGTTCGGGATCCGGATCGTAGTCCCCGATCCGGATCGTTCATACAGTTTTACCAAACATCACATTCGGGATCCGGATTGCAAATCCTGATCCGGATCGGAAAGCAAAAGGTAAAACCATGTTCGGGATCCGGATCAAAAGATGCTGCGATCCGGATTGAACCAGTGTATGAACAAACACCCTTCGGGATCCGGATTGCAAGCCTCGATCCGGATCCTGAACATGTCCCATGTCCAGTTTTTGATGTTTAAGCAATTAAAACCTCTTCCAGGTGTTTCTACACTATAAGAAGTATTCGGATCATCAAAATTCTTTAGTTAAACGTACCTGATCCTTTTGAATTCTTCTTTCTTGAGATTGAGGTATACGATCCAAAGTTTCTTCATCTTCAATCTTCAAGACTTAATACATTCACGAAATACGCCAACTCAAATTCCGTAACACTTGGTGGTACATCGCGCAAGACGACATCATCAAGGAGCAGCAATTCTTCTAACAAGACGCTTTCACCTAGGAGATTAACTTCGCGACCATTACCGACGCATTCCAAAAGGGTTTGGGTGCGCAAAGGTGAAATTTTCCCTTGTCTTGTTACTAATGTTTCTTTGCATGCATATGATAGTTCGTCTTGGTATCTGGATAGCGGTTGTTCCCGTCACATGACCGGTGACAAAAACTGTTTTCAAACATTTGAGAAAAACTCCGGAGGACTTGTTGTTTTCGGAGATGGTCGGTCTTCCAAAATTGTTGGAAAGGGAACGGTAGCTATTCCAGATGGCCCGGTTCTAAATAATGTGTTATTTGTTCATGGCCTTAAGACTAACCTCATAAGCATAAGTCAACTTTGTGATAGTGGTTATTCAGTTAATTTTTCATCTGATAAATGTACTGTAACTGACGAGAACCATGCTTTCTTTTTAAAAGGGGTTAGATCAGAAAACAATTGTTATGTAGTTCCTCATAAGATTTCTGAAAAGTGTAACCTAGCATCTTTGAAAAATGAAACACTTTGGCATGAAAGGCTAGGTCACATAAACTTTAAGGAACTTGCTAGAATTTCGAACAAAGATGTGGTCAAGGGGGTTCCAAAACTTTCTTTTGAACAAAACATTGTGTGTGGCGGTTGCCAAAAAGGAAAACAGTCTAGGACTGCACACAAGAACTTGAACCACATAGGTACAAAACGGCCTTTGGAACTTTTGCATATGGACTTAATGGGGCCAACTCGTCAACCATCTCTGGGAGGTAAATGGTATATTTTCTTATTGGTTGATGATTTTTCTAGATATACTTGGGTAGCATTTTTAAAAGAAAAAGCTGATACCTTTGATTCTTTTCTCGAAATCTGCCATCGTATTATGACTGAAAAGAATGATAGGATTACTCGAGTTAGAAGTGATAGAGGTGGGGAATTCATAAATTCCAAATTCATTGATTTTTGCACTTCTAACGGCATTAAACATGAATTCTCTGCACCTTATACACCTCAACAAAATGGTGTAGTCGAGCGCAAAAACAGGGTCGTACAGGAAATGGCACGTGTTATGCTTCACAGCCGGAACTTACCTTTTTATTTTTGGGCTGAAGCGGTGAACACTGCTGTTTATGTTATTAATCGCGTGTATTTGCGCCCGGGGACATTGAATACACCATATGAACTTTGGTTTTGTAGAAAACCTAACATCAAGTATTTTCGTATCTTTGGGAGTCGGTGTTTTATTTTACGTGATCGCGAGAATCTTGGAAAATTTGACTCTCGAAGTGACGAAGGGATTTTCTTAGGTTATTCTACAAACAGCAGAGCATATCGAGTTTTTAACTTAGAATCTAAGACGATCGTAGAATCGATAAATGTTAAAGTAGATGAAGCTTTTCACTTTGAATCTGAAAAATCTACCCTCGATATCTCTCTTGATGATGATACACCTGCTAATGCATCTTCTTCTAACAATTCTTTCGATATTAATGATGCATCTAACGGTTCTTCAAGTTTATCTGATGTGCAGGAATCATCTCGGGTACCTCCGTCTACTCCTTTACCTCAAATGTTACGCATCTCCAAGGATCATCCTGAATCGAACATCATTGGAGACCCACAAGAAGGAGTTAGAACACGGAGACAATTGGTTTGCAGATTTGCTTGCTACGTATCTCAAATCGAACCAAAGAACATCGATGAAGCTCTTCAAGATGACTACTGGATTAAAGCAATGCAGGAAGAGCTCCATCAATTCGAGCGAAACAAAGTCTGGGAATTAACGAAGCCTCCGAAGCAACACAATGTGATAGGTACCAAATGGATCTTCAAGAACAAGAAAAATGAGGATGGTACTATCATCAGGAACAAAGCAAGGTTAGTTGCTCAAGGCTACTCTCAAGTAGAAGGTATAGACTTTGATGAAACTTTCGCCCCTGTAGCTAGACTCGAGTCCATTCGTATCTTATTTGCGATAGCTTGTCATTTTAAAATCAAATTATTTCAAATGGACGTTAAGAGCGCCTTTTTAAATGGGTTTTTAAATGAGGAAGTTTATGTGGCTCAACCGAAAGGTTTTGTGGATCATAAACTACCTAACCATGTTTTTCGTCTGAAAAAGGCTCTTTACGGTCTGAAACAAGCACCGCGAGCATGGTACGAAAGGTTGACAAAGCACCTTTTGGAAAAGGGCTACACTCGAGGGGGAGCTGACAGGACTCTCTTTGTGAAGCATTATCAAAACAATTTCATTGTTGCACAAATCTATGTCGATGACATTGTATTTGGTGCAACAAGAGATAATGATGCTTCTAAATTCGCGGAGACCATGGAAAGCGAATTTGAGATGTCCATGATGGGCGAATTGACTTATTTTCTTGGATTACAAGTTAAACAAAACGATGAAGGTATTCACTTGTGTCAATCCAAGTATGCAATGGAGTTGGTCAAAAAGTTTGATCTAGAAAATTCTAAGGATTTTCCAACTCCAATGGGAACTAGCCATAAGGGACTTGGAAGTGAATCACATAGTGAGAATGTAGACGAGAAACTGTATCGCAGTATGATTGGAAGTCTACTATATCTCACGGCTAGTCGCCCGGATATATCCTTCAGTGTTGGGATTTGCGCGAGATATCAATCAGCACCGAAGGAGGTTCACCTGAAAGCGGTGAAACGGATCATCCGTATATCAAAGGTACAATCAGTTTCGGAATTTGGTATCCTATGGGAACAAGTTTGGATATTGTTGGATACTCAGATGCCGATTGGGCTGGATCAGTGGATGATCGGAAAAGCACGAGTGGTGCATGCTTCTATCTTGGCCATTGCCTTGTTGCATGGCACAGTAAAAAGCAGAATTGCATAGCACTCTCGACTGCCGAAGCGGAGTACATTTCTGCAGGAAGTTGTTCAACCCAATTGATTTGGATGAAAAGCGTGTTGAGCGATTTCCGGATTTCAGCAACTTCGGTAACCATTTTATGTGACAACACTAGTGCTATTAACATTTCAAAAAACCCTGTGTTGCACTCTAGAACAAAACATATTGAACTTAGATATCATTTTCTTAGAGAGCTAGTTGAATCAAATATTCTTCAACTGTCATATATTTCAACTGAGGATCAATTAGCTGATATCTTAACAAAACCTTTGGATCAAAAACGTTTTATTCACTTGCGTAAAGCAATTGGCATGCTTTCCTTGAAATAATCTCTTTTTGAAACCTTTGCTTAGGTTAGGTTTTGTTTTTGTTTTTGTTTTGTTCTTTATCTATGTTTTTATACATAGGACATTAATTGAGCATAAACCATAATTGACTTTAATTGCATCCTTTATGCATTTAGAAATTTATTATGCTTTTGATATCATAATATTTCAATGTTGCAATGATCATTTACGTTCATTAAACCATCTTTTAAGTGATCAAAGTCAATTTCTCTCTCAATGATCTCTTGGTATAGTCATTATCATATTTGATTGCTTAGTCGAGTATGAATGCGAGATCAATTTTTGGTTGAATACCTTATATATTAAATAATTGATAGCCAATTGAGGGGGAGTCAATGAAATGTAAAAATGCTCAAAAGATGTGGAAAGAGTTACATCCCAATGAGGAGTGTGAAAACTACCACCACATGGAGAAAATGAAAGAAAGAAAAGATACTCCATGAATGCAAAGCAAATTTTTGTTTTAAAAATATTGATGAAATGCATATTGAAATACTTGACTCAGTCGTATTTCATGGTTGGTATAAGGTGGGATTTTTGATAAAAGATGCTCAAAGAGCCACTCCTTCAACAGATTGTCTAGATATATTATCTAACTTATCTGGGATTTCAAACATCTATTGATCTTGGTATTTCATTTTCTTTACCAAAATTGATGATTTGATAAAGGCATTACACATAAGATCAGGATAGATGTGATTGAAGTTGTTCAACTTTAAGTGTTTTAATTTTCGTAAATTTTCGTTTCATTTTTGAGTATTTTTGATAGATTTTGTATAATCTATTTCTTGTTATATGAAACGATGATTTTTGTTTAAAGTTGACATGGTAAAGTGCTTACATACTTTTTCTGGATTTTATGGAATTTTTCTAAAGATTTCTGGAGAAAAAGTTGAAGCCGATCCGGATCGGGGTAAGTGATCCGGATCCCGAACGCAGGATTCTTCCTGCGGGTAGCCGATCCGGATCACATTCTCGATCCGATCCGGATCACGGCTAGGGTTTATAACAGAACAAAGAGATTTGATTTCTTTTACCCTAATCTTTTGTTTCCAAGCCTCTAGAGTTTCTCTCTCTAGATCTCTTGCATCTTGGAGCTTCCAAACTCAAAGTTCTTCAATTCCAAGTAAGTTTTGTTGATCAAATCTCGGTTTTTCACAGTTTTTATATTTTTTCATCAAACGTGAGTAAAAATCATGGATCTTTTTTGTTTATGAATGGTTTTTGATCAAATTTCTTTTGAAATAAGAACTCTGGGTCGATTGGTTTTGCTTTTATGCTGAGTTTTTACCTGATTAACGAGTTTTTAGGCTTCGATTTCTAAAAATTCAGTTTTAGGGCATAAAAGAGGAATTTGTGTAAATCATGCGATTGATCTATTTTTAAATTCTTTTTGCAAAACTAATCTGATTCTTAGCTTCTCTACATGATTATGATTGTCTAGGTACAATGTTTCAAATTTTTTCAAAATTGACGATTTTTTCATGTGTTCTTGAGTTGATTTTTTCACAGGAAACCTTTTAAACTCAAAGCACTGTTCAATGGCATTCTCTTGGATCATTATTCTCCTGGTTGCTATGGTACATACTCGAGCCACGAACAAATTAAAGCGAGCTAAGAAAACACAACAAAGGGTGAGTTTGTTGAGGTCAGTGACACAGAAGTGAATTGTAATGAGGTAGATTGGGCTGCATTGACAGATGATGATGATGATTCTTTGCCTGAACAAAAGGCATCTGGTAGTTCAAAAGGAAAGGCATCCTTGGACACAGGGAAAGCTCCTATGTCTGCACCATCTATCTCTGTGAAACGAAACGACTTGCTCGACGTTTTGGACTAAGACGAGACACTAATGTTGACACGCCAATAGCTCCTGACTCTCCGCCACGTGTTGAAGAAGTATTCGTTAACAATGATCGTCTTAGAGCTTTTGCACATCGCGAATGCATTGGCGAAAGGCACGTTAACATTGAGGCTCTACTAGGTCACTCCCCTGAATTTGGTGTTTTGATTGAACAAGCAAACCTTATTCAAGTATGTCGTTTCCCAGAAACCCTTGGCTACTGTTTGCATCATGTGAGGACCTTCTATACTAATGCACGGCATCTTCGAGAGTTTGAGAACGGTCCTATGGAGTTCTACACGAATATCCAAGGCACAAGGTTTAAGATCACTCCACAATTGATTGGCGAGGTTTTGGGAATGGAAGCCAGCAAGACAGGAGTTCACTACTTGAAGGGGGTAAATTTGACAAACACATTATGGCGAAAAGTTATAGAGGGAATTTGTCTCGAGGGAACACAATCAACCGAAAATCTGTTCGATCTAAAGAACTTCGTCTTGAATATCGCTTCTTAAACTTCATCACTGTTACAATATACTTCCAAATATGCAGACGAAGGTTGTGAGATGGGATCGGTTGTTGTTTTTGTATCTCATAGGACATCCATCAGAGGCAAAGGCATTGAATATCAACATTCCGTACATTATCTGGAATAGAATGGCGCGATATGTTGAGCATCCTCATCCCACTGAGAGAATTCCATTTCCATTGATTATAATGAGGATTTTAAAGAAATTTCAGGTTGACATTACTTCAACAACTTATCATCAATGTCTGAGCATGATAGATGAGTCTACCATTGTCAAATCCCTCCACAAGTTGCCACATGTCACTCCAGCTCCTGCATCTGGAACGAAGCCCGGTACAAGCACTGCTGCATCACCATCTCGACAAGCACCTGGCACAGATGATGAAGCATCACTAACATCAATTATCAAGGAACAACAGCGCCTATCTGTTAAGCAAGAACAAATTTTGAGGGAGCAACAAAGAATTTCGAATGAGCTTGAAATCGTCACAGCAGCTCATATTACCATAACCAAAAGGGTCAATTCAATGACCAAGCGGGTAAAGAAGATGTTCTATAAAATGGGTTGCACAAGCTCTGAAGCCTCAGATTCTGATGAATGATCACTTTTTGACTGATTTATCTTTCTCTTTTCTTTTTGTGCAGGATTTTTAGGACTTAGTTTTTCTTCTAACTTTTAGTTTAGTTCTCAGATTTTTCATGTAAATGGAACTTCTTAACTCTCCTTACATTTTGTAGTTTTAACTACATTTTTGGCTTGTTTGTGACAAAAAGGGGGAGAGAGTTAGAGAGAACTCTGAACAATGAATGATGTGAACATTGTGAATATCAAGGTAAGTATGACTTCAACCCAACTTTGGTTTTTCTTTCATTGATTGGTTGCATGCCCCTACTAACTATTTGACTAACTATTTGGGCATGTAATATGACTAACAAGTTGATGTTGGACTAACAGTTTGTGACATTTGGTTCTTGAATGCCTAGAAGATATGTTGGTTTTTAACTATGATTCTCTTACATATCTGAATTCTTCAAATGTCATGATGAGAATAAACTCTAACTCTGTACTTGGTTTTGTATGTTTCAATTCTTGAGGTATCTAACGATTTTGTTTGTCAAGAATGCTTTCTGTGTGCAGAGAGTACAGATGTCTAAGTCTAGAGTCTGTTTTAGGAGTTTATCTCATGTTTTTAATTTTGGATCTCCATTGTAAATTTTTGTTGTATGGTGATAGCAACAAAAATATCTTTTTGAATTTTCTTTTGTGGATTTGTGTTTTGTCACGAAACCGCCAAAGGGGGAGATTGTTACGGAATTTGAGTTGGCGTATTTCGTGAAAGTATTAAGTCTTGAAGATTGAAGATGAAAAACTTTGGATCATATACCTCAATCTCAAGAAAGAAGAATTCAAAAGGATCAGGTATGTTTAACTAAAGATTTTTGGTGATCCGAATACTTCTTATAGTGTAGAAACACCTGGAAGAAGTTTTATTGCATAAACATCAAAAACTGGACATGGGACATGTTCAGGATCCGGATCGGGCTCGGCAATCCGGATCCCGAAGGGTGTTCGTTCATACACTGTTTCAATCCGGATCGCAGCATTTCATGATCCGGATCCCGAACACTGGTTTTACCTTTTCACTTGCACGATCCGGATCAGGATTTGCAATCCGGATCCCGAACGTGATGTTTGGTGAAACTGTATGAACGATCCGGATCGGGGACTACGATCCGGATCCCGAACTTGCATTTTTCTGGAAATCGTCTTTCTTGCTTCTGCGATCCGGATCGTGCAATTCCAATCCGGATCGCCGTCGTAAAATCTCCAGAAAAGGCAGTTTTTGATCCTTATCTTCTTCCAATGGTTTCTAACCTATAAATAGGCCCTGTATTCATTTTCTAGGGCATCCACATTGATCGGCACAAATAGAAAAAGATAGCCGAAAAGAAAAAATCCACATATAGAGAAGAAAGGAAATCAATAGAATTTATTCTATGTTTCTTCATCTATATTGATTGATTTGATTCTAGGTTTTCCATACTCACATTTTGAGTAGAATCAAATCAATGAATACTTAGATGGTATTTCCGATCTATTTCTAATCTAAGTATTCGGCGGATCATCACCACCCAAAACAAACAACGATTTACCCTAAATCGGCGCGTGGACTCGCGTGGCCTTGTGGATTCAAGGTGCAACCGCTCTCGTGGATTCGGAGCGAGGTACGTTCGTGGATTCGAAGCGTGCTACTGGGTGAAGACCGTGGATTCGGTCGGACGTCGTGGACTCGACGTTGGACGCTGTGGATTCAGCGTTGGGCGTGGATCGTGGATTCGAGAAGCGTCGTGGAGCGAGCGGGAAGATCTACTAGGAGCGTATGGTAAGAGGTTGAGTCGTCTGTGAGTACGTTATATCACCTTGTACGTGTGTTAATTCTAGTGGATTTCGCCGTGTTATCGGTCCCGTGGTTTTTTACTCCGGTTTGGAGTTTTTCCACGTAAAAATCTTGCGTGTTATTTTATTTTTCCGCATTGGGTTTATTTGCGCAACGATTTTTGAGTGTTTATTGTTTACACCTATTCACCCCCCTCTAGGTGTTTTTTCCCCTATTTAGATCCAATTACTTATAACCCAACAATGCTCACTCAACCAATAATTAGCACAACCAAGCTTCCAAGCATCAACACCATACTGCACTAAACATCAGCCCACACCACTCTCTGAGCACACACACACACACTTCACACACAGCCCTCACCAACCACATTAATACATTCATCTATTATATTCACAAATTCTATAGCAAAAATATCTCTCTTCTGCACCCATAAAACACATCTCAATACATCAAGTCCCCATCCAACTACAATAGCTTAATATTAAAATACAAACTTCAATTAAGCTAGTTACATAACTCCACCTTACACATAAGAATAACCACACACTTCACATATACATCCCAGCACCATCTGCTTCCCAGGATTCACCATCAACAAAGCTCCATGTGCACATCCAATAATTAGAGCTTATATACACAATTAAACACCTCCAGCATAAAATCTGCACACTACAAGTCTCAACACAATTAAATCTCATAACACCTCTCATAAGCTCCCAGCCCAACCAAGGCTCTAGTACACCTTAATTCACCGAAGCATCAACATTAATCATCAGCATCATCAATATCCTCAAGTTGATGCCCTGATGTTGAGGTGGAAAGTAGAATCACTAATTGCTCTAATCCTGGTAGCAACACCTTCTTCAATCCGACTTGAATGCCAATCTCCAATCATCTTCACAACAATCCTCAAGATGATGCCCTGAGAGAGAAAAGAGTGAGAAACCGAAGAAAACGCCAAATTCGATCCATAAAAAGCCCACGCGAGCCCGGCAATCCCCAAGCCTCGGGGTGCGCACACACGGACCGCCGGCGTCGGCTTCCGCTCACCAGCCGACCCAACGCAGCAGCCGCTGCGCTGAAGCCGTCCGTTGAGCTGCCGCAATTGCGCGCCGCATCTGCAGCAGCGCGGCGCCAGGGCCCGCAGCGCGGCCGCTGCTGCTGCAGCGCTGCGCACCGCGCGCCCTGAGCGCCGCGCGCTCTGCGCGCCTGCGCGCGGTGCGCCCTACACGCCCGCGCGCAGCACGACCTGCGCGCGGCGCGCCCTGCGCGCCCACGCGCGGCGCGCCCTCTGCGTGCCCGCCGCACGCTGCTGCAGCGCGTGCCTGCTGCACGCTGCAGCTGCGGGGTGCCCGCAGCGCGCCCATTGCGCGCTGCGGCCACGCGGCACAGCCACACCCACCAGGACTACAGGCCCAAACCTCCTCAGGTTCCACCCCAACCGATCAAAACCCAAAATAAAAACAAAGCCTCAAGAAAAACTGCAAAAGCCACTTACCTCGCTTAAGGCTTGACGGCGCTTCGCTCGGCTCCACAAGGCTTCTAGCAGCAAGTCTTCACCACACTCCTCTCATTCCAAGTTTTTCCCTCCACTCATTCAACTACTCCTTCTCCTTCTTCCACCTTCTTTCTTTCCTCTGTTCTAACTCCTTTCCTCTGTTTCCTCTTATGAAGGTGGAGATGAGGTGGCCGTATTTAATTAGAGGCAACCAATTAAATGCGGTGGTTGGGAGCCATAAATGCACCTCCAAAAAAAATCTACTTCCTCTAATTAAAAAGCATTTTAAAAAATCCCCTCTCTTAATCCCCTTTTGAAAAACACAGGCTTAAGCCAAATAACAACTCCCAAATTTAATTAAATAATTAATTAACCGAAATTAGGCCAACTCCAAGTCACTTTTTGTCTTCGGGATCTCCGTACCGGCCCGAAACCACCCGAACCCCGCTGTAATCTGAAAATACACATGTCCACAGCTTTTTCTCCTCAAAAAGCTCAACCGTTGAGTCGGGGTGCACAATTAAAAAAAAAACGACTCCAAAACTGCCAGTTCCAACTCACTTTTCGCCCTCGGATCTTCCGTGTTAGTCCGGAACCTCCCGAACTCCGCTGTAAACTCAAAGTATACCTGTTCCAAATGTTCCCAAATTTTTCTACACTCCACGGTGAAGTCGAGGGTTCCCGAAGCCAGTCCTCTATCGGCGCACAATACCCGGAAAACCCCGAATCAAGCTGGGGCTTCCGTGTAGATCCGAACCAACCCGAACTCAACTGTAATCCAATATGAAACACGCTCAAGGCGATTTCTCCGCACCACGCCATCTTGCGAGGTCGGTGCGCTAACCAAAATTTTTGGTACTCTACAGTTGGGAGTGACGGCGGTCCTAGCTGTGTAGTACTTTCTTTGAGTGGGTTAGTGTTGTGAGATTGAGTTGTGCTTTTGAGCTCGTGTTACCGATCTGTTTGATCGTGGATTATAGCCTGCTGAGCCTGGCATTTCTTGCCAGTTACGAGATACTTGTGATACTTGAGTTCGTTGGGGTCGCTCCCCTCGAGCTACGCCCCGGGTGCGATGATGATACCGAGCCTGACGAGGCTGCGATGATGCGACTAGTTGATACACTAGAGTTCGCTTGAGATTGAGATAGTTCTTGAGGGACACCCTACGTAAGACCAAGTCCTGTTTGGGCGTAGTGGCAGTAGGTGAGCTCAGGTTGTTTGACTGGTCCAAAGTGGGACAGTCATTGAGATTGGGTGACATTGAGAGAGTGATAGCATGGCATGTGTCATAGCAGAGTTTTCTTTGAGTATAGTACTTGTGACATATTGTTAGTAGAGAGTGGATGCATACCATCATCTGTATTCTCTTTCTCATTGAGCATAGTAGAGAGAGGCATGATAGCTGTAGATACTTTTCTAGCTTATTTTCATTATCACAGTCTTTTTCTGTTATCTTATGCCTCTAGTAGACTTAGTGGGCAGACCGTGGTTCTTGGAGACGGTACCCACTGAGGACTACTGTAGGATGTAGTTCTCACACCCTCTGTCGGTGATAGGTTGCTGAGGCTTTTTCTTCCGTTTCTGCCCGAGCTGGCTTGACGGACCGAGGACAGGGAGTCGCGAGATAGTTTCCTACCAGCATTGTTTCTTTAGAGTGAGGTAGATGTACCATCCCGGACTGTGGGATTTTGTTATATTTCTAGTTTTAGTTGTCTCCCTTTTGGATTTGTAGATGTTGTATAGGTGGATTTCTATTTGTATCATCATGTATGGGGAGATAGACTTTGTATTTTATTTTTAGCTTTTTAGTAGTGAGATTTTATATTACAGCTTTCTTACCCGCTCTGATATCTGTGTAGCTGTAGTTCTATCTTTTGCAGGTTAGACGCTTCGTCTGTACGATAGTTTCCGTACAGATGGCGGATCTGTTAGCTAGCTCGGATTGCAGTTTCGACCCCGGGGCGTGACAACTATGCCACGCAACAAGGCAATGGCCAAGATAAAAACATGCACCACTCGTACTTTTCCGATCATCCACAGATCCTGCCCAATCGGCATCTGAATATCCAACAATATCTAGACTTGTTCCCATAGGATACCAAATTCCAAAATTTATGGTTTCTTTGATATACCGGATGATCCGTTTCACCGCTTTCAGGTGAACCTCCTTTGGTGCTGATTGATATCTCGCGCAGATCCCAACACTAAAGGATATGTCCGGGCGACTAGCTGTGAGGTAAAGTAGACTTCCAATCATACTGCGATAAAGTTTCTCGTCTACATTCTCACTAAGTGATTCACTTCCAAGTCCCTTATGGCTAGTTCCCATTGGAGTCGGAAAATCTTTAGAATTTTCTAAATCAAACTTTTTGACCAACTCCATTGCATACTTGGATTGACACAATGAATGCCTTCATCATTTTGTTTAACTTGTAATCCAAGAAAATATGTCAATTCGCCCATCATGGACATCTCAAATTCGCTTTCCATGGTCTCCGCGAATTTAGAAGCATCATTATCTCTTGTTGCACCAAATACAATGTCATCGACATAGATTTGTGCTACAATGAAATTGTTTTGATAATGCTTCACAAAGAGAGTCCTGTCAGCTCCCCCTCGAGTATAGCCCTTCTCCAAAAGGTGCTTTGTCAACCTTTCGTACCATGCTCGCGGTGCTTGTTTCAGACCGTAAAGAGCCTTTTTCAAACGAAAAACATGGTTAGGTAGTTTATGGTCTACAAAACCTTTCGGTTGAGCCACATAAACTTCCTCATTTAAAAACCCATTTAAAAACGCGCTCTTAACGTCCATTTGAAATAATTTGATTTTAAAATGACAAGCAATCGCAAATAGGATACGAATGGACTCGAGTCTAGCTACAGGGGCGAAAGTTTCATCAAAGTCTATACCTTCTACTTGAGAGTAGCCTTGAGCAACTAACCGTGCTTTGTTCCTGATGATAGTACCATCCTCATTTTTCTTGTTCTTGAAAATCCATTTGGTACCTATCACATTGTGTTGCTTCGGAGGCTTCGTTAATTCCCAGACTTTGTTTCGCTCAAATTGATGGAGCTCTTCCTGCATTGCTTCAATCCAGTAGTCATCCTGAAGAGCTTCATCGACATTCTTTGGTTCGATTAAGGATACGTAGCAAGCGAATCCGCAAACCAATTGTCTCCTTGTTCTAACTCCTTCTTGTGGGTCTCCAATGATGTTCGATTCAGGGTGATCCTTGGAGATGCGTAACGTTTGAGGTAGCGGAGTACTCGGAGGTACATGAGATGATTCCTGCACATCAGATAAACTTGAAGAACCGTTAGATGCATCATTATTATCGGAAGAATTGTTATGAGAAGATGCATTAGCAGGTGTATCATCATCAAGAGAGATATCGAGGGTAGATTTTTCAGATGCAAAGTGAAAAGCTTCATCTACTTTAACATTTATAGATTCTACCATTGTTTTAGATTCCAAGTTAAATACTCGATATGCTCTACTGTTTGTAGAATAACCCATGAAAATCCCTTCGTCACTTCGAGAGTCAAATTTTCCAAGATTTTCGCGGTCACGTAAAATGTAACACCGACTCCCAAAGATACGAAAATATTTGATATTCGGTTTTCTACAAAACCATAGTTCATATGGTGTATTTAAAGTTCCCGGGCGCAAATACACTCGATTAATTACATAGACTGCAGTGTTCACAGCTTCAGCCCAAAAATATAACGGTAAATTCCGGCTATGAAGCATAACACGTGCCATCTCCTGTACAACCCTGTTTTTGCGCTCGACTACACCATTCTGTTGAGGTGTATAGGGTGCTGAGAATTCATGTTTAATGCCGTTGGAAGTGCAAAAATCAATGAATTTAGAATTTATGAATTCTCCACCTCTATCACTTCTAACACGAATAATCTTTTCATTCTTTTCAATCATAATACGATGGCAAATCTCGTGAAAAGAATCAAAAGTATCAGCTTTCTCTTTTAAAAATGCTACCCAAGAATATCTAGAGAAATCATCAACCAAAAGAAAAATATACCATTTACCTCCCAAAGATGGTTGACGAGTTGGCCCCATTAAATCCATGTGCAAAAGTTCCAAAGGCCGTTTTGTACCAACGTGGTTCAAGTTCTTGTGTGCAGTCCTAGATTGTTTTCCCTTTTGACAACCGCCACACACAATGTTTTCTTTAAGTGAAAGTTTTGGAACCCCCTTGACCACGTCTTTGTTTGAAATTCTAGCAAGTTCCTTAAAATTTATGTGACCTAGCCTTTCATGCCAAAGTGTTTCATTATTCAAAGAGGCTAAGTTACAATTTTCAGAAATTTTATTAGGAACAACATAACAATTGTTTTCAGATCTAACCCCTTTTAAAAAGAAAACATGGTCCTTATCAGTTACAACACATTCAACAGATGAAAAATTAACTGAAAAACCATTGTCACAAAGTTGACTAATACTAATGAGGTTAGTCTTAAGGCCTTCAACAAATAACACATTATTCAGTACCGGGCCATCTGGAATAGCTATTGTTCTTTTTCCAACAATTTTGGAAGACCAACCGTCTCTGAAAACTACAAGTCCTCCGGAGATTTTTTCAAAATTTTGAAAGCAGTTTTTGTCACCGGTCATGTGACGGGAACATCCGCTATCCAGATACCAAGACGAATTATCATATGCATGCAAGGAAATATTAGTAACAAGACAAGGGAAAATTTCACCTTTGCGCACCCAAACCTTTTTGGAATGCGTCGGTAATGATCGTGAAGTTATTCTCCTAGGTGAAAGCGTCTTGCTAGATTGATTGCTGTTCCTTGATGATGTCGTCTTGCGCGGTGAACTACCAAGGCTCTTTTCCTTCGAATGATTTGCATTTGATTTCTGAGGAATCACCTTTTTGGTAGTCGTTGCAAGAAGTGCTTGAGTTGAGCGTTTGGCTCCCATCTTGCAATTTCTCCTTATGTGCCCTGAAAAACCACAACGAAAACATACCTTAGTGCTTGACGATCCCGAAGAGGATGAAGTAGGCTTGTTGTCGTTGTTTGTCGTGAATTCCGGTGTCGGAGGAGGAGTAACCGACTGAGGCACAAAAACTGTTCCACTCGAACTTGGACAGTCTCCAGTTTGAGTGTATCCGAGGCCGAACCGGTTTGTTTGACCAAGACCAAGAAGCTTATCCAACTTACTCCTTCCTGATGAAAATCGCTGTAAGTCATCCTTGAGTTGGAAAATGGTCTTTGTCATTTCCATTTTTTCCTGTCGAGCCTCGTTGTAGAGCTTCAAGAAGTAATTCGCCTTATCCACCAGTTTTACATGTTCCTTCTCGAAATGCTCATTTTTCTCTTGAAGGGAAACATTTGTCTTGATCAGGTTATCCCTTTCCACTTCAAGAGCGTTCGAGAGAGAAGTTGCCATTTTCACTTCTTCTTCGAGTTCCTGCAATCTCCCTCTCAAACTCCTGTTTTGCTTTGCCAGTTTCTTTGAATCCCTCAAAAGTTTGTGGTAGGCAAGAGCAAAATCCTCACCTTCAGAGTTACTCGATTCGTCGTCCATGACATTCTTTTCAGCATGGGAGGAGTTGGTGTCACGCCCCGGGGGATTAATTTAGCGGAAACGGATTACCAAAGGAATGTATTTACCTTTTTCTTTTTTTTTTTTTTTGAAAACTTTCTTCCCCGGTGCGTGCCCAGATCCGCCGCATACACAGGATCACTCTACAAACGGACAGAGTCTCCCCTGTATATGCACGGCGTTGCGGTTTGTACAATGATCAATAACGAGTAAATATTCAATCACAACAACCCAATGCATACAACCATTCACAATATACTGAATAAACTCACGGCCGATTAGTTTGAAAGGATAAAACACACAGTTGTTAAAACGGCGCCCACCCGGCACCCATATTTTGAAATCCCTTTTTCGAAAGCAACATAAACCCAGGGGTTTGGAAAGCAGTGCCCACACGACACTTAGGTTTTGAAATCCATTTTCGCAAATCATAAATCCACACGGTTTTGAAAACGGTGCCCACACGGCACCCGAGTTTTTGAAATAATAATTTTCGCAATCTGTTCTTTTATTTGCTATTTTATTTTCCAAAGCGGCCCACAGAGATGTAAAGAAAACTAAACAATTCATTTGTCACCGTACCGACATCCACACCGACCCCACGAGGGTATCGAGAACCATCCACAGTCTACAAATAATAAATAGAATGCGAAAGTAAAAGGTAAAGTACTGTTCCGGTCTCCCGGGAACCAGAATCGCTAGCCGCGGCCTCACCGACGCCTAGCTCTCCCCCCTGTATGACCCTGTCGCAAAGTGGGAAGTCAGCGACTAAACAAAAGTGATAAAGTAAAGCAGGTAAAGAAAACGTCCAACCGTAGTCTATCCGGAGCAACCACCCTTGCAAGGGAAAAGTAAAATCAAACACCTATAAACCTGCAATACCCGATCCCGTCGGACAACTAAACCGACGGATCTCACCGCACCCAAGTCGGACAACTAAACCGAATGGGTCGCACCGCTCACACCTTGGCGCATCCAAGCCCCACAACTAAAGAGGCCCCACTCCGTCCTGTGGGTATACACGGGTCGCCGACCACTTTTTCGGAAAAGCACACCCTTTGCGGTGGCCAAACCGCGGGTGCGCGTGTTGCAGCCGAGCATAGTAACCACGAACCATATATATATATATATCAATGTATAAGAACCGTATGAAACAACATATACATATTCATGCTCGAGAGCCATATATGAAACAGTATGTATATACATATATATTCACAAAATACACCTATCCATGCAAGCGAGCTACATGAAACCATATGTGTATCTAGTCGAAAGAAACGCAAAGCCATGACGAATGATAGATGCCTCCCTACTACGTTTAACCCAAGTACACGTAAGGTTTACCCCGCCCAACATGATGGAATTAAACGCTAAGACTTGAGAATACTAATAACCCACCTGTCGCTTGTGGCGATTAATGCTCGACTCCTCCGCGTCTCGGCACGCTCCCCGGACTACAAAAGAAACCCATGGAAGAGAGTCAGCGACTAACCAAAATAACACGAGGAAACAAAACTCACATAACCGGATCCCGCCGTGGGACGGGGCTCTCGGGTCCGACGGCGGCGGCGGTGACCGAGTCGGAACCCGGGGCAGCGGTATCCGTGCTGCCGCGTTGGCCGCACGCGTATCAGGCCCCGTGCGGTGTGAGGCCCGCACGGCTCCCTGACAGCGGCGGCCCCGCTCGGCGCCTGGGCCCCGCGCGGGCGCCCAGCCCGCACGCACGGGCGGCCCCGCGCGGCGCCCAGGCTCCGCGCGGGCGCCCAGCCCGCACGCACGGGCGGCCCCGCGCGGCGCCCAGGCCCGCGCGGGCGCCCAGCCCGCACGCACGGGCGGCCCCGCGCGGCGCCCAGGCTCCGCGCGGGCGCCCAGCCCGCACGCACGGGCGGCCCCGCGCGGCGCCCAGGCTCCGCGCGGGCGCCCAGCCCGCACGCACGGGCGGCCCCGCGCGGCGCCCAGGCTCCGCGCGGGCGCCCAGCCCGCACGCACGGGCGGCCCCCGCGCGGCGCCCGGGCCCGCGCGGGTGCCCGACCCGCACGCCCGGGTGCCCTAGCCCTGCGCGCACGGGCGCCTCGCGACGGCGGTGGTGCGGCCGGCCGGATCATCCCGCCTTCCCCCGTACGACGATCCGAAGGAAACCCTAGAAAAATAAATAAAAACTCACCGAACTTCGTGCTTCCGATTTGCCGAAGAAGCGGGAGGAAGAGGAGAGGATCGTCCCACGTTCGCTTGCCGGGTTTCGTGGGAAGAACGATGGTCCCTTCCTTCTCCTCGTCGCGCTCCACGGATCTTCACACCGTCTTGCAAAAAGGCCGAGGTTCGGGAACGAAAGGGGTTTCCTCGCTCGCACTCAAAAGGGGAACTAACGTACGGGATAAGAAGAGTGGAAAATAACCTAAGTCATCCTACACGAAATTAAATAGAATTAAAACAGTCGGTCAAAAAGGAGCGGGGGGGGAAAGAAAAAGAAACCCAAATCCCCAAATAGGAGAAATCGAACCCGGGTCTGATTTACCTCAACAGGCGTGCTAAACGCCCGAGCAGCCAACAAACTTGGGAAATTTATTCCGGGAGATTCTGGGGTCGGAAATCAGTTCCGATCGCGCCGATGAAATCCGTTTCGCGAGCTTTACTGTCTAAAAATACCCGCGAGCCCCGACGGCCTGCCCAGAAACAAAGAAATAAAAGTTACACCCCGAACCCCTTAGTCGGAACGCGGTTCAATCAGAACCAAGAGATTGCCCAAAAAGCATTAAACCCGCAGTTACTACACCACTCACCTCATAAAACGAGTTTCGTCCCCGAAACTCAAACCTGGGTCGTGGTGAACAGATTGGGGTAGCACTCTCTCATCTTCGACTCCAGTTCCCACGTCGCCTCTCGCTCTTCATGGTTGTTCCAGAGTACCTTCACATAGGGGATGACTCGGTTCCGCAGCGCTTTGTTTTCTCTTGCTAGGATACGCACGGGGGTTTCCTCGAAGCTTAGATCCTCCTTGAGCTCGAGCGCGGAGACGTCCAACACATGTGACGGGTCGGAAAGATATTTTCGGAGCATGGATACGTGGAAGACGTTATGGACTCGGTCGAGGTTAGGCGGTAGGGCAAGGCGGTACGCCACTGGGCCTATACGCTCCAAGATCTCGAATGGCCCCACAAACCGTGGGCTCAGTTTGCCCTTCAGCCCGAAACGCTTGATTCCTCTGGATGGCGAGACCCGTAAGAACACGTGTTCCCCCACTTGAAATTCCAAATCACGGCGTCGTCGATCTGCGTAGCTCTTCTGTCGGCTCTGGGCGGTCAGTAAGCGCCGCCTGATGAGGCGTACCTTTCTTCAGTCTCTTCCACTAAATCGGGTCCCAGGAATTTCCGTTCGCCCAAGTCGTCCCAACAGATCGGGGATTGGCAGCGTCTCCCATACAAGGCTTCGTAGGGTGCCATTTGGATGCTGGCCTGGTAGCTATTGTTGTAGGCGAATTCCACGAGGGGTAGGTAGCGTGCCCACCCGACTCCCCAGTCAAGTACACAGGCGCGTAGCAGGTCCTCGAGGGTCTGAATCACTCGCTCCGACTGCCCGTCCGTCTGAGGGTGGAAGGCTGTGCTGAAGTGTAGCTTGGTCCCCAGGGCTTGCTGTAGACTTTGCCAAAACTTCGAGACGAAGCGGGTGTCTCTATCCGAGGTGATCGATGCCGGCACTCCATGCAGTCTCACGATCTCGCTGAGGTAGACTTGAGCCAACCGCTCTCTGGTCCAGGTTGTGTGGATGGGCAGGAAATGTGCTGACTTGGTTAGCCGGTCCACAATGACCCAAATCGCGTCGTGCCCCTGCTGTGAACGTGGGAACCCGGTGACGAAGTCCATGGTGATCTGATCCCACTTCCACTCTGGTACCGGTAAGGGCTGTAACTTTCCCGCTGGCCGCTGATGTTCTGCCTTTATCTGCTGACATATCAGGCAATGAGCTACATGTCGTGTCACATCCCCCTTCAGCTTGGGCCACCAGAAGGTCTGCTTGAGGTCCCTGTACATCTTCGTGCCCCCCGGATGCGCCGCATAAGGAGCTCGGTGTGCCTTTGCCAAGATCTCCTCTTTCAATTCCGACGAATCCGGCACGCAAAGCCGCCCGCGGAACCGCATGATGCCGTCGTCTCCCACTGCAAAGTCGTTCTCCTGGTCCGGGGAGGTCTTGTCTCGCACGAGCTGTAAGTGTGAGTCCGTCTGTTGCCCTTCTCGGATTTTCTCGAAAAGCGTAGGCTTGACCACCAATGCTGTCAGTTGTGCAACAGTGCCCGCTGGTACCACCTCCAACCTCAGTCGTGCGAATTCCGCGATCAAGGTGCTCTGCTCAGTTATCGCGCGCGCCGACGCCTCCTCCGGTTGCCCTTTCCTGCTTAAGGCGTCTGCCACCACGTTTGCCTTTCCGGGGTGGTATTGGATCGTTAAATCATAATCCTTCAGTAATTCAAGCCACCGCCTCTGCCGCAAATTTAGCTCCTTTTGGGTGAACAGATACTTGAGACTTTGGTAGTCAGAAAAGACGTTACAGTGGACGCCAAAGAGATAGTGTCTCCATAACTTTAGAACGAAGACCACCGCAGCCAGTTCCAAATCATGAATTGGGTAGTTCTTTTCGTAATCCTTCAATTGCCTAGAAGCGTAGGCGATTACTTTCCCCTGTTGCATCAAAACACCCCCAAGACCGATCCTCGATGCGTCGCAGTATACTTCGAAATCTTCTCCGGGCGTTGGCAGTACTAGTATAGGCGCCCTGGTTAGCCTCCTTTTAAGTTCCTCGAAGCTCTCTTGGCACTTAGCCGTCCATACAAACTTCTCCCCTTTCTTGGTCAACCGGTTTAAAGGGGCCGCAATCTTCGAGAAACCCTCGACGAAGCGTCTATAATATCCTGCCAGTCCTAGGAAACTTCGTACTTCCGTCACCGACGTCGGCGGCTGCCAGTCAACCACTGCTTCTACCTTCTTGGGATCCACGGCGATTCCCTGTGCCGAGATCACATGTCCTAGGAAACCGACTTCGCGCAGCCAGAACTCACACTTCTTGAGTTTGGCGAACAGCTTCTGCTCTCTGAGGGTCTGGAGGATCGTTCGCAGATGGTCCTCGTGCTCCTCGTCGGTAGTGGAGTAAATCAGAATGTCGTCGATGAAGACCACCACGAACCGATCCAAGAAGGGTCTGAAGATCCGGTTCATCATATCCATGAAGACCGCGGGGGCGTTCGTAAGCCCGAACGGCATAACCGTGAACTCGTAGTGGCCGTACCGAGTCCGGAAGGCGGTCTTGGGGATGTCTTCATTTCGAACTCGGAGTTGATGATAGCCCGATTGTAGGTCAATTTTGGAGAAGACTGTCGCTCCCCGTAACTGGTCGAAGAGGTCGTCGATTCTGGGCAGGGGGTACTTATTCTTCACCGTAACTTTGTTTATCCCTCTGTAGTCGATGCAGAGACGCAGGCTTCCGTCTTTCTTCCGCACGAAGAGTACCGGTGCGCCCCAGGGTGACACACTCGGTCTGATGAACCCTTTATCCAAGAGGTCTTCCAGCTGTGCTTTAAGCTCCTTTAGCTCCGCGAAGGCCATTCGGTAAGGCGCCTTCGTAATTGGCTGCGTGCCTGGTAGTAGCTCGATAGGGAACTCCACCTCCCGCTCCGGAGGCATCCCGGGCAGTTCTGCGGGGAAAACGTCGGGGAAGTCCCTCACCACTGGAATGTCTGAAAGTGTCGACGAGGGTCGGGTGGCCAGATCCACCGATGCTAAATAGGCCACGCATCCACCCTCTACCAATTTTCTGGCTCGCGCCGCTGAGATGACCGCCGGGAAGGTGATGCTCTTGCCCGCCATATACACATGTTCAGGAAAACCCGGTTCTTGCAATCGCACTTGTCGCTTGTCACAGTCAATGAGCGCCTGGTACCTCGTGAGCCAGTCCATGCCCAACACCGCGTCGTACTCCTTCAAGGGGATTACCACCAAATCCCATGGGCAAACCAGTCGCCCAAGCTTAATCGAGCAGGCGGCCACTAAGCTGACCGCCTCCAAAGTCCCCCCCGCCGTTTGTACCGTCAAGAGATTTTGAAGGGGGGTCTCCTCGAGATCATGCATAAAAACGAAATCACGAGAAATGAACGAGTGTGTTGCTCCGGTGTCGAAAAGAGTTCTAGCACGGGAATTTGAGACGGAAGTAATACCTGCAAGTGCGTCTTCCGGCGGAACAGTCTCTTGGCGGGTCATTGAGAAAACTCTCCCGCCTGGTTGTAGCTGCCTGTCCTCCTCGCGCCGTGGTGCAGGGGGTCTGGAGGTCGACGCCATAGGTGCTTTCCCCCGCCCTGAGAGCTGTGGCGTGGGCGTAGAAGCCGCAGAGGATGCAGATCCCCCGCCCAAGGGGCAGTTGCGGCGGAAGTGCCCCGCTTTGCCGCATCGGAAACAGTGGTCACCCCTCTGGGGGCAGTCTCCCGCTCGGTGTCCTCCCCCACAAATAACGCAAGGCCTGTCTCCTGTCCTCGGTCCTCCTACCGGTGCGCTCCGAGATCCCGACTGTGGTCTCCACCGCTTGGGGGGTCGGCTACCACTAGAAGAGCCTCCTCCGGAATATTGCTGCGGTCGCTTCCTTTCCTCATGGTGCGCTGGGCCCTCCTTCCTGGCGCGAGTAACGGCGAACCCGCGCTCCACCACCGTGGCCCTGTCGACCACTTTTTGAAACGTGTGCAAATCGGCTGCTTGCACCACTTGGAAGATGTCACTCCGCAATCCATCCACGAAGAGCTGCGCCTTATGGGACTCGTCCCTGATTACGAAAGGGACGCAGTTGGCCAGTCGTACAAGTTCGCGCTGATAGGCCATCACCGTCTTACTCCCCTGTTGGATGTGGTTCAGGTCATCCTCCAGCTTCTTCTTAACGCTGCTTGTGAAAAAGGCCCCAAATAGCTCCTGCTTGAACACGGTCCATGACGGGAGTGCGGCGGTGCCCTTTGTGGGATCAGGGCGTATCGTCTTCCACCATAAGCGGGCGTTCCCCTCCAGGAAGTGGATCGCCAGGGGAACCCGCTCGTTGTCCTCCATGAGTAAGTCCTCAAATAACTTTTCCAGAGACCCCACCCACTTCTCGACGACCCACGGATCAGTCGTCTCCCCGTCGAACATGGGTGGGTCGTACTTCATAAAGTCGGCCAGGTTGGCCCGCACGCGGTCCCGCTCAGTCAGCGGAACTGACCCCTCCCCCGTGGCGGCGGCAGCTACGGTAGGGGTAGGTGTGACTACCGTCTCCTCAAGAGTAACCCTGCTGGTTGTCCCCGACGCCGGTCCCGTAGTCGCTGCCGGCGGCGGCACGGTCGGTGGTGCCGCGGCCGGTGCTGGCGGTGGTGCCGCGGCCGGTGCTGGCGGCCCCTGCGGAGGGACCGGGGCGGCCGGTGCTGGCGGCCCCTGCGGAGGGACCGGGGCAGCCGTCACTGCCGCGGCCTGCTGCTGTTGCGTCAATTAACGCACGTGGTCGGTGAGAGTGGCCAGTTGCCCCGCCATCTCCCGCAATTGCTGCCGCAGGAGCTGGTTCTCCGCGGCCGTCGACGTCGTCGCGTCTGCCTCGGCGTCCCCAGCCGACGATCTAGTACGGGCCATTACTGTGCACAAAAACATAAGTCAGCTCTGGACTCCCTTAACAAACAACGAACCCCCTTTCGAGGGAAGAGGACTCGGACTCATTTTCCCCCCCCTCGATCACTCGCGTCATATCCTACTTTAACCTATTCATTCCATTCCTTTGTAGTTAAGTGTGGCATTCCTATGGACGTCGGCACCAATTGTTGCGATTGAAAAATTTAGTCTCTGATACCATCTTAATCTGTCACGCCCCGGGGGATTAATTTAGCGGAAACGGATTACCAAAGGAATGTATTTACCTTTTTCTTTTTTTTTTTTTTTTGAAAACTTTCTTCCCCGGTGCGTGCCCAGATCCGCCGCATACACAGGATCACTCTACAAACGGACAGAGTCTCCCCTGTATATGCACGGCGTCGCGGTTTGTACAATGTTCAATAACGAGTAAATATTCAATCACAACAACCCAATGCATACAACCATTCACAATATACTGAATAAACTCACGGCCGATTAGTTTGAAAGGATAAAACACACAGTTGTTAAAACGGCGCCCACCCGGCACCCATATTTTGAAAACCCTTTTTTTCGAAAGCAACATAAACCCAGGGGTTTGGAAAGCAGTGCCCACACGACACTTAGGTTTTGAAATCCATTTTCGCAAATCATAAATCCACACGGTTTTGAAAACGGTGCCCACACGGCACCCGAGTTTTTGAAATAATAGTTTTCGCAATCTGTTCTTTTATTTGCTATTTTATTTTCCAAAGCGGCCCACAGAGATGTAAAGAAAACTAAACAATTCATTTGTCACCGTACCGACATCCACACCGACCCCACGAGGGTATCGAGAACCATCCACAGTCTACAAATAATAAATGGAATGCGAAAGTAAAAGGTAAAGTACTGTTCCGGTCTCCCGGGAACCAGAATCGCTAGCCGCGGCCTCACCGTCGCCTAACTCTCCCCCCTGTAGGACCCTGTCGCAAAGTGGAAAGTCAGCGACTAAACAAAAGTGATAAAGTAAAGCAGGTAAAGAAAACGTCCAACCGTAGTCTATCCGGAGCAACCACCCTCGCAAGGGAAAAGTAAAATCAAACACCTGTAAACCTGCAAAATCCGATCCCGTCGGACAACTAAACCGACGGATCGCACCGCGCCCAAGTCGGACAACTAAACCGAATGGGTCGCACCGCTCACACCTTGGCGCATCCAAGCCCCACAACTAAAGAGGCCCCACTCCGTCCTGTGGGTATACACGGGTCGCCGACCACTTTTCCGGAAAAGCACACCCTTTGCGGTGGCCAAACCGTGGGTGCGCGTGTTGCAGCCGAGCATAGTAACCATGAACCATATATATATATCAATGTATAAGAACCGTATGAAACAACATATACATATTCATGCTCGAGAACCATATATGAAACAGTATATATATACATATATATTCACAACATACACCTATCCATGCAAGCGAGCTACATGAAACCATATGTGTATCTAGTCGAAAGAACCGCAAAGCCATGACGAATGATAGATGCCTCCCTACTATGTTTAACCCAAGTACACGTAAGGTTTACCCCGCCCAACATGATGAAATTAAACGCCAAGACTTGAGAATACTAATAACCCACCTGTCGCTTGTGGCGATTAATGCTCGACTCCTCCGCGTCTCGGCACGCTCCCCGGACTACAAAAGAAACCCATGGAAGAGAGTCAGCGACTAACCAAAGTAACACGAGGAACAAAACTCACATAACCGGATCCCGCCATGGGACGGGGCTCTCGGGTCCGACGGCGGCGGCGGCGGTGATCGAGTCGGAACCCGGGGCAGCGGTATCCGTGCTGCCGCGTTGGCCGCACGCGTATCAGGCCCCGTGCGGTGTGAGGCCCGCACGGCTCCCTGACAGCGGCGGCCCCGCTCGGCGCCTGGCTCCGCGCGGGCGCCCAGCCCGCACGCACGGGCGGCCCCGCGCGGCGCCCAGGCTCCGCGCGGGCGCCCAGCCCGCACGCACGGGCGGCCCCGCGCGGCGCCCAGGCCCCGCGCGGGTGCCCAGCCCGCACGCACGGGCGGCCCCGCGCGGCGCCCAGGCTCCGCGCGGGCGCCCCGCCCGCACGCACGGGCGGCCCCGCGCGGCGCCCAGGCTACGCGCGGGCGCCCAGCCCGCACGCACGGGCGGCCCCCGCGCGGCGCCCAGGCCCGCGCGGGTGCCCGACCCGCACGCCCGGGTGCCCTAGCCCTGCGCGCACGGGCGCCTCGCGACGGCGGTGGTGCGGCCGGCCGGACCATCCCGCCTTCCCCCGTACGACGATCCGAAGGAAACCCTAGAAAAAAAATAAATAAAAACTCACCGAACTTCGTTCTTCCGATTTGCCGAAGAAGCGGGAGGAAGAGGAGAGGATCGTCCCACGTTCGCTTGCCGGGTTTCGTGGGAAGAACGATGGTCCCTTCCTTCTCGTCGTCGCGCTCCACGGATCTTCACTCCGTCTTGCACAAAGGCCGAGGTTTGGGAACGAAAGGGGTATCCTCGCTCGCACTCAAAAGGGGAACTAACGTACGGGATAAGAAGAGTGGAAAATAACCTAAGTCATCCTACACGAAAATAAAAGAAATTAAAACAGTCGGTCAAAACGGAGCGGGGGAAAGAAAAAGGAAACCCAAATCCCCAAATAAGAGAAATCGAACCCGGGTCTGATTTACCTCAACAGGCGTGCTAAACGCCCGAGCAGCCAACAAACTTGGGAAATTTATTCCGGGAGATTCTGGGGTCGGAAATCAGTTCCGATCGCGCCGATGAAATCCGTTTCGCGAGCTTTACTGTCTAAAAATACCCGCGAGCCCCGACGGCCTGCCCAGAAACAAAGAAATAAAAGTTACACCCCGAACCCCTTAGTCGGAACGCGGTTCAATCAGAACCAAGAGATTGCCCAAAAAGCATTAAACCCGCAGTTACTACAGTTGGACAATGAATCGGATGTACTTGCCATTAAGCACATGAAGGGTGAAGATGTGGACGCGTGGAATGCCGTTGCGTTGTTTTCTTCATCACTGGAAGCTGACTCATTTGACGTTGAGGTGTCATCCCAAGTGACTGCTTGCATCGCCTTCTTCTTTGTCGGATTCTTGTTGGGTCACTCCGTTGCAATGTGGCCGTAGCCTCGACATTTGAAGCATTGTACTTGTCCCTCTGAGTTTTTCTTATCCTTGGAAGAACTCTCTTGCTTTCTTCACTTAAGCTTGAAGAGCCTTTGCCTTTCTTCGACTTTTCGAAGGATGGAGTTTTGCTTGAGTTGCCCCTTCGAATGTTTCGGCGAAATTTACTCGTCAAGAGAGCGAGTTGCTTCTCAAAGTCCTCCATAGATAGGTTCTCGTCATCGTCTGAGGAGGATGAATCCGCGTCTTCTTCTTTAGTTGATTTCAATGCAAAACCTGAAGACTTAGATGAGGATGCTTTTCCAGAAGAATAGTTAGTAGGAAATGTCATTTCATAAGTTTGAAGTGCACCAACTAATTCTTCTACATGGATTTCGTCCGGGTGTTTAACTGTTTCAATGGCTGTAACCTTGGAACGAAATCTTTCAGGAAGAGTCCTTAAAATCTTTCTTACAACTTTAGATTCTGAAATTTTCTCTCCCAAGTTAGCACATGTATTCACGATGTCTTGCAATCGTGTATAATAATCTGTGAACGATTCATTTTGTGATGACCTGGACCTCTGCAGAGTTGTGGTAGGGTCATCGGTGACTTTGGGGGAGCCTGTTCTGTGTTTCGGGAGGTGTTGGTGCATGATTAGATACAAGTGTTGAACCTCGAGCTTTATTGGATCACTTGGATAACCGGAAGACCCCGTCGGATGTTTAGAAGTGTTTTCGCGCAAATCGGATATCAAATTTGGACTCGGCGTGAAATTCGGATTGAAAATACCTTTCCGGGAGCCTCCGGCAAATTTTAGGATTGGAATTTGGCAAAACGGACGCCGGATTTGGAATCAGCGCGTGAAAACGGTCAAGATGGGCTATTTACTTGTATTTTTCGGAGCTTGCTACAGTGCTTTTACTGTTCACCGCCGGAACAGTATTTTCCGGCGATCGCCGGCGGCGTCGGCGGCGGCGGGCAGCGGCGGAAGGCGGCGGAGGGCGCTCGGGCAGGCGCGCGCGGCCGCGGGCAGCGCGCAGGGGCGCGGGCAGGCGCGCGGTCCACGGCGGCGGGCGTGCACCGTGGCGGTGCCACGTGGCGGATGGTGGTTCGGCGGCTCACAGCGCGCGGTCCGCGGATTTTTTTTGGGTGCACGGTGGACCGACTGTGGGACACGTGGCGGAATGTGATTCGTTAGTGTTGTGGATCCGGTCCACGGGGAAATCTTGGTGCACGGTGGACCGTTGGACACGTGGCAGCATTTGTTTGGCTCGGTGTTGTGCTCCCGGTCCACGCAAGCGTGGAGCAGGTGCCGTACGCGACGTGCGGGCTGGTGCGGCGTGCGCGGTGCACGGGCGGTGCACGGTGGTTGGGGCCACGTGGCGCTCTGTCAGTGGCGGGTTCACGTGCTCCGGGCGCAGCGAAAATTTTGGAGGACACGATGGGTATTTTCTGAAAAGATTTTCTGGTTTTTCCCTTAAGTGCAATCCGAGGGCTCTTCAAGGGGGATTTTCGACCCCTTCGAGACCTCAGCTCGAAGGGGAGGTGAGAAGGAGATTTCTTCTCCTTCAAGTGAGGATTACACCCGCCAAGTTTCAGGATTTTAGGAGGCTCAAATCCCGAGGTTTTGGATTTTACGGCGCGGCGCGACGTTGCATTTCCTGTGTTCTTCTTCGGCGCAGCGACGGTGTTTTAGCTCTCCTGGTCTACCCCGAGCTCATTCTTCTGTGATTCTTGCGCCGAAAGACTCCTAACAGGTAGGGCTTCATCTTTCGTTTTGATCGCGCATTCTGATTTTAACTCCTTGGCACGGATCCCGAGGCATTAATGTGACCCCTTTTTCTGTGAGGATTGTGAGGACAGCATCGGAGTATTTTGGCCGTATCTTCGCGCACGAGCGTCTGACGGAGACGAGCTTATACAACTTTTTCATCTACAGATCGCAAGGAACGCGCTCGTATTTTTCTTGGAATTTTATGAGATTTTATTTCGAGGTGAAAATCACTGTTTTCTCAGTGTACAGTGCGCAGTCTTTTTCCACAGTTTGTTGTTTGGATCACCACCTTGCCGGATTTTTATCTTGACTTACCGAACTCTGATTTGGGCGTGCAAGGTACCGTTGCGAAGCTAGCGACGCAAGGATCGCTGTGATATTTTTCTTGGAATTTTCTGGGCATCTTCTGCAGGTGATAATTTAACAGTTTCGAATCGAGGTTGTATGTGGTTATAAGTGCTATAATTGGGAGCCTAAGTGTAATTAGTGAGCTTTGTATTGTATCAGGAATATTACGGGTGTGCTAAAATTGTGGGAGCAAGGATTTGGAGTTTTTGGTATTTTCAGCTGTACGGATTGGGACAGTTGCACTTCAGGTGGGTGGTTGTTGTTTACCTCTATTTTGACATGCTCACTAGGAATATTAGAGTGATCCCTCTATTTGGACATGCATGCTTAAAGTAATATAAAATTGTGAGCCCTTCATATGGAAATTACTATTGTGGATATTTGATAGTGGTTGGGACTTATACATGTTGGTATGGATGGAATGTTAGCGTTTAACCTTGCATGTGGATTGGATTATTTATTTGGACTATATGATTATCCTGTTAGTGGTTGGTACTATTTGAGGATTTTATGACATGCATAGGTGGATAGTGATGCTTTATCATGGAACATGGATTATAGACATGTGTGGTTGGATAATGTTTTAGCATGATGGTTATATCTATGCGGAGCTATTAATTGTTACACATGTGGAACCACTATTGGACACCTTTTCCTTTATTTCCTTGAGAACACTTGCATGCTTGTATGGACATCTAGATAGGCCATCTTTTATCGCTACACTTTCATGCTGGAACTTGACTTAGGAGAAACCTTGTTTGCTTCTTTTCTCCTTTTCGTTAGTCAGGTGGTTCTTGTTGCTCGGGTTTGAGCAGGGGTTTGGGATAGTGTAGCCGGGCCTGGATTGTGGATTATGGGTTTTGGCGGCGACCGCGGATATTGGGCGGTTGACCGGATGTCGGTTATAGGACATCGGTGATAGGGCATGATTATGGACTACGGGGTTTGTGGCAACCGCGGATAGTAGGCGGTTGACCAGATGTCGGATGTGGGACATGATTGTGATTGTGGGTTATTCCGGCGACCGCGGATGTTGCGCGGTTGACCGGAGGTCGGTTGTGAGACCTGGTCGTGGATTTTGGGGTATTGCGGCAATCGCGGATATTGGGCGATTGACCGGATGGTTACTTTTGCATCTGATTGGGAATCAGTTTTCTTTTAGTGGAGGGTTGTGTTCCACTGGGGCTTTATAGTTGTGAACCAGTCCTGCTTTTGATACTTATTACACCGGCGCGGTTATTGCCCGGTGATGCTTTCCTCGTGTGGGTCGCTCCCCTCGAGTTCCCCTCCGGAGGCCGGGGTCAGACAGTTATTGACGGTTTTGCTATCACATCGGCGCGGCTTATTTGCCCGATGATGAGGGCGGCAGCAGGAGTTTTGCTATCACATCGGCGCGGCTTCTTGCCCGATGATGAGGGCGGTACAGATTGGGTTCATCTGGGACGGTTGGTTATTGTTTCTTACGGTTATTCCAGTCTAGGACTGCATTTTAGAGGCATAGTAGTGGTAGATTTCCTTTTTCAGCAGTTTCATTTCTTACCACTCTTCTTTCCTTTTCGCCTCTGGTAGACCTAGTGGGTGCGTCAGAGTTTGAGGTTTTACCCACTAGGGGAGGCTACTGGTTTACTAGTAGTTCTCACCCCCATTCTTCTTTTCTCTTTTTCTTCTCCCTTGTTTTGCAGTGTCTTCTGCGGGTGCTGCTGGCTTTCAGTGGCGGGTCGAGGAGAGAGGACGGCTGAGTAGATAGATCTCGAGGCAGGATGAGCGTGTTAGCTGGACTGTTGGTGTACCCAGGTTTTCCTCAGACGGTTGTACTTTCACCTTTGGGACTGGCTTTTGCCAGCAGGTTGTATTTATTTATTGTGAGCTGGGAGAGACTGATGTATCATTTATACTGATGTATTGTATTTTATTTCCAGCTTCAGTCTGAGATGTATTAGATTTTAGTTCAGCTCTGTTTTTATTGCTCTTTTATTGTTATCTCTTATATCTGAGCAGGTTGTTGACGCTTCGTGTACACGGGAAATACCGTGTACACGGCGGATCTGTAGACGGGCCCGGGTTCTGGTTTACACCCGGGGCGTGACACATTTTCTGTTGGGTTTAGGTTAATAAGGATCTAAATAGGGGAAAAAACACCTAGAGGGGGGTGAATAGGTGTAAACAATAAACACTCAAAAAATCATTGTGCGATAAAACCCAATGCGGAAAAATAAAAGAACACACAAGATTTTTACGTGGAAAAACTCCAAACCGGAGTAAAAAACCACGGGACCGATAACACGGCGAAATCCACTAGAGTTAACACACGTACAAGGTGATATAACGTACTCACAGACGACTCAACCTTTTACCATACGCCCCTAGTCGATCTTCTCCGCTCGCTCCACGACGCTTCTCGAATCCACGATCCGCGCCCAACGCTGAATCCACAGCGTCCAACGTCGAGTCCACGACGTCCAACCGAATCCACGGTCTTCACCCAATGGTACGCTTCGAATCCACGAACGCACCTCGCTCCGAATCCACGAGAGCGGTAGCACCTTGAATCCACAAGGCCACGCGAGTCCACGCGCCGATTTTGGGATAAATCGTTGTTTGTTTGGGTGGTGATGATCCGCCGAATACTTAGATCAAGAGTAGATCGGAAATACCATCTAAGTATTCATTAGTTTGATTCAACTCAAGATATGAGTATGAAAAACCTAGAATCAAACTAATCAATATAGATGAAGAACCATAGAATAGATCTAATGATTTCCGTTCTTCTCTATATATGTGGATTTTTTCTTTTCGGCTAGGTTTTCTCAAATGGCCGAAATGCGGATCTATTTTCCGATGCCCTAGAGATGAAATAGAAGGGCTATATATAGGTTAGAAACCCTAGGAAGAATATTCGGATCAAAAACAAACTTTTCTGGAAAGTTTTACCGACGGCGATCCGGATTGCAAAGCCACGATCCGGATTGCAGAAGCACAAAATGCGGTTTCCAGAAAATAGCCTGTTCGGGATCCGGATCATAATCCCCGATCCGGATCGTTCATACATTTTCACAAAACACCCCATTCGGGATCCGGATTGCACAAGCTGTGATCCGGATTGCAGCAATGTATGAAACAAACACCTTTCGGGATCCGGATTGAAAGCCACGATCCGGATCCTGAACATGTTCCCAGTCCAGTTTTTGATGAATAAGCAATCAAAACCTCTTCCAAGTGTTTCTACACTATAAAAAGTATTCGGATCATCAAAATTATTTAGTTAAACGTACCTGATCCTTTTGAATTCTTCTTTCTTGAGATTGAGGTATATGATCCAAAGTTTCTTCATCTTCAATCTTCAAGACTTAATATATTCACGAAATACGCCAACTCAAATTCCGTAACAATCTCCCCCTTTGGCGGTTTCGTGACAAAACACAAATCCACAAAGAAAATTCAAAAAGGATATTTTTGTTGCTATCACCATACAACAAAAATTTACAAAAGAGTTCCAGGAATTAAATACATGAGATAAACTCCTAAGACAGACTCTAGACTTAGACATCTGTTATCTCTGCACACAGAAAACATTCTTGACAAAAGAAATCGTTAGATACCTCAAGAATTGAAACATTCAAAACCAGATACAGAGATAGAGTTTTTCTCATCATGACATTTGAAAATATCAGATATGTAAGAGAACCATAATTAAAACCAACATATCCTCTAAGCAGTTGAAAACCAAATGTCAAAGTATGTTAGTCCAACATCAACTTGTTAGTCATATTACATGCCCAAATAGTTAGTCAAATAGTTAGTATAGAAGCATGCCACAAATCACAAAAGAAAAACCAAAGTTGAGTTGAGATTCATACTTACCTTGATATCATCGATATTCACAATCATTGTTCATTGTTTTCGCTAACTCTCTCCCCCTTTTTGTCACAAAACAAGCCAAAACGTAGCCAAAGCTACAATATGTAAGGAGAGTAAATAAAGACATAAAGTTCTAAAAATATGCACAAACTGAGAACTAATCTAAAAGAATCAATTAGACTAAAAATCCTGCACAAGAGGAAAAGAAAAGAGAATTAGTCAAAAATGATCAGTCGTCAGAATCAGTGTCGTCCGAACTTGTGCAACCCATCTTGTAGAACATCTTTGTCATTCGCTTGTTCATTGAATTTAACTTCTTCGTGATGGAAATGTGAGCTGCTGTGGTGATCTCAAGCTCATTTGCCATTCGTTGTTGTTCCTTCAAAATCCGTTCTTGCTTGACAGTTAATTGTTGTTGCAACTTGAAGATCGAGGCCAATGATGCTTCATTATCATCGCCAGTTTCTTGTCGAGACGGAGATGCAGCCGTGCTTGTACCAGGCTTCGTTCCAGATGCAGAAACTTGAGTAACATGTGGCAATGTGTGAAGGGATTTTACTATTGTCGACTCATCAATCATGTTCAGACATTGATGATAAGTTGTAGATGTGATGACAACTTGAAATTTCTTTAGAATCCTCATTATGATCAGCGGAAATGGAATCCTTTCAGTAGGATGAGGATGCTCAACATATCTCGCCATTCTATTCCAGATGATGTACGGAATGTTGATATTCAGTGCCGTTGCCTCGGAAGGATGTCCTATGAGATACAGAAACAACAATCGTTCCCATCTCACAACCTTCGTCTGCATATTTGGAAGTATATTGTAGCATGTGATGAAGTTTAAGAAGCGATATTCCAGACGAAGTTCTTTAGATCGAACAGATTTTCCGGTTGATTGTGTGCCCTCGAGACAAATTCCCTGGATAACTTTTTGCCATAAAGTGTTTGTCAAATTTACCCCCTTCAAATAGTGAACTCCTGTTTTGCTGGCTTCCATTCCCAAAACTTCGCCAATCAAGTGTGGAGTAATCTTAAACCGTGTCCCTCCGATATTCGTGTAGAACTCCATAGGACCATTCTCAAACTCTCGAAGATGTCGTGCATTGGTATAGAATGTTCTCACATGGTGCAGGCAGTAGCCGAGAGTTTCTGGGAAGCGACACACTTGAATGAGATTCGCTTGTTCAATCAAAACACCAAATTCAGGGCAGTGACCTCGTAGGGCCTCAATGTTTACGTGCCTTTCTCCAATGCATTCGCGATGTGCAAACGCTCTAAGACGATCAACATTAATGACTACTTCTTCGACACGTGGCGGAGAATCAGGGGCTATTGGTGAATCCACATTAGTGTCTTGTCTTAGTCCAAAACGTCGAGTAATTCGTTTCCGTTTTATGGAGATAGTTGGAGCAGACATTGGTGCTTTCGCAGAGTTCAATGGTGCTTTTCCTTTTTGCTTTAAGTCAGTAGGCAAAACCTCATCATCATCATCATCCGTCAACAATCCCAGTGTACTTCATCCGGTTTTCTTCAAGTTCTGTGTCACTTATAACATCGACTTCTCCTTTTCTTTGGAGTTTCTTGGCCCTTTTCAACTTATTAGTTGCTCTAGTGAGCACCATCGAAACCAGTAACAGAACTAACAACGAAAGTGCCATTGAACCCAGTGCTTTGAGTTTCGAAAAGTGTCCTGTGCAACCAACTCAAGAACATATGAAAGATTGTCAATTTTGAAAAATCTTAACACATTGTACCTAGACAATCATAATCATATAGAGAAGCCAAGAATCAAATTAGTTTTCCAAAAAGAATTTCAAAAATAGATCAATTTCATGATTTACAAAAATTCCTCTTTTATGCCCTAAAACCGAATTTTTAGAAATCGAAGGCTAAAAACTCGTTAACCAGATGAAATCACAGCATAAAAGTAAAACTAATTGATCCAGAGTTCTTATGTCAAAAGAAATTTGATCAAAAACCAATCACAAACGAAAAAGATCCAAGATTTCAACTCACGTTTGATGAAAAACTGTAAAAACCGAGTTTTGATCAATAAAACTTACTTGAATCCGAAGAACTTCGAGTTTTGAGGCTTCAAACAGCAAGAGATCTAGAGAGAGAAGCTCTAGAGACTTGAAAACCAGAGATTAGGGTAAAGAAATCAAAAATCTGGATGTTTCTATATAAAACCCTAGCCGCGATCCGGATCGGCCGAGAATGTGATCCGGATTGGCCACTCGCAGGAAAAATCCTGCGTTCGGGATCCGGATCACTTGACCCGATCCGGATCGGCTACACCTTTTTCTTCAGAAAAAGTTAGAAAAATACACTAAAATCCAGAAAAAGTATGTAAGCACATTACCATGTCAACTTTAAACAAATGGCATCGTTTCACACAACAAGAAATAGATTATGAGAAATCTATCAAAAATATCCAAAAATGAAACGAAAACTTACGAAAGTTAAAACACTTAAAGTTGAACAACTTCAATAACATCTATCTTGATCTTATGTGTAATGCCTTTATCAAATCATCAATTTTAGTAAAGAAAATGAAATACCAAGATCAATAGATGTTTGAAATCCCAGATAAGTTAGATAATATATCTAGACAATCTGTTGAAGGAGTGGCTCTTTGAGCATCTTAAATCAAAAATCCCACCTTATACCAACCATGAAATACGACTGAGTCAAGTATTTCAATATGAGTTTTATCAACAATTTTTCAAACAAAAATTTGCTTTTCATTCATGGAGTATCTTTTTCTTTCATTTTCTCCATGTGGTGGTAGTTTTCACACTCCTCATTGGGATGTAACTCTTTCCACATCTTTTGAGCATTTCACATATCATTGACTCCCCCTCAATTGGCTATCAATTATATAATATATAAGGTATTCAACCAAACCATTGATCTCGAATTCATACTCGACTAAGCAATCAAATATGATAATGACTATACCAAGAGATCATGAGAGAGAAATTGACTTTGATCACTTAGAAGATGGTTTAAATAACGTAAATGATCATTGCAACATTGAAACATTATGACATCAAAAACATAATAAATTTCTAAAGGCACGAAAAGGATGCAATTAAAGTCAATCATGATATATGCTCAATTAGTGTGCTATGTACAGAACATAGATAAAGAACAAAACAAAAACAAAAACAAAACCTAATCTAAGCAAAGGTTTCAAAAGAGTTTATTTCAAGGAAAGCATGCCAATTGCTTTACGCAAGTGAATAAAACGTTTTTGATCCAAAGGTTTTGTTAAGATGTCGGCTAATTGATCCTCAGTTGAAATATATGACAGTTGAAGAATGTTTGATTCAACTAGCTCTCTAAGAAAATGATATCTAAGTTCAATATGTTTTGTTCTAGAGTGCAACACAGGGTTTTTAGAAATGTTAATAGCACTAGTGTTGTCACATAAAATGGTTACCGAAGATGTTGAAATCCGGAAATCGCTCAACACGCTCTTCATCCAAATCAATTGGGTTGAACAACTTCCAGCAGAAATGTACTCCGCTTCGGCAGTCGAGAGTGCTATGCAATTCTGTTTCTTACTGTGCCATGCAACAAGGCAGTGGCCTAGATAGAAGCATGCACCACTCGTGCTTTTCCGGTCATCCACCGATCCAGCCCAATCGGCATCTGAGTATCCAACAATATCCAATGTCGTTCCCATAGGATACCAAATTCCGAAATTGATTGTACCTTTGATATACCGGATGATCCGCTTCACCGCTTTCAGGTGAACCTCCTTCGGTGCTGATTGATATCTCGCACAAATCCCAACACTGAAGGATATATCCGGGCGACTAGCCGTGAGATATAGTAGACTCCCAATCATACTGCGGTACAGTTTCTCGTCTACATTCTCACTTTGTGATTCACTTCCAAGTCCCTTATGGCTAGTTCCCATTGGAGTCGGAAAATCCTTAGAATTTTCAAGATCAAACTTCTTAACCAACTCCAGTGCATACTTGGATTGACACAAGTGAATTCCTTCATCGTTTTGTTTAACTTGTAATCCAAGAAAATAATTCAACTCGCCCATCATGGACATCTCAAATTCGCTTTCCATGGTCTCCGCGAATTTAGAAGCATCATTATCTCTCGTTGCTCCAAAAACAATGTCATCAACATAGATTTGAGCAACTATGAAATTGTTTTGATAATGCTTCACAAAGAGAGTCCTGTCAGCTCCCCCTCGAGTGTAGCCCTTTTCCAAAAGGTGCTTTGTCAACCTTTCGTACCATGCTCGCGGTGCTTGTTTCAGACCGTAAAGAGCCTTTTTCAATCGAAAAACATGGTTAGGTAGTTTATGATCCACAAAACCTTTCGGTTGAGCTACATAAACTTCCTCATTTAAAAATCCATTTAAAAAGGCGCTCTTAACGTCCATTTGAAATAATCTGATTTTGAAATGACAAGCGATCGCAAACAGTATACGAATGGACTCGAGTCTAGCTACAGGGGCGAAGGTTTCATCAAAGTCTATACCTTCTACTTGAGAATAGCCTTGAGCAACTAACCTTGCTTTGTTCCTGATGATAGTACCTTCTTCGTTTTTCTTGTTCTTGAAGATCCATTTGGTACCTATCACATTGTGTTGCTTCGGAGGCTTCGTCAGTTCCCAGACTTTGTTTCGCTCAAATTGATGGAGCTCTTCCTGCATTGCTTTAATCCAGTAATCATCTTGGAGAGCTTCATCAATATTCCTTGGTTCGATTTGAGATACATAGCATGCAAATCCGCAAACCAATTGTCTCCGTGTTCTGACTCCTTCTTGTGGATCTCCAATTATGTTCGATTCAGGGTGATCCTTGGAGATGCGTAGCGTTTGAGGTAGAGGAGTAGGCGGAGGTACACGAGATGATTCCTGCACATCAGATAAGCTAGAAGAACCGTTAGATGCATCAACATTGTTATCGAAAAAATTGTTAGAGGAAGATGCATTAGCAGGTGTATCATCATCAAGAGAGATATCGAGGGTAGATTTTTCAGATTCAAAATGAAAAGCTTCATCTACCTTAACATTTATCGATTCTACGATCGTCTTAGATTCTAAGTTAAAAACTCGATATGCTCTGCTGTTTGTAGAATAACCTAAGAAAATCCCTTCGTCACTTCGAGAGTCAAATTTTCCAAGATTCTCACGATCACGTAAAATAAAACATCGACTCCCAAAAATGCGAAAATATTTGATGTTAGGTTTTCTACAGAACCAAAGTTCATATGGTGTATTCAAAGTCCCCGGGCGCAAATACACGCGATTGATAACATAAACAGCAGTGTTTACCGCTTCAGCCCAAAAGTAGAAAGGTAAGTTCCGGCTGTGAAGCATCACACGTGCCATTTCCTGTACGACCCTGTTTTTGCGCTCGACTACACCATTTTGTTGAGGTGTGTAAGGTGCGGAGAATTCATGTTTAATGCCATTAGAAACGCAAAAATCAATGAATTTGGAATTTATGAATTCCCCACCTCTATCACTCCTTACTCGAGTAATCCTATCATTCTTTTCTATCATAATACGATTGCAGATTTCGAGAAAAGAATCAAAGGTATCAGCCTTTTCTTTTAAGAAAGCTACCCAAGTATATCTAGAAAAATCATCAACCAACAAGAAAATATACCATTTACCTCCCAAAGATGGTTGACGAGTTGGCCCCATTAAGTCCATATGCAAAAGTTCCAAAGGCCGTTTTGTACCTATGTGGTTCAAATTCTTGTGTGCAGTCCTAGACTGTTTTCCCTTTTGGCAACCGCCACACACAAGGTTTTGTTCAAAAGAAAGTTTTGGAACCCCCTTGACCACATCTTTATTTGAAATTCTAACAAGTTCCTTAAAGTTTATGTGACCTAGCCTTTCATGCCAAAGTGTTTCATTTTTCAAAGATGCTAGGTTACATTTTTCAGAAAGCTTAGAAGGAACTACATAACAGTTGTTTTCAGATCTAACCCCCTTTAAAAAGAAAGCATGGTTCATGTCAGTTACAGTGCATTTATCAGATGAAAAATTAACTGAATAACCACTATCACACAGTTGACTTATGCTTATGAGGTTAGTCTTAAGGCCATGAACAAATAATACATTATCTAGAACCGGGCCATCTGGAATAGCTACCGTTCCCTTTCCAACAATTTTGGAAGACCGACCATCTCCGAAAACAACAAGTCCTCCGGAGTTTTTCTCAAAAGTTTGAAAACAGTTTTTATCGCCGGTCATATGACGGGAACACCCGCTATCCAGGTACCAAGACGAACTATCATATGCATGCAAAGAAACATTGGTAGCAAGACAGGGAAAGATCTCACCTTTGCGCACCCATACCTTTTTGAAGTGCGTCGGTAATGGTCGTGAAGTTGATTTCCTAGGTGAGAGCGTCTTGCCTGAAGAATTGCTGCTCCTTGATGATGTCGTCTTGAGAGATGTACTACCACGGCTCTTTTCCGTCAATTTGATTGGAGTTGTTTTCCGAGGAATAGCCCTTTTGGTAGTCATTGCAAGATGTACTTGAGGTGTGCGTTTGGCTCCCATCTTGCAGTTTCTTCTTATGTGCCCTGCAATGCCACAACGAAAACATACCTTCACTCTTGTCGATTCCGAAGAAGATGTAGTAGGTTCGTTGTCGTTGCTTGTCGTGAACACCGGTGTCGGAGGAGGAGATACCGACTGAGGCACAAATACTGTACCACTCGAACTTGGAATGTCTCCAGTTTGAGTGTATCCGAGGCCGAACTTGTTTCTCTGACCGAGACCAAGGAGTCTGTCCAACTTACTCCTTCCAGAAGAGAATCTCTGTAAGTCATCCTTCAGTTGGCGTATGGTCTCTGTCATTTCCAATTTTTCCTGTCGGGCCTCGCCGTAGAGCTTCAAGAAGTAATTTGCTTTGTTCACCATATCCATATAATTCTTCTCGAATTGCTCATTGGACTCTTGAAGGGAAACATTTGTTTTAATCAGATTGTCCCTTTCCACTTCAAGATCGGTTGAGATAGAGGTTACTCTTTTTACTTCATCTTCAAGATCCTGCAACCTCGCTTTCAACCCCTTATTTTGCTTAGCCAGTTTCTTTGAATCCCTCAAAAGTTTATGGTAGGCTAATGCAAAATCTTCACCTTCCGAATCATCTGATTCATCGTCCGTTGCAATCTTTTCACAGTGGAGTTGGACAGTGAATCGGATGTACTTGCCATTAAGCACATGAAGGATGAAGGTTTGGTGGACGCGTGGAAAGCTGTCGCGTTATCTTCTTCATCACTTGAGGATGACTCATTTGACGTGGAGTTGTCATCCCAAGTAACAACTTGCATCGCCTTCTTCTTAGCCGGATTCTTGTTGGGACACTCCGTTGAAATGTGGCCATAGCCTCGACATTTGAAACACTGAACTTGTCCCTCAGAACTTTTCTTATCCTTTGAGAAGTTCTCTTGCTTTCTTGACTTGTGGCTTGAGAATCCCTTGCCTTTCTTGGACTTTCGAAGGATGAAGATTTGCTTGGATTTCCCCTTCGAAAGCTGCGGCGAAACTTCCTTGTCAAGAGAGCGAGCTGCTTCTCAAAGTCCTCCATAGAAATGTTCTCGTCGTCGTCCGAGGAGGAAGAATCCGCGTCTTCTTCTTTAGTTGTTTTCAATGCATAACCTGAAGACTTAGAAGAGGATGCCTTTCCAGAAGAATAGTTAGTAGGAAAAGTCATTTCATAAGTTTGTAAAGCACCTACTAATTCTTCTACACGCATTTCGTCCGGGTGTTTAATTGTTTCAATGGCTGCAACCTTCGGGCGAAATCGTTCAGGAAGAGTTCTTAGAATTTTTCTTACAACTTTAAATTCTGGAATCTTCTCTCCCAAGTTAGCACATGAGTTCACGATGTCTTGCAATCGTGTATAATAGTCAGTGAAAGATTCATTCTCTGCCATAGAGATAGAGTCAAACTTGCTCGTGAGCATTTGCAGTTTCTGAATCTTCACTAAGTTAGTTCCCTCATGCGTAACTTGAAGAATATCCCAGATTTCCTTCGCTGTCTCACATGCCGAGACGCGAGAGAACTCAGTTTGTGACAAAGCATTAAATAGAGCATTAATCCCTTTGCCATTGTAAGAAGATAAGTCTATCTCTTCCTTGGTCCATTTCGACCTAGGTTTTAAGGTGCGAACATCATCTAAAATTTCAGTTGGATTAGACCATCCTAATTCAATTGATTGCCACACCCTTTCGTCGATGGAAATTAAGAAAGCTTTCATCCGTACTTTCCAGTACGCATAATTTGTTCCATCAAAGAAAGGGGGTCGATTGATGTTTCCACCTTCAACCATTGTTTACAACCCTATTCCCGCTCTGATACCACTTGTTGGGTTTAGGTTAATAAGGATCTAAATAGGGGAAAAAACACCTAGAGGGGGGTGAATAGGTGTAAACAATAAACACTCAAAAAATCATTGTGCGATAAAACCCAATGCGGAAAAATAAAAGAACACACAAGATTTTTACGTGGAAAAACTCCAAACCGGAGTAAAAAACCACGGGACCGATAACACGGCGAAATCCACTAGAGTTAACACACGTACAAGGTGATATAACGTACTCACAGACGACTCAACCTTTTACCATACGCCCCTAGTCGATCTTCTCCGCTCGCTCCACGACGCTTCTCGAATCCACGATCCGCGCCCAACGCTGAATCCACAGCGTCCAACGTCGAGTCCACGACGTCCAACCGAATCCACGGTCTTCACCCAATGGTACGCTTCGAATCCACGAACGCACCTCGCTCCGAATCCACGAGAGCGGTAGCACCTTGAATCCACAAGGCCACGCGAGTCCACGCGCCGATTTTGGGATAAATCGTTGTTTGTTTGGGTGGTGATGATCCGCCGAATACTTAGATCAAGAGTAGATCGGAAATACCATCTAAGTATTCATTAGTTTGATTCAACTCAAGATATGAGTATGAAAAACCTAGAATCAAACTAATCAATATAGATGAAGAACCATTGAATAGATCTAATGATTTCCGTTCTTCTCTATATATGTGGATTTTTTCTTTTCGGCTAGGTTTTCTCAATGGCCGAAATGCGGATCTATTTTCCGATGCCCTAGAGATGAAATAGAAGGGCTATATATAGGTTAGAAACCCTAGGAAGAATATTCGGATCAAAAACAAACTTTTCTGGAAAGTTTTACCGACGGCGATCCGGATTGCAAAGCCACGATCCGGATTGCAGAAGCACAAAATGCGGTTTCCAGAAAATAGCCTGTTCGGGATCCGGATCATAATCCCCGATCCGGATCGTTCATACATTTTCACAAAACACCCCATTCGGGATCCGGATTGCACAAGCTGTGATCCGGATTGCAGCAATGTATGAACAAACACCTTTCGGGATCCGGATTGAAAGCCACGATCCGGATCCTGAACATGTTCCCAGTCCAGTTTTTGATGAATAAGCAATCAAAACCTCTTCCAAGTGTTTCTACACTATAAAAAGTATTCGGATCATCAAAATTATTTAGTTAAACGTACCTGATCCTTTTGAATTCTTCTTTCTTGAGATTGAGGTATATGATCCAAAGTTTCTTCATCTTCAATCTTCAAGACTTAATATATTCACGAAATACGCCAACTCAAATTCCGTAACATTTTCTGCCATGAAAATGGAGTCAAACTTGCTCGTAAGCATTTGCAGTTTTTGAATCTTCACAAGGTTTGTTCCCTCATGTGTAACTTGTAGAACACCCGATTTCTTTGCAGTCTCACATGCCGAGACACGAGAGAACTCATTTGCGACAAAGCATTAAATAAAGCGTTAACACCTTTGCCGTTGTAAGAAGATAAATCATCTCTTCTTGGTCCATTTCGACCTAGGTTGATGGTGCGAACATCAGCAATAATTTCAGTTGGATTAGACCATCCTAATTCAATTGATTGCCACAAAACCCGTTCGTCGATGGAAATTAAAAGGCTTTCATCCGTACTTTCCAGTAGGCATAATTTGTTTCATCGAAGAATGGGGTCTGTTGATGTTTCCACCTTCAACCATTGTTTACAACCCTATTCCGCTCTGATACCACTTGTGGGGTTATATACTTTCCAGTAGGCATAATTTGTTTCATCGAAGAATGGGGGTCTGTTGATGTTTCCACCTTCAACCATTGTTTACAACCCTATTCCCGCTCTGATACCACTTGTTGGGTTATATATAATTGGATCTAAATAGGGGAAAAAACACCTAGAGGGGGGTGAATAGGTGTAAACAGTAAACACTCAAAAGTCGTTGCGCAATAAAATCCAATGCGGAAATAAAAAATAACACGCAAGATTTTTACGTGGAAAAACTCCAAACCGGAGTAAAAAACCACGGGACCGATCACACGGCGAAATCCACTAGAATTAAACACGTACAAGGTGATTTACCGTACACACTTACGACTCAACCTTTTCCATATGCTCCTAGTAGATCTTCTCCGCTCGCTCCGCAATGCTTCTCGAATCCACGATCAGCGCCCAACGCCGAATCCACGGCGTCCAACGTCGAGTCCACGACGTCCGACCGAATCCATGGTCTTCACCCAGTAGCACGTCTCGAATCCACGAACGTACCTCGCTCCGAATCCACGAGAGCGGTTGCACCTTGAATCCACAAGGCCACGCGAGTCCACGCGCCGATTTTGGAAAAATCGTTGTTTTTGGGTGGTGATGATCTGCCGAATACTTAGATTAGAAATAGATCAGAAATACCATCTAAGTATTCATTAATTTGATTCTACTCAAAATTTGAGTTTGGAAAACCTAGAATGAAATTAATCAATATAGATGAAGAAATATAGAATTAAATCTATTGATTTCCTTTCTTCTCTATATGTGGATTTTTCTATTTCGGTCGTATTTTTTCGTTCTATTCGTCTGTACCCTAATAAAAAATTATAGGGTCTATTTATAGGTTAGAAACCATTGGAAGAAGATAAGCATAAAAACTAACCATTTCTGGAAATTTACAGGACGACAGTCCGGACTGGAAATGGCGGTCCGGACTGTCTCAGCGAAATAGACTTTTTCCAGAAAAGAGGACATTCGGGGTCCGGACTGAAATTCCACGGTCCGGACTGTTCATGCAATTCCTTCAAATTTCACGTTCGGGGTCCGGACTGAAATTCCATGGTCCAGACTGGAATTGCTGATGAACCAACCTCTGTTCGGGGTCCGAACTGTAATGTCCGATCCGGACTCCGAACATGTAAAGTGTCCAGTTTTTGATTTTTATGCAATTACAAATTCATCCAAGTGTTTCTACACTATAACAAGTATTCGGATCACCAAAAATCTTTAGTTAAACGTACCTAATCCTTTTGAATTCTTCTTTCTTGAGATTAAGGTATATGATCCAAACTTTTTATCTTCAATCTTCAAGACTTAGTCAATTTCACGAAATACGCCAACTCAAATTCCGTAACACGCTAAACCAAAACAAGGACAAGACCTCCCCCACCTACTATAACAGGGTAAGGGCGAAAAGGTACATGGTAGGCATGGGTGGGACACCCCGATGGCGGACCGAAAGCTAATCACGAAAAGAGGAGAAGGAAAAGAGAAGAAAGAAAAACAAAAAGAAAACGGACCAACTAAGGTGGGGTCATGCCTGATGCTACCCTCCTCGGGATAGTGCGACTTCTGCTAGGCCATCGCGGGGGCCTCTACCGCAGCCCACGGGCCAGTGACGCACGGCGTAGCGTCCTATGGCCCCAGAGCCACTACGGTCGTCTTCGGGCGAGTGGGCGGATCGGGACTTCTGCGGGAGGGTTCGACGTCAACCAGGTCGTCCTCCAACGGGTCGTCCTCGGACGGGTCCTCCTCCGTTGGGTCATCTTCTGATGGGTCATCTTCTGACGGGTCGTCGGTGGGAGTCTTCTGCGGAACGGTGACGGCACTCTTCTCCCTCTGTTGTGGCGCAAGAGGGGCTTTTGCCGTCTTTGTAGGACAGAAGGGGCGAAGATGGCCCGGCTTGCCGCATCTGTAGCAGTGATCCTGTCTCCAGGCGCACTCAGTCACCTCGTGCGGTCCTCCGCAGATGATGCAAGGTCTTCCTCCTGGTCCCTGTCTTCTCGTCGGCGCACCTCTGTTCTCATGCTTCGGCTTCAAGCGTCTGGATAGTTGGCCGTCCCTGGCGGTGCCTTTCTCGGGGTGCAGGTAGGGTCACTTCTGGCCCTTGTTGGGCCCACTGTTCTCCCGTCGGACTCGAGGGCCCGCCAGCCCCTGCTCTACCCACATGGCCTGGTCAACTGCCTCTCGAAAAGTGGGCATACTTGTGGTAGGCACCACTCCGCATGCGTCACCCCTTAGGCCGTCCTTAAAGGAGTGAGAGGTGTACAGTTCACTTCTCCCGAAAGAAGGGACGCATTCGGTCTCGGTAATGTCCTGCGCCAAGGCATACATGCGCTCCGCAAGGGTTAGCAACAGTTCGGCCATATCTCGTAGCCGCTGGCGCAGTAGCAGAAACACCACGTCCGTTGGAACTGTCGTATCCATCCCTGGGTCGCTGGAAGAAAAATTAAATCCGGCCTTTACCTATGTACACATAAAAACGAGTCAGCCCTAGACTCAACTAGGCTAGCACCGTAACTATCGGTTAACATGGGATTCCCACTACCCTTCCCTGAGATGCCCGCACTCTCCGTACCTATTCCTCAATTATCTCATCGGTTGGCTGCCAGTGGTATCGCGCTCGGTGGGTGTTGGATGTTGACTGCTGTGGTTAAAGTGATTTTTTTTTCTCTGATACCATATAATCTGTCACGCCCCGGGGGTTTTTCAGTTAAGTGGAAAACGTGAATTATTAAAAACTTTCTTCTTTTCTTTCCAATGTCCCCCGACACGCGCCAAACCCGCCACACGTGTAAATTCCTCAACCGCGAATGCGGAGTCTCCTTTGCACATGCACGGCGTTACATCCACAGCATTCACTTTAACCACACTAGTTCGTACAAGTAAAGGAAAGTAAAACAACATTTTGCATAAGAAGTTAAGAGGCCCACTAAGTTTTGAAAGGATAAATTCACAGGATTTTGGAAACGGTGCCCATCCGACACCCATTATTTTCAAAAGTTGTTTTTGCAAACATTTTTTTATTTTGAAAATAGGCCGAAAAGCTAATGAGCACGAAAGTAAAAGGATCACCACAATAATTAAACATCCACACACAACACAGTCAAATCCACTCACACATAAGTAATCACTACGAAGATAACGCGTATAAATCCTAAAAATGTCACTCATGGAGACACTAAAAATATAGCACATCCTCGGTATCGTCCTCAAAGCCGTCCCAAGCTCTCGCCCAACCAAACCTGTCACGGAGTGGGGAGTCAGTGACACATCCAGGGGACAAAATAAATAAGGGCGAAAGCATGCTATAACAGAGAAACTGAAAGTAAAGCAAATCGAAACACCAGAGCGTCCACGCCCCCCCCCCCCCCCCCCCCTCCCCTCCCCCCCCCCAAGAATCCATAGTACCCTATGACAATCAAACATGTGCACCTGCCACTGTAACAATAGATATGTGTACCTGCCTCTGTAACATTCAAATATGTGTACCTGCCCTTGTAACATTCAAATATGTGCACCTGCCCCTGTAACAATCAGATATGTGTACCTACCCCTGTAACATTCAAATATGTGCACCTGCCCCTGTAACAATCAGATATGTGTACCTACCCCTGTAACATTCAAATATGTGCACCTGCCCCTGTAACAATCATATATGTGTACCTGCCCCTGTAACATTCAAATATGTGTACCTGCCCCTGTAACATTCAAATATGTGCACCTACCCCTGTAACAATCAGATATGTGTACCTGCCCCTGTAAGATTCAAATATGTGCACCTGCCCCCCGTAACAATCAGATATGTGAACCTGCCCCCTGTAATATTCAAATATGTGCACCTGCCCTCCTTGTTGCTTATAACCCCACCACGGAAAATTGAGCTGCCCCTGAGTAACCGCAAGGGGTCCCCATTACGGCACCTTGTGGGGTACACGGGCCAACGTGCCATCTTTTCGGAAAAATACACCAGTGCGGTGGCCAAACCGCCGGTGTGTGTGCAAGCAACCATGGGCTCACAAATTAAGGATCATGTGTGTTGTAAGACAGTACGTAACATTCAAATATGTGCACCTGCCCCTCCTTGTTGCTTATAACCCCTTCACGAAAACTCGTGCAGCCCCTGAGTAACCGCGAGGGGTCCCCACTACGACACCTTATGGGGTACACGGGCGAACGTGCCATCTTTTCGAAAAAATACACTAGCGCGGTGGCCAAACCGCCGGTGTGTGTGCAAGCAACCATGGGCTCAGAAATTCAGGATCATGTGTATTGTAAGACAGTGCGACCCTCGGTCGCCATAGATAGTGGTAATAAAGATGCATGTGTAAAATGGGGGTTAGTTGAGATCACGATGTATCTATTGTTATGCTCATGCGTAAACATAATATTAAATACTGAATTCCAGAGATGACAGAGAAGGTACCCACCTCGACCAGTGTTAACCGGACCACCCGAAGTCGACTCGCGGCTCCCCCCGGGACGACACCCCGACCTATGGAGTCCCAAGGAAAACAACCGTTAAGACCTAGGACTGATTGCGAAGACATGACACACAAACGACTCAACAATAATTAAGTGGCAGTCGGGACAAGAAAGCGCATGACGGAAAAACAAAGGAGGTGAGCGGCGGCGACACGGCGAGGTCACCGCAAATGTAGTGGCAGCGGCGTAGCGGGACGCCTCGCGCGGCACAGACCCCGTGCCGGTGGCACGGTGGCGACAACGAGCCCCGCCCGGGCGCATGCCCACGCGGGCGACGCGGGCGCATGCCCGCGCGGCGGCACGGCAACAGCGCGATGGCAGCGAGGCCCCGCGTGGGCGCTTGCCCGCGTGGCGGCACGGCAACAGCGCGATGGCAGCGAGGCCCCGCATGGGCGCTTGCTCGCGCGGCGGCGCGGCAACAGCGCGACGGCAGCGAGGCCCCGAACGGGCGCATGCCCGCGTGGCGGATAGCCCCACGCGGGCACATGCCCGTGCGGCGGCGGCCCGCAGCAGGTGGCCCCGCATGGGCGCATTCCCGCACGGGCGGCGTTCAGCGGCGGATCGCCCCGCGCGGGCACGTGCCCATGCGGGCCGCGGCGCGGCTGCAGGTAGCCTCGCGCGGACACGTGCCCGCGAGGGTGTCACGCCCCGGGGGTTTCATTAAGCGGAAGACGACCACTGAAAAGATTTGAATTTGCGTATATATATATTTTTTGAAACCAAACTCCCCGGTGCATGCCCAGACCCGCCGCATATACAAATTCACTCTGTGAACGGGCAAAGTCTCCTTTGTATATGCACGGCGTCCTGAATACAACAACCATGCAACTATCACTTTAACCACACTAGTTCAACAGTCGGATACATACAATCATTTTCCATAAGTATTAACGAGGCCGACTAATTTTGAAAGGATAAATCCACCAGTTTTAAAAACGGTGCCCACACGGCACCCAGGTTTTTCAAAACGGTTTTCGAAATCGATAAATCCACAGGGTTTTGAAATGGTGCCCACACGACACCCAGATTTTCAAATCGGTTTTCGCAATCCATAAATCCACAGGGTTTTAAAATGGTGCCCACATGACACCCAGATTTTTAAAACAGTTTTCGAAATGTTTTCTTTTTCTTTTCTTTGGTAGTTTAAAAGCGGCCAATTGGGAAAAGCAAAATGACCACCCACAAGGATAATAAAAGGATAGTCCAACATCCACATCGACCCCACAAGGGTATCGCAATCCACATAGTAAGCTACTAATAAGTAATAAAATGAGCAGAAAAGAAATAAATACAGCCTATGGCCTAGAAGTACCAAAAGTACTCCTGTCACGGCCTCACCGTCGCCCTCGCTGTCACGCCCCAGGCCCCAGCGGAAGCCTACCCGGCACGTGCACAGTCCCACCGTGTGCACAAGGTACCCCCCGGTACACACAAGGCGTCTACAACAACAAAGCGGAAAGGAAGCAATATACACATCCTACTAGTAATCAGAGCACAATGCAACTAAACTATACATAAAAGAGGAAAGTAGATAACATTTATCATACAAGAAGTTAAAATCCAATATACACATGTAGTTCCCTCAAATACATCTTATCAAAATACATAGGTGGTTTCTATGCCAAAATACACTAACACCTCTCCAAGAAAAACAAAAGCAAAGGTGTCCTGTAACCACCTCGAGTGGTGCGACGGGGACAAGCTAGCTATGCGATAACCCCTTGCCATGGTCCCGAGCCCCTCCCACTGTCGATGGCTCTGAAAAACAACATCCCAAATGGGGTGAGAACTATTAAACAATAGTTCCCAGTGGGTAAGCCGCCGAGAGAAGCGAAATACACCACTAGGTCAACTGAGGCATAAGATAGTAAACTGCTGAAATGAAATGCAGAAAATAAACAACTGAAGTAAAGTAAAGTACTCTACTATTATTGTCACGCCCCGGGGTCGAAACTGCGACCCGGGCTCGCCAACAGATCCGCCGCCCCTACGGGATGCCCCGTAAAGACGTAGCGACTAACCTGCAAAAGAATCATCTATACTATACAGATATCAGAGCCGAAAAGTGAAAGCTGGATAAAATAAATACAACTCTAGAAATATACAACCAGAAACCTCACCAAAATACAATATCTCTCAAAATAAGAAGAGTACAACTCAAACCTCACTACAAGGTCACTCAACATGAACTCTCAAAATGTAAGGAGGTACATCTACTCTCAGGGCGACAACTGGTAGGGATCTATCTCGCGACTCCCTTACCTCGATCAGTCGGGTCAGCAACAGGTGCGGCAGGAACAGGAGGAGAAGACGAAGTGCCTGGAAAAAAGACACCACGACGGGTGTGAGAACTACATCCCAAGTAGTTCTCAGTGGGTGCCGCCAACAAGCCCGACGGTCTGCCCACTAAGTCTACTAGAGGCAAAAAGTAACATATGCAGTGCGGAAAGGAAAAGCTGATAAAGTAAACTCTACAGCTACTATGCCTTTAACTAGATGCTCAAAAGTGGAACTGAAAGAACATGATGCTACAACTAGCCCTCGACTCAAATCACCCAATCTAAACTGACTGCCTCATAGGGTCCAGTCAAACCTGCGCCTACCTACTGCCGTCACGTCCCGGGGGACTGGACTTACGTAGGGCGTCCGTGACTGCCACTAACTGGCCCAGCCAGAGGGACGGTGTCCGTGACTGCCACTAGCTGGCCCAGCCAGAGGGACAACTGCGTCGACAAGTCGCGATAGAAGAACAGGCCCAACTCCGGAGTGGCACTCGAGGGGCGCGACCCCAACGAGTAAAGTATCCGCGCATCTCTGTCGAACTCAAATGTGGCTCATGCAGGCTATAATCCAAATCCTCGATCAACAAGATCGGCTGTAACCAAAGGAACACTGTCTCACTCACAGGCTGGAAAACTGCACAGCTGAGACCCACTGTCACTCAAATAGCTCACAAGATCCCAGATCTACAACTAGAGTCACTCTCCCAAAGAAACCTGGTCTACAGACTGCTAACAACTCCACTCGGTCCCCAGACACGAGTGTAAATGCATCCCACAATAATCCGACCTCTCGGCCCGCTACTTGGGCGAGGAAAACTCTAAGTCCAGAGTAATATACAGAATAGTGATGTGGGAATGTCTAGAACAATAAAAACCTAGCCCAAGTTGAGGTTTTCTACAGTCTGGCTGAACATGCAACATATGGCAGTGGTGCTAGGTCAAGTTCCAAGATAAAAATAAACAACAGCTTGTAGGGAGCAAGATAATAATAACCAACAGCTTAGGGAAGAAAAATAATCACAGGATCATCTAACTACAACAGGAACATCAATTCATACATTCTAGCATGCTGTACATCATACATTAAAATATGCAAGTCCCTATAGCGAGAATTAGTACACAGTCCGCTGATCTTGAAAAAGAGGTCACCCACCTGAAGCGCTGATCTGTCCAAGTCCTACAGCTGATAATACCAGAAAAATAGCAACTCACAGTCCAATAGGTCCAGTATAGTCCACAATCCCACCTGGGTACAACATAGGGCTACAGTTATACAGAAATTCCAAAAATCTGCCCAAAATCACACGCTGAATTTTCAGCTGCAAAGAAGCAAATATTTCACCTACTGAAAGTGCTCAATAAATTCCAAATAAAATATACCTGCGTTCTACGCGTCGATAGTGTCGAAACAAGTACCTGCACGCCCAAATCGGAGTCCCGTAGGCCAAGATATAAATTCCACAATACGGGCGCACGAAAACATACAACCACACAACTGTAATATCTTGCACAGATAAAAAGGAAGATGTATACCTCCGGGAAGGCCACAAGAAATTCCAAAAAAAATACCACGATGATCCTTGCATAGAGTAGATGAAAAAAGTCTACAAGCATGTCCTGATCCGAGACTTGTGCGCGAAGATCTCCTCAAAAGAAGGTGCTGCCCTCACCAAAAACTCACAGCAAAAAGGGTCCCAATGAGAACGAGAAAACACCTCGAAAAACGCGAAACCAGAAAATGTGCGAGCAACCAAAATCGTAGACTCACCTATCGTGGATCCAGCAGCGAAGAAATCGCTCGAAAATATGGTCGGAGTAGGTCGGGAGAGCTCGTACACCGAAGAGCGACGGAAGAAACACCGAAGAAAGAGCGTCGCGCCGCGCCAAGAAAATGAGAATCTCGAAAAGCGTGCCCCCAAAAATCCCCAAACTCTACAGATGGAAGCTACACTGTGTGAGGATCAACTTTGGTGAAGAACTCCCCTCGGTTTGAAGCTCGAAAATGCCAAAAAAAGGTAAAGAAACGCGGCTCGGGCTATTTATAGGCTCAAAGAACAAATCAGGAAATGACGGGCGTGTCCCAACTTTTGGGCGCCCGAAAGTTTCGGGCTGCTACAGTGTTGGGCCCGGCCCAACACTGTGCGCGCCCGAAACGCTCCTGGGCCTCCACGTAGCCCGTCCAATAGGCGACAGCGGGCGGAGCAACTCAGCGGCGGCCACGTCGCGCGCCTCCCCGCCCGACACGCGTCCCGCACAGCGAACAGCTGTGCGGGGCGCGCGAACTGCCGACACGTGCCCCTCCCCGCGGTCAAAGTGGGTAGGTGGCGCCCGCCAGTGGCAGGGCGACACGCGTCCCTGCCACTGTCGCGGTCACACGTGCGGGCAGGGCGCCGCCCTGGCCGCCTGCCACGCACGCGCCCCGAGGCGCCCGTCCGCCACTCCGTGCGCCGCGTCTCGTGAGCCCGTGAATAGCGTGACGACACGTGTCCCGTGCACCTGGTCCACGCACCCAATTTAGGTTCCGTGGACCGCGCCGCGTGCACCGACCAACCGAGGGATGCCACGTGTCCCCCCGCCCCGGTCCATCCACCGCCGCGCAAATTCTGTAGACCGCGCCTCACGAGCCCGCCAATCAGGCGGCGCCACATGTCATGCGCCGGGTCCGTGCACCCAGCGGCGGCACTCTGTGGACCGCGCGCTGCGGACCGGCCAATCATGGGCTGCCACGTGGCAGCCGGCGGTCCACGGCCCCTCCCATGCACCGAAATTCAACAAAAACTTCCGGGAGTCCGTTTTTGGGCATCCGGACTCAGAATTTAACAAGCAAATAGCCGTTTTCAAGCGTTTTTCCGCGTTGAATCCAATTCCAACCTCTGTTTGGCCAAAAACCTTTTCAAAATTTCAACAAATACAGCTAAAGGCCAACACAGCAGTAGATATCTCACAGTGTCCATCTGTAGCATCCCCTTGATGCACAATGGGCTAGACACACCAACAATAGGTGTTCAAAATAATGGATTCACCAGAAAAAGCTGCATGGAAATCTGGGCCACCACATCCTCCCCCACTAAAAGGGAGTTTCGTCCCCGAAACAAGAAAACAAACAGACGTACCTCAACCAGAAGTCTCGAACAGAAAAGGATAGGTATCTCGCATCACCGTCTCCAGCTCCCAAGTAGCCTCCCGCTCCTCGTGATTGCTCCACAAAACCTTCACATACGGAATAGCCCGGTTGCGCAATTCCCTCACCTCTCGAGCGAGAATTCGCAACGGGCGCTCCTCGTAGCCAAGATCCTCTCCGATCTCCAAAGAAGTGAAGTCGATCACGTGCGAGGGGTCAAAAACATATCTCCTCAAAGCCGAGACGTGGAAGACATCATGAACTCCGGCCAGGCGAGGTGGAAGAGCAACTCTATAGGCCACAGGGCCAATCCTCTCAAGTACCTCGAAGGGTCCAATAAAGCAAGGACTGAGCTTCCCCCGAACTCCGAATCTCCTGACCCCTTTCGAAGGCGAGACCTTCAAAAAGACATGATCACCAATCTGAAACTCTAGGTCTCGCCGCCGAGTATCAGCGTAGCTCCTCTGGCGACTCTGGGCTATCTCAAGATGTCGGCGAACCAATCTGACTTTCTCCTCTGCCTCCAGCAGTAATCCGGTCCCAAAGTCCTCCTCTCACCCACGTCACTCCAATACAGGGGTGACCGACACTTGCGTCCATACAACGCCTCAAACGGAGCCATCTGGATGCTCGCTTGATAGCTGTTGTTGTACGCAAACTCAACCAATGCTAAGTGCCGGTACCACCCTCCTCCAAAATCCATAACGCACGCTCTCAACATGTCCTCGAGGGTCTGTATGGTGCGCTTAGACTGTCCATCGGTCTGTGGGTGGAATGCTGTGCTAAATCGGAGCTGGGTCCCCAAGGCTGACAGAAGACTCCCCCAGAAGTGTGATACGAACCTCGGGTCCCTATCTGATATAATCGAGGCGGGTACACCGTGCAGCCTCACCACCTCATCCAAGTATAACTGCGCAAGTCGCTCCAACGGCCAAGTCATCTGTACAGGCAAAAAGTGTGCAGACTTGGTGAGTCTATCCACGATAACCCAAATCGCATCGGCCCCACTCTGCGCCCTCGGCAGTCCAGTGACGAAATCCATGGTGATGTGGTCCCACTTCCACTCAGGAATTGGAAGACTCTATAACTTGCCAGCAGGAACACGGTGCTCTGCCTTCACTTGCTGGCAAGTTAAACAATGAGCCACGAATCTTCCAATATCCCGCTTCATTCCGGGCCACCAAAAATGTGCCTTGAGGTCCTTATACATCTTAGTACTGTCACGCCCCCGGGGGTTTTTAAGTCAAGCCAAGCAGAAAAGTGCGTGTATAATTTTTTTTTCTTAATAAATGGACATAAACCTCCTCCCCGGTGCGTGTCAGACCGCCACATACACAAATTCACTCTGCCAACGGACAGAGTCTCCTTTGTATATGCACGGCGCCCCATTTACAACATCAACAATCAACCATCAACCATGCAGTAGGCATACATCACCAATCAGAGAACATTCATTTAGCTACTGTTTTAAAAACCGGTGTCCACCCGACACCATATTTTTCAAGTAATTCAACCTTTAAAACATTGATGCGGCATCACCATTTAGAAAGGATAAAACCAGGGGTTGTAAAATCTGTGCCCACACGGCACTCCGATTTGGGAAAACGTTTTCGAAATCGTTTGGTTTTTCATCAAAACATGCCGCACACGAAAACATCACCAAAAATAGCTAAATCATATAAGTGCATCCCATCCACAGTGCTAACAATTAATTGTCCACAACTAATATAATCCACAAAGCAAATTAACTAATAAAAGCATAAAAGAAATGAGATAAACCCATAATATCCTGACTACGGTCCTCGCGACGCAGTCTCACCGCCATCCCGGCTAACGCACCTAGTCGAACCTATCACGGAGTGGGTAAAGTCAGTGACAAAGAAAGTAGATGTCTAAATATCAACAAGGAATAAAGAGCAAACCGATTACACCGGAACCTTTCGCTAAACTCTGTACATAATTAAGCTGGGCACCAACCTCAGAGTACCTGTCGGAGAGACAGAAGTCTCCCCTCGTGCACAACACCTTTGATGCTTTTAACCTCTTCACGGGGCTAGTGCGGCACCTATAGCTGCCGTGAAGAGGTCCCCACTCTACACCACGTGGGGCACACGGGTCATTTAGACCACTTCTCCAGAAAAGTACACCCATGCGGGGGCCATTCCGCCTATGTACGTGCAGCATCCGAAAACACCTTGCCGAGATCGGCGTGTATTAAGCACCGCGACCGCAGCCGCAACAGTTGTCATATAAGATAGAATACATTCATGCGAAAGGTTAAACTGTCCATCTACTTTGTTAGATAAATTAAGAACCTTTTTATGATGATAGATGCACTTACTGCACTTGTTGCACTTATAGCAACTGTACCCACCTGGAATGAAGACAACCGACCGCGCCCGCGACCCTCCTAAGCAAATCAGGACTCCTCGCGGCCTACTAAAATATCCAAGAGCACCATTTAGCACCTTACCCTAATCAGGTAAAATCAGTGGTCCCAACCACTACTACGTTAAACCCGCAAAAACCGAAATCATCGTGCCTAGGGGACCGCAACGCCGTTCAAAAACCCAACAAGTCAAAACCACCAAGTAAAACTGAAGACTCAGATCAAACCGGTAACGCCAAAGACTAACAACAATCGGACCGCGACTATTCCGTCGCGAACACCGTCGGAACCCAAAACCGCTAACGGAAAACCAGCAAAACTCAACCCTCAACCGGTAGCCAACTCGAGAAATCAATGGTTAAACCAAGAAGACCCCTGACGGCGAAAAGATGAGAAAAAGACCCGACGGCGCGCCCCCGACACAATAAAATAGTGACCAAGAAGATCCCAAGTGGCCATGCCAAGAAAACCATGGAGATTGTGATCCCAACGGCGAAAACGGCGCACAAAACGGTGGAAAAAGGGGCAAAAACGGAGCTACCGAACTTTGGGCTGTCGGGCGGTGCACAGGACAACCGTGGACCGGGTCTGCGCGTCGGGTGGCCGTGCGGCATGCGCCGGGTGCACGCAGGAAGCGTGCACCGCGCTCTCGGGCCGGGCCGGTGCACGACCCGAGCGTGCACCGGGTTCACGATTTCGGCCGCCGATGCGTGCGCCGGGTGGACACCTGGAGCGTGCACCGCGCACAAGCGGGCCGGGCCGGTGCACGGGTGAGGCGTGCACCGGGTCTGCAGCTCCCGCGCCGCGGGCGTGCACCGGGTGAACGCCCCGGGCCGTGGACCGCCCTGTACGGAAAGGCACAGTAACCTCTAATTTCGCGTTTTTTTTCTCCGTTTTCGCTCCCGTTTCGCGATTTCTTCTCCGTTTTCGCTCCCGTGCGACTCTGGCGAAGACCCCGCGACCACGGTAACGGCTGCGGCGGCCTCCCGTTAAAAAAACGGCGGCGGCGGCCTCCCGTTAACCCACTATGATCTAACGAACACCCACAAAAATCTCCGAATAAATCCGCGGTAAATCCAACGGCTAAACCGTTGATCTACGAGCAACCAAAACATAGATCGGAACCCCGATCAAACTTCCGACCAAGTCTGGTAAAAACCATCGATCCCACCCGATCAAGAAGACGAACAAAACATTGATCAAAACCAAGATTAAGAACCCATAATCATTGCACCGACTAAAATGACCACGGAAAACCCCCGATTAATTCGACCAAGGAAGCGATGATCACTCACCTCAATTTATCGGAATTAAAGATCCGATCTTGTTTCCTCGCGGCGTTGGAGACCCGGATCCGCTCCCCGTAGATGATGGCGTCTCGTTCTCCGGTCTCCGGCACGTCAAACGGGGCGAACGGGTTCCTCCGCTTTCTCCCTCTTTCCTTCTTTTCTCCTCCGGTTAGGGTTTTCCTTTTTCTTTTCTCTCTTTTCCTCCCTCTCTTTCAAACTAGGGTTTCGTTTGGTTTTCGGTACGCACGAAAGAGGAGGGTTTGAGAAGGCGGTATTTTAAATTAGGGTTTTCCTTCCGGTAACGGGATTTAATTATCCTCTTATTAATTTAATTTCCTTTTTTATTTTATTCTTTTATTTTCCTTTCTATTATACGTACGTAAAAAGAAAAATCCCACGAATATCCGGATATTTTTCTCTTAACAATAAATATCTAATCCCACGAGATAAATCCCACCTTTTTAAATCCTAGTCACCGATTAATTAATTTCCTAATTAATTAATCATAGGAAATAAATTCTCAATTTAATTTCTCGTCACCGATTAATTAATTCCTTAATTAATTAATCACACGGAATATCCAAAATTCCTCAAAAAGCGTGCCGGATATTTTACACGAATTTCGATGCGCGCCTTAAGTCACCGCGATCTTAGAAACCCCATTCCGGGAGATCCGTACATCGGATTCCCGATCCGATCGCACCGTCGGTCTTCATTTTCCGAGCCCTTCAACAGAAGAATACCCGCACCACACACCGACCGACTTTCAAACATTAGATAATTTTATTCTACTTAAAGGGCGTAATTAATTAACATGTGAGTCACAAATACACGTGAAAGCCGAATCACTACACCACTCACACTTTATAAAAAGTTTCGTCCTCGAAACTTAAACTCAACCCTCGCTAAACGATTCTGGAAACGTTCTCTCATCTCCGTCTTAAGCCTCCAAGTCGCCTTGTGCTCCTCAAGGTTACTCCATTGCACCTTTACGTAAGGGATTGTCCGGTTGCGAAGTTTCTTTTCCTCCTGTGCCAGCCTCCGCATCGAGGTTTGGCAGTAAAGCCAACCAGTATGCCACCGGGCCTACGCGCCCCGAAATCCCACAAGCTCGAATTATAAGAAATACGCAACCCATTTACTTAAGGCGTTCTGTCATACCGCCACCAATCTTGACCTGACTCAACCCCCACCTGGACGCCTAAGGCATACTGTTACAACGCCTCGGGTCTATTGTTGGGCCTTTTGCCGTTAGGTCTATTGTGGACCGCAGCCCCACTCAACTTACTAGGCTCACCCAACTCAACTCGTGAGTCCCTTGGGTCTATTGTCACGAGGCAAGAAGTTGGACCTATTTAACCCTTAACTAAATAGCCAACACATAAGACAACTAAGTCTTCACCTCCTTATTTGGCAGGAAAGTACAAAGTATTTACTTCTAAGGGTTATTCTGGGGTCGAGACCAAGATTACTCTTTGCGCGAGGTCTTTTCTGTTACTACCTCCCACGTAAGCCGAAGCGTCTGTTTCCCCCACCGGTCGCTGATGTTTCGCTTTCACCTGTTGGCACACCCAATATTGCGCCACAATTTGTGCCACATCGCTCTTTCGATTTGGGCCAACTGAAGGTCTGCCACAGATCCTTGCACCTCTTTGTTCCTCCGAGATGCACGGTATATGAGGTATTATATACTTTTGCTAGATTTTCTTCCCTTATTTCTAGCTTACCGGGTACACAAATTCGTCCCCGGCACCTCATTACATCATCTGAGTCAGTCATAAGAACTCCGCCTTGCTCCGAGAACATTCTGTCTCGCACCAGCCGTAGCTGGCCATCGGTCAATTGCCCTTTCAGAATCCTGTCCAGCAAGGTAGGTCTGACCACCAGGGTCAAGAGTTGTGCGGCCGTGCCCGCTGGCACCACTTCCAGTCCTAACTATGCAATCGGACGGTCCTGCTGGATGATAGCACTTGCACCTGCTCCTTATGCCTGTCCCTTGCGGCTCCAGGCGTTAGCCACCACATTCGCCTTCCCGAGGTGGTAGTGGATGGTTAGATCATAGTCCTTTAGTAACTCGAGCCACCGCCTTTGCCGCAAATTCAACTCCCTCTGAGTGAAGAGGTACTTGAGGCTCTGGTGATCGGAGTACACATCGCCATGTGTACCGTACGAATAGTGACTCCACAGTGTGAGGACGAACACGACCGCTGCAAGCTCCAGGTCGTGCACGGGGTAGTTTCTCTCGTACTCCTTGAGTTGCCTTAACGCGTAGGCTATGACCTCACCCCGTTGCATAAGCACGCCTCACAATAAACCTCAAAGTCTTCACCAGGCTCCGGTAGGGCGAGCACCGGGGCCTACGTCAACCTGACTTTGAGTTCCTCAAAACTCTTCTGGCATTGGTCAGTCCAGATAAACTTCTCCCCTTTTCGGGTCAGGCAAGTCAGGGGCATTACTATCTTGGAGAAGCCTTCCTCAAAATGTCTGTAATACCCTGCCAGACCCAGGAAGCTTCGAATCTCCATTATCGCTGTTGGTCGAGCCCAGTTGATCCCTGATTCAATCCTCCTTGGATCCACTGTAATTCCAGACACCGAAACGATATGCCCCAAAAGTCCCCCTCGCGGGCCATAACTCACACTTTATAAGTTTTGGCATATGGTTTCGGACCCCAGAGGGTCTGGGGAATTACTCGCAAGTGTTCCCCATACTCCTTGTCATTGCGAGAGTGGATCGAAACGTCCACTAAAAGACCATCACCGACTGGTCTAAGAAGGGCTTGAGTATCCTTTTCCTCATGCCCAAGAGCACCACTGGTGCGTTAACGAGTCTAAACGGTATAACCGTAAACTCATCTTGACCATTCCGAGCTCCCAGGTCTGTTTTCAGTGTGTCATTACCCCGAACTCTATGCTGGTGATAGCCGAACCGCAGATCAGCCTTTGGGAATGCCATTTCTGCTTATAGTTGATCATATAGGTCGTCTACCCAAGGTAGAGGAGTACTTGTCCTTCTCGTGTCGAGACCCATACGGTACTCGTGAACGCTACTCGACTGCCTTCTACCAAGCTCCTTGCCCGCAACAAAGAAAAGCGAGCAGAAGGCGTTCCTACAAGCTAAGTTTACAAGTTTCGGTAAGTCCGGTTCCCGGAGACTCGCTTGGAACTTCAAGCAGTCAACTACCGCTTAAAGATTTCCGCAACTGTCGGCCCCAAGCGCTACACCGATAACCTTTAACGGGAACCTCATTAGTTCTTAGAGACTAAGAACGCGCCTCACCCTCGTTGGACAGGAAGGAGTACAGCCGCCTGCCTCGAGGGGTAGCCAGAGGGTCCAACCGAACTTATTCCTACGATGGGGATTTCTTCTAATAACTAAGATAGGACGAAAACATGAAGCGAGGTAAAAGAGTGGGATGCTTAGGTGTTGCCACCAAAGTTCTAGCACGATGGTCTGAAACTCAAATATTACCTGTTACATCGTGCTCTATGGGTCCGTCCTATGGTGGGTCCTCGTATAGACTCTCCCTCCTCCCGGTTGCTGAGACGAAGGTGGAGACGCTGCTACGGATGATGTCCCCGTTTCCGAGGGGCAGTTGCAACGACAGTGCTCCGGTTTGCCGCCTCGAAAACAATGGTCTTACTTCTGGGGACATTCGGTCACTTGGTGTATTCCATCACAAATAATGCAAGACTTGTCCACCGGCCACTGTCCTCCTGTCGGCGCATTCTTGGTTCCTTGTTGCAATCTCGAGTATTTAGGAGGCCGGCTCCCCTTGGTATGCTCTCTTCCGAAGTTTGGCCGGGTTCGTTTCTTATCCCTGCTGTGTCCTGAGCTCTCCCGTCGGGCTTGAGAAATCGTAAACCCGCGCTCCACCGCGGTGGCTCCATCGACCACCTCCTGGAAGGCGTGCAAACCCGCCGTTTGCACCACCTTGAAGATGTCGCTCCATAAGCCATTCACAAAGAGATGGGCCCTGTGAGATTCATCTCTTATAACAAAGGGAACACATTTGATCAACCTCACAAATGCCCGTTGATATCCCATAACTGTCCGGCTTCCTTGCTTATTGTGCCTCGGGTCACCTTCCATCTACTGCTTGATGCTGTCGGAGAGAAATGCCCCAAACAGTTTTCCTCGAAATGTGGTCCAAGATGGAAGGGCGGTGCCCTCCGAAGGGTCCGGGCGCACCGTCTTCCACCACTTGCGGGCGTCTCCCTCAAGAAAAGGACTGCCAAAAGGACCCATTCACCTTCCTCCATTAGCAAAGCTTCGAAGAGCTTTTCCATGCTATCTACCTATTTTCCTACTACCCAAGGGTCGGTCGTATCTCCCTCAAGGGGTCTCCAATGACGACTCCCAGCGTAGGTCCCAAAGTTGCTGGTGCGGCTGGTCCGGGCAGAGAAGCCTGGGCGACCTCCATTGGTGTAGTCGACTACTGCACCCACTACGCATCTGTTCCATAAGGGTTGCTAACTGCCCGGCCATCCCTTGTAGCCATTGTCGAAGAAGCTGACACTCCGCCGCTGTTCGCACCGTACTTTTTGCCCCTGTGTTCTCCGCTGATAACCAATTTCGGGCCATTATTCGCTGTATACAAAGAAACAAGTCACCCCTAGACCTAACTGGTCTAGCACTGTAGTGACCCGACCCTCCGGGGTATTTTTGAACTCACATGTAATCGCTTAGGCCTTAAGGGGAATAAAATTATTTAATTCTCAAAAGTCGGCCGGGACAAGTGTGTATATTTTTCTGCGATAGAGCGCGAAAAACGATGACCGACGGTGCGATCGGATTCGAAATCCGATGCCGGGATCTCCCGGAACGGGACCCTTAGCGATGCGGTAGTTAGTCGCGCATCGGAAACCGTGCAAAATATCTTGCACCCGTTAGAGATAAGGTGGGTTATCCCGTAAGGATAATTAATCAATTAATTAATTATCCGGTGACGGAATTTAAATCCTCCTACGTACCAATTAATTGTGGGATTTAAATTGGTGGGATTTTATCTCATAGATTGGAAAGGGATAAAGTCAAGATATTTAAACTAAAGGATTTAAATTATGGGATTTTATCTCACGGATTGAATAAGAGATAAAATCCGGATATTTAAATTGGGGATTTATTTCCCATGATTATTTAATTAAGGTGATTAAATAATCGGTGACCGGGATTTGGATAATAGAGGTTTAAATATCCGGGTAATTAGAATCCAACTGGGAATTTGATTTCCCAAGATTATTTGATAAAGGTGATCAAATAATCGGTGGTCAGGATTTAAAGGTAAGAAATATCCCGTCGTCGGATATTTTCTTGAGAAACAGAAACGGGAATTATAGGTTCCTACGTACGTAAATAAAATTAACGATCAAATTTGGGGAAATGACGGTGAGGATAATAATAAACGATTAACTAAATAGGGTTATCGGTGGGGATTAATTAATTAGCGAATTAATTAATCGGATCAAAATACCCGAAAGGGAATTTTGACGGTGCGGGTTTACAAATTGGATATATCCAAATAGGGGTTATTTATTTCCCCGCTTACCGAGCGAAACCCTATTTTATTTCTCCGCCTCCCCAAACCCTCTTTTTCGTACGTACCGAAACCCCCAACCAGTGAAAAAGAAAGAAAAGAAACGTAACCGGAGGAAGGAGAAGGAAAGAAGGAGGGAGCCGATCGTCCTAAACGCCGATCCAAAGGCTAGAAACGCGACCGGACACCTTCCCGACGATCTCCGATAGGTAAAATAATTTTTAATAATTTTCTGGATTTTTCCTAGCGTAGTTTGGTAAAATTCTAGAGTTCCTCCGCCACCCCCGTCACCGCCGCCGTCATCATAATTTTGTTGGGCGGACGGAACGGGCAAGGAGGCGCGCGGTGCCACCGGGCATCGCGCGAGGAAGAAGGGGGAACGCACGCGGATGACCGGGCTCCGCCGCAGGCGGGACGGCGCCGCGCGGGTCGCACCCACGCGGGCGCCGCGCGGACACCGCGCGGCCGCCGCGTGGGCGGCCCCGCGCGGGCACCGCGCGGGGTGCCGCGCGGGCGGCCGCGCGGGCGCCGCACGGGCACCCGCGCGGGTGCCGCGCGGGCACCCGCGCGGGGCGCCGCGCGGGCGGCCCCGCGCAGGCGCCCGCGCGGCACCCGCGCGGGGTGCCCCGCGGGCACCCGCGCGGGCGGCCCCGCGGGGTGCCGCGCGGGCACCCGCGCGGGGTGCCGCGCGGGCGGCCCCGCGCGGGCGCCGCGCGGGCACCCGCGCGGGCGCCGCGCGGGCACCCGCGCGGGGTGCCCGCGGGCACCGCGCGGGCGCCGCGCGGGCACCGCGCGGGCCCCGCGCGGGCGCCGCGCGGGCACCGCGCGGGCGCCGCGCGGGCGACCCCGCACGGGCGCCGCACGGGCCCGTGCCCGTGCGGGCACCGTGCGGGGCACTTTGCGCGCACCGCCCGCGGGGCCGCGCCGCGCGCGGCTCCGACGGGCGGCGACGGTTGCGCAAGGGGGTTCCATGGGCAGCGGGACGGTGCCGGACTTTATTATAATATAAGTGGGGTGTTTTCTGTTACGGTATTTAGTATAGTTTCTGACCTTAGTGTCCGTGCGGACTTTTTATAGGTCCAGGTGCGCAGCGGGAGAGTGCGAAGGGCTCGGGTGACCCGTCTTCTCTCCAACAAGGTGGGTACGGTTGCGATGTGTGCAACCGGTGCTGTAAGTGCATCTATGTCATTAAAAATTCTTTAATTTACCTAACAAAGTAGATGGACAGTTAACCTTTCTTTAATTGATAAATATCTGATAAATTAAGCGGCTGCGGTCGCGGTGCTCATTACACGCCATTCTTGGCAATCCGGTTTCGGATGCTGCACGTACACTGGCGGATCGGGCCACCGCATGGTGTACTTTTCCGGAAAAGTGGTCTTTTTGACCCGTGTGCCTCACAAAGGGGTGGGTGCCGTGAGGACCTCTTCACGGCTGCTATAGGGGTCGCACTAGCCCCGTGAAGTGGTTATAGCATCAAAAAGGTGTTGTGCACGAGGGGGGACTTTAGTCTCCCCGACAGGTACTCTGGGGTCGGTGCCCAACTTAATTAACAATTAATCCGGGGTTGGTGCCCGGTTTAATATATGCACAGGGGTTTAACGAAAGGTTACGGTGTACTCGGTGTATTCGGTTCGTTCTTCCTTTCTTAATATTATTAGACATCTACTTTGTTTGTCACTGACGTTACCCACTCCGTGACAGGTTTCCCTAGGTGCGTTAGCCGGGACGGCGGTGGGACTGCGACGTGAGGATCGTAGTCGGACTCTTGGTTATCGTATATATAACTCATTTCCTCTTTAGGTTACTTTTAATTTCGCTTGTGGATTACTTTACATGTGGGCATGTTTTAGTTAGCACTGTGGATGAGATGTGGCTTTATGTGATACTTTTAGTAGTGTTTTTAATTGCGGCATGTTTTATGATGAGATAAAGGTTTGCGAAAACGTTTTCTAAAAAGAGGTGCCGTGTGGGCACGGATTTTACAACTCTGGGTTTTATCCTTTCCAAACATTGAAGCCGCTCAAATGACATGCTTTAGTTAAACGATTTAACTCTGAATATGGTGTATGTCTACTGTATGGTTGTTGGTTGGTGTGTGTTGTATGATTATTGTGAATGAATGAAATGATGTAAATGAGACGCCGTGCATATGCAGAGGAGACTCTGTCCGCGGACAGAGTGAATTTGTGTATGTGGCGGTCTGGCACGCACCGGGGTTGAAGTTAAGTTACCTTATTATGAAAAAAAAAAAAAAATTGGCACGTTTTTCCGCTTCAAAAGACTCAAAAACCCCCGGGGGTGACAGATTAAATGGTATCAGAGAAATACAACCACAACCATAGTAGACGTGTTTTGTGTCCACAGTGCTAGGGGCCACAAGCAAGTTGGAAATGAGATAACCAAGGTATAGGTGTAGTACGTGAGAGTACGGGGAAATGGGGACGTAACATAGGTGAATTCGTGAAACGGTGTGCTAGGGTTGTAACCATAGGGTTGACATGGCTTCTTTGGTGACAGCAAGCAATGGCTCGGACTAGGTCGTCTACCGAAAATGCAGATGCGGATGGAGCGGCTACAGCCGCCGCGGAAAACCAGACCCTCCGGCAACAACTGCGGGAAATGGCCGGGCAGTTGGCGACACTGACGGAGCAGGTTCGCCAGCTAACGCAGCGACAGGCTACTACAGCCACCGAGCGCCAACCGACTCCTCCGCCCGAGACCACGGCACCCACTACGGAGCCCCAAGGGGCGGGTGGTACGACGACGGAGCAGCCCCCAGTCCCGAAGGAAGTACCCACCCCAACGACTTCGGGGCCCGTAATGGGAGCGACAGCGGGAGAGGCAGGGACGACCCCTACTCTTGGGGGATCCGCCACCGCAGGAGAGATCGCGGAGCAACGAGCGGCGCGGGAGAGAGTCAGGACGAATTTGACGATATTCAAGAAGCACGATCCACCCACCTTCGAAGGAGAAACGACCGACCCGTGGGTCGTCGAGAAGTGGGTGGATACCATGGAAAAGCTTTTCGAGGACTTGCTGATAGAGGAGCAAGAGCGGGTTCCACTAGCCGTCCACTTTCTGGAAGGAAATGCACGCATCTGGTGGAAGACAGTGCGCCCGGATCCGTCCACCAACGACCACTACCGACGTGGTCGGTTTTTAGGAAGGAACTCTTTGGTGCGTTCTTTTCTGAAAGCGTCAAGCGGCAGCTGGAAGACGATTTGAAGAACATCAGGCAAGGGAACCGCCCAGTCGTGGAGTACCAACGAGAATTTGTGAGGTTGGTCAATTGCGTTCCGTTTGTTGTACGGGACGAATCTCACAAGGCCCGTCTTTTTGTGGATGGGCTGCGGAGCGACATCTTCGAAATGGTGCAGGCGGCGGACCTGCGCACGTTCCGAGAAGTGGTGGACAGGGCCACCATCGTGGAGCGGGGTTTCGCCATGACCCGGGCTCGACGGGAGGGATCGGAAAACAACCGAGAAAGGAAACGGACGCAGACCTACCCGGGAGGGGGCCCTCCAGGCGGGAGCCGGCCCCCAAAATACCCCAAGACGCAGCAGGGAAAAGAGCGCGCCGCCGGGAGACCTCGACCGACAAACAAGTCGTGTGTTATTTGCGGAGCACGCATTCGGTGACTGAATGCCCTAAGAAGCAAGATCACTGCTACCGCTGCGGCAAACCGGGACATTTCCGATTCAACTGTCCCCTGAACCCTGGAGCGGCATCTTCCGCAGCTTCCACTCCAACGGCACAGCCACCGGGCGGGGCAAGGCGCCACAGGGATGCCCCCGCGCCCATCGGCACCAAGAACAGAAGGGGAATCGCGACCACAACCAGGAGGGAGACTCTACTCCATGGGACAGCATGGAGCGGCGCTGCCAGAGGAGGTGGTCGCAGGTATTACTTCCGTTTCTAACTTTCGAGCTCGAACTTTGTTTGACACCGGAGCAACTCGCTCCTTTATTTCCCGTACCTTCGCGCAAACCCACCAGCTAGAAAGTAGACCTTTGGATGTCTTAATGACCGTCCAGACCCCCGGAGGACCCATCGCGGCAACTGGCCTGGTAACCTCTTGTTCAATAAAGCTGGGAAGGTTGTCGTGCCCCTGGGATCTGGTGGTCATACCGCTAAAAGAATACGACGTGGTCTTAGGCATGGACTGGCTCACCGAGTATCAGGCGATCATCGACTGCGAGAACGACAGGTGCAACTACAGAAGCCGGGATTCCCAGAAAACGTGTACCTGGCGTGCAAAAGCACCTCCTTTTTAGCCGTCATCTCCGCGTCGCGGGCTAGGAAACTGATGGAGGGCGGGTGCGTAGCCTATCTGGCCTCGGTAGATCTAACTACCCGACCCGTCCCCTCACCCACAGAAATTCCCGTAGTAGGGGAATTCCCGGACGTATTTCCGGCAGAGCTACCGGGAATGCCGCCGGAACGAGAGGTGGACTTCCCAATTGAACTGCTCCCCGGCACCAAGCCCATCACCAAGGCACCGTACAGGATGGCCTTCGCGGAGCTGAAGGAACTCAAGGCACAGTTGGAGGACCTTCTGGACAAAGGTTTCATCAGACCAAGCGCGTCACCTTGGGGCGCGCCCGTCCTGTTTGTGAGAAAGAAGGACGGGAGTCTCCGGTTGTGCATCGACTACCGGGAGATAAATAAGGCGACGATCAAGAACAAGTACCCCCTGCCAAGGATCGACGATCTATTTGACCAGTTGCGGGGGGCGACGGTGTTCTCAAAAATTGACCTACAGTCGGGCTATCATCAGGTCCGGGTCAAGGGGGAGGACATCCCCAAGACGGCTTTCCGTACTCGTTATGGCCATTACGAGTTTACGGTGATGCCGTTCGGGCTCACAAATGCCCCGGCAGTGTTTATGGACATGATGAACAGGGTATTCAAACCCTTCCTGGACTTGTTCGTGGTGGTCTTCATCGACGATATCCTCATCTACTCGCGCACCGATGGGGAACATGAAGAACACCTGCGCACAGTCCTCCAGACCCTTAGGGAAAAGAAACTCTACGCCAAACTCAAAAAGTGTGAGTTTTGGCTCCGTGAGGTCGGGTTCCTGGGGCACGTAATCTCAGCGGCTGGAGTCGCGGTGGATCCGAAGAAGATAGATTCGGTGACGGACTGGCCCCGACCGACCACGGTGACGGAAATTCGAAGCTTCCTAGGATTAGCCGGGTATTACCGGCGCTTCGTGGAGGGCTTCTCCAAGATAGCCACCCCCTTAACCCGCTTGACAAGAAAGGGGGAAAAGTTCATCTGGACGGATAAGTGCCAGAGAAGCTTCGAGGAGCTTAAGGATAGGCTGACGCGAGCCCCGATTCTCGCCCTGCCAGAGCCAGGGGAGGATTACGAAGTTTATTGCGATGCGTCGCGAAACGGATTGGGTGGAGTACTCATGCAACGGGGAAAGGTCATAGCCTATGCGTCAAGGCAGCTCAAGGAGTACGAGCGGAATTACCCCGTGCATGATTTGGAACTCGCAGCGGTGGTGTTTGTGCTCAAGCTCTGGAGGCACTACCTGTACGGGGCACACTGTAATGTGTACTCAGATCATAAGAGCCTCAAGTACCTTTTCACCCAAAGGGAGCTAAATCTGCGACAAAGGCGGTGGCTTGAGCTGCTAAAGGATTACGACTTAACGATCCACTACCACCCGGGAAGGCCAACGTGGTGGCCGACGCCTTGAGTCGCAGAGGACAGGCCGCGGAAGCCGATGTAAGCGCAATTACACAGCAGGATAGTCTAATTGCGGAGTTCTCGCGATTGAGACTAGAAGTGGTACCTGCAGGGACAGTCGCCCAACTTCTGACGCTGGTAGTCAGACCTACCTTGCTGGACAGGATTCTCGAGGGCCAATCGACTGATAGTCAGCTCCAGCTGGTGCGGAATAGAATAACCGCCGACAAGGAGGGCGACTTCGTGGTGAGCTCCGACGGCGATACGATTTCGCGGACGAATCTGCGTACCGGATCTACCGGAACTCAAGGAAGAAATCCTACGGGAGGCGCATACTGCCCCGTATGCGGCGCATCCCGGGGAACCAAGATGTACAAGGACGTCAAGCAAACCTTCTGGTGGCCCAAAATGAAGGGAGACGTGACCCGATTCGTGGCTCACTGCTTAGTGTGCCAACGGGTAAAGGCCGAACATCAACGGCCGGCGGGAAAATTGCAACCTTTACCGGTGCCCGAGTGGAAATGGGACATGATTACCATGGATTTTGTGACCGGTTTCCCGAGGTCGCCACAGGGACACGATGCGATATGGGTGATCGTGGACCGTTTGACGAAATCGGCCCACTTTTTGCCCATACACACGACGTGGACCCGGGAACGACTGGCGCAAACGTACCTCGACGAGATAGTAAGGTTGCACGGTGTACCGACATCCATCACGTCGGACAGAGACACACGTTTTGTGTCGAACTTTTGGCGAAGTTTGCAACAAGCGATGGGGACCAAGTTGCACTTCAGCACAGCTTTTCACCCGCAAACCGATGGGCAATCAGAGCGGGTGATACAGATCGTGGAGGACATGCTTCGAGCATGCGTTCTGGACTTGGGCGAAGGGTGGGCACGGTGTTTGCCCCTGGTGGAATTTGCCTACAATAACAGTTACCAGGCCAGTATTCAGATGGCGCCGTACGAGGCGCTGTACGGGCGCCGCTGTCGGTCTCCAATATGCTGGGACGACTTAGGTGAGCGAAGTTTTGGGCCCAGATTTGGTGGAGGAGACCGAAGCAAAGGTGCGATTGATTAAACAAAGGCTGCTGACCGCCCAAAGCAGACAGAAAAGCTATGCAGATAACAGACGCCGAGATTTAGAATTCATGGTGGGCGAGCACGTGCTGCTCCGGGTTTCACCCTCCAAAGGAAACCGACGTTTCGGCATAAAGGGAAAACTAAGCCCAAGGTACGTGGGACCGTTCGAAATCCTGGAGCGCGTAGGACCGGTGGCGTACCGCTTGGCCCTGCCACCGAACCTCGAACGAGTCCACAACGTGTTCCATGTTTCAATGCTCCGAAAGTACCTGGCGACCCCTCTCATGCCTTGGATGCCTCCACCATCGAGTTGCGGGAGGACTTGAGCGTCGAGGAGACGCCGGTGCGGATTTTGGCAAGAGAGGACAAGAAGTTACGCAACCGAACGATCCCCTATGTGAAGGTCCAGTGGAGCAACCACGAAGAGCGCGAGGCGACGTGGGAACTGGAATCAAAGATGAGGGAATGTTTTCCCGAGTTATTTTAGTGAGGTTTGGGTTTAAGTTTCGGGACGAAACTTTTTATAAAGTGTGAGTGGTGTAGTGACCCGACCCTCCGGGGTATTTTTGAACTCACATGTAATCGCTTAGGCCTTAAGGGGAATAAAATTATTTAATTTTCAAAAGTCGGCCGGGACAAGTGTGTATTTTTTCTGCGATAGAGCGCGAAAAACGATGACCGACGGTGCGATCGGATTCGAAATCCGATGCCGGGATCTCCCGGAACGGGACCCTTAGCGATGCGGTAGTTAGTCGCGCATCGGAAACCGTGCAAAATATCTTGCACCCGTTAGAGATAAGGTGGGTTATCTCGTAAGGATAATTAATTAATAATAATTAATTATCCGGTGACGGAATTTAAATCCTCCTACGTACGAATTAATTGTGGGATTTAAATTGGTGGGATTTTTATCTCATAGATTGGAAAGGGATAAAAGTCAGGATATTTAAACTAAAGGATTTAAATTATGGGATTTATCTCACGGATTGAATAAGAGATAAAATCCGGATATTTAAATTGGGGATTTATTTCCCATGATTATTTAATTAAGGTGATTAAATAATCGGCGACCGGGATTTGGATAATAGAGTTTAAATATCCGGGTAATTAGAATCCAACTGGGAATTTGATTTCCCAAGATTATTTGATAAAGGTGATCAAATAATCGGTGGTCAGGATTTAAGGTAAGAAATATCCTGTCGTCGGGGGATTTTCTTGAGAAACAGAAACGGGGAATTATAGGTCCTACGTACGTAAATAAATTAACG
>JAQOTM010000197.1:167184-236963 GCA_029168755.2 Tillandsia fasciculata | reverse complement strand
TGTAGTGACCCGACCCTTCGGGGTATTTTTGAACTCACATGTAATCGCTTAGGCCTTAAGCGAAATAAAATTATTTAATTTTCAAAGTCGGCCGGGACAGTGTGTGTATTTTTCTGCGATAGAGCGCGAAAAACGATGACCGACGGTGCGATCGGATTCGAAATCCGATGCCGGGATCTCCCGGAACGGGACCCTTAGCGATGCGGTAGTTAGTCGCGCATCGAAACCGTGCAAAATATCTTGCACCCGTTAGAGATAAGGTGGGTTATCTCGTAAGGATAATTAATTAATTAATTAATTATCCGGTGACGGAATTTAAATCCTCCTACGTACGAATTAATTGTGGGATTTAAATGGTGGGATTTTTATCTCATAGATTGGAAAGGAGATAAGATCAAATATTTAAACTAAAGGATTTAAATTATGGGATTTTATCTCACGGATTGAATAAGAGATAAAATCCGGATATTTAATTGGGGATTATTTCCCATGATTATTTAATTAAGGTGATTAAATAATCGGCGACCGGGATTTGGATAATAGAGGTTTAAATATCCGGGTAATTAGAATCCAACTGGGAATTTGATTTCCCAAGATTATTTGATAAAGGTGATCAAATAATCGGTGGTCAGGATTTAAAGGTAGAAATATCCCGTCAGTCGGATATTTTCTTGAGAAACAGAAACGGGGAATTATAGGTTCCTACGTACGTAAATATAAATTAAACGATTAACTAAATAGGGTTATCGGTGGGGATTAATTAATTAGCGAATTAATTAATCGGATCAAAATACCCGAAAGGGAATTTTGACGGTGCGGGTTTACAAATTGGATATATCCAAAACAGGGGTTATTTATTTCCCCGCTTACCGAGCGAAACCCTATTTTATTTTCCGCCTCCCCAAACCCTCCTCTTTCGTACGTACCGAAACCCCCAACCAGTGAAAAAGAAAGAAAGAACCGTAACCGGAGGAAGGAGAAGGAAGAAGGAGGGAGCCGATCGTCCCAAACGCCGACATCCAAAGGCAAGAAACGCGACCGGACACCTTCCCGACGATCTCCGATAGGTAAATAATTTTTAATAATTTTTGGATTTTTCCTAGCGTAGTTTGGTAAAATTCTAGAGTTCCTCCGCCACCCCGCCCCCGTCACCGCCGCCGTCATCAATATTTTGTTGGGCGGACGGAACGGCAAAGAGGCGCGCGGTGCCACCGGGCATCGCGCGAGAAGAAGGGGGGACGCACGCGGATGACCGGGCTCCGCCGCAGGCGGGACGGCGCCGCGCGGGTCGCACCCACGCGGGCGCCGCGCGGACACCGCGCGGCCGCCGCGTGGGCGGCCCCGCGCGGGCACCGCGCGGGGTGCCGCGGGGCGGGCCCCGCGCGGGCGCCGCGCGGGCACCCGCGCGCGGGCGCCGCGCGGGCGGCGCCGCGCGGGCCCCGCGCGCCGCGCCCGCGCGCGGGCACCCGCGCGGGGTGCGCCCGCGGGCGGCCGCCCGCGGGGCGCCCCGCGCGGGGTGCCGCGCGGGCACCCGCGCGGGGTGCCGCGCGGGCGGCCCCCGCGCGGGCGCCGCGCGGGCACCCGCGCGGCGCCGCGCGGGCACCCGCGCGGGGCCGCCGCGGGCACCCGCGCGGCGCCGCGCGGGCACCGCGCGGCCCCGCGCGGGGCGCCGCGCGGGCACCGCGCGGGCGCCGCGCGGGCGACCCCGCACGGGCGCCGCACGGGCCCGTGCCCGTGCGGGCACCGTGCGGCACTTTGCGCGCACCGCCCGCGGGGCCGCGCCGCGCGCGGCTCCGACGGCGGCGACGGTTGCGCAAGGGGGTTCCATGGGCAGCGGGACGGTGCCGGACTTTATTATAATATAAGTGGGGTGTTTTCTGTTACGGTATTTAGTATAGTTTCTGACCTTAGTGTCCGTGCGGGCTTTTTATAGGTCCAGGTGCGCAGCGGGAGAGTGCGAAGGGCTCGGGTGACCCGTCTTCTCTCCAACAAGGTGGGTACGGTTGCGATGAGTGCAACCGGTGCTGTAAGTGCATCTATGTCATTAAAAATATTCTTTAATTTACCTAACAAAGTAGATGGACAGTTAACCTTTCTTTTAATTGATAAATATCTGATAAATTAAGCGGCTGCGGTCGCGGTGCTCATTACACGCCATTCTTGGCAATCCGGTTTCGGATGCTGCACGTACACTGGCGGATTGGCCACCGCATGGTGTACTTTTCCGGAAAAGTGGTCTTTTTGACCCGTGTGCCTCACAAAGGGTGGGTGCCGTGAGGACCTCTTCACGGCTGCTATAGGGGTCGCACTAGCCCCGTGAAGTGGTTATAGCATCAAAAAGGTGTTTGCACGAGGGGGGACTTTAGTCTCCCCGACAGGTACTCTGGGGTCGGTGCCCAATTTAATTAACATTAATCCGGGGTTGGTGCCCGGTTTAATATATGCACAGGGGTTTAACGAAAGGTTACGGTGTACTCGGTGTATTCGGTTCGTTCTTCCTTTCTTAATATTATTAGACATCTACTTTGTTTGTCACTGACGTTACCCACTCCGTGACAGGTTTCCCTAGGTGCGTTAGCCGGGACGGCGGTGGGACTGCGACGTGAGGATCGTAGTCGGACTCTTGGTTATCGTATTATAACTCATTTCCTCTTTAGGTTACTTTTAATTTCGCTTGTGGATTACTTTACATGTGGGCATGTTTTAGTTAGCACTGTGGATGAGATGTGGCTTTATGTGATACTTTAGTAGTGTTTTTAATTGCGGCATGTTTTATGATGAGATAAAGGTTTGCGAAAACGTTTTCTAAAAAGAGTGCCGTGTGGGCACGGATTTTACAACTCTGGGTTTTATCCTTTCCAAACATTGAAGCCGCTCAAATGACATGCTTTAGTTAAACGATTTAACTCTGAATATGGTGTATGTCTACCGTATGGTTGTTGGTTGGTGTGTGTTGTATGATTGTTGTGATTGAATGAAATGATGTAAATGAGACGCCGTGCATATACAAAGGAGACTCTGTCCGCGGACAGAGTGAATTTGTGTATGTGGCGGTCTGGCACGCACCGGGGTTGAAGTTAAGTTACCTTATTAAAAAAAAAAAAAAAAAGGCACGTTTTTCCGCTTCAAAAGACTCAAAAACCCCCGGGGGCGTGACAGATTAAATGGTATCAGAGAAATACAACCACAACCATAGTAGACGTGTTTTACATCCACAGTGCTAGGTGCCACAAGCAAATTGGAAATGAGATAACCAAGGTGTAGGTGTAGTACGTGAGAGTACGGGGAAATGGGGACGTAACATAGGTGAATTCGTGAAACGGTGTGCTAGGGTTGTAACCATAGGGTTGACATGGTTTCTTTGGTGACAGCAAGCAATGGCTCGGACTAGGTCGTCTACCGAAAATGCAGATGCGGATGGAGCGGCTACGCCGCCGCGGAAAACCAGACCCTCCGGCAACAACTGCGGGAAATGGCCGGGCAGTTGGCGACACTGACGGAGCAGGTTCGCCAGCTAACGCAGCGACAGGCTACTACAGCCACCGAGCGCCAACCGACTCCCTCCGCCCGAGACCACGGCACCCACTACGGAACCCCAAGGGGCGGGTGGAACGACGACGGAGCAACCCCCAGTCCCAAAGGAAGTACCCACCCCAACGACTTCGGGGCCCGTAATGGGAGCGACAGCGGGAGGCAGGGACGACCCCTACCCTTGGGGGATCCGCCACCGCAGGAGAGATCGCGGAGCAACGAGCGGCGCGGGAGAGAGTCAGGACGAATTTGACGATATTCAAGAAGCACGATCCACCCACCTTCGAGGGAGAAACGACCGACCCGTGGGTCGTCGAGAAGTGGGTGGATACCATGGAAAAGCTTTTCGAGGACTTGCTGATAGAGGAGCAAGAGCGGGTTCCACTAGCCGTCCACTTTCTGGAAGGAATGCACGCATCTGGTGGAAGACGGTGCGCCCGGATCCGTCCACCAACGACCCACTACCGACGTGGTCGGTTTTTAGGAAGAACTCTTTGGTGCGTTCTTTTCTGAAAGCGTCAAGCGGCAGCTGGAAGACGATTTGAAGAACATCAGGCAAGGGAACCGCCCAGTCGTGGAGTACCAACGAGATTTGTGAGGTTGGTCAATTGCGTTCCGTTTGTTGTACGGGACGAATCTCACAAGGCCCGTCTTTTTGTGGATGGGCTGCGGAGCGACATCTTCGAAATGGTGCAGGCGGCGGACCTGCGCACGTTCCGAGAAGTGGTGGACAGGGCCACCATCGTGGAGCGGGGTTCGCCATGACCCGGCTCGACGGGAGGGATCGGAAAACAACCGAGAAAGAAACGGACGCAGACCTACCCGGGAGGGGGCCCTCCAGGCGGGAGCCGGCCCCAAAATACCCCAAGACGCAGCAGGGAATAAGAGCGCGCCGGCCGGGAGACCTCGACCCAAACAAGTCGTGTGTTATTTGCGGAGCACCGCATCGGTGACTGAATGCCCTAAGAGCAAGATCACTGCTACCGCTGCGGCAACCGGGACATTTCCGATTCAACTGTCCCCTGAACCCTGGAGCGGCATCTTCTGCAGCTTCCACTCCAACGGCACAGCCACCGGGGCGGGGCAAGGCGCCGACAGGGATGCCCCCGCGCCCATCGGCACCAAGAACAGAAGGGAATCGCGACCACAACCAGGAGGGAGACTCTACTCCATGGGACAGCATGGAGCGGCGCTGCCAGAGGAGGTGGTCGCAGGTATTACTTCCGTTTCTAACTTTCGAGCTCGAACTTTGTTTGACACCGGAGCAACTCGCTCCTTTATTTCCCGTACCTTCGCGCAAACCCACCAGCTAGAAAGTAGACCTTTGGATGTCTTAATGACCGTCCAGACCCCCGGAGGACCATCGCGGCAACTGGCCTGGTAACCTCTTGTTCAATAAAGCTGGGAAGGTTGTCGTGCCCCTGGGATCTGGTGGTCATACCGCTAAAAGAATACGACGTGGTCTTAGGCATGGACTGGCTCACCGAGTATCAGGCGATCATCGACTGCGAGAAACGACAGGTGCAACTACAGAAGCCGGGATTCCCAGAAAACGTGTACCTGGCGTGCAAAAGCACCTCCTTTTTAGCCGTCATCTCCGCGTCGCGGGCTAGGAAACTGATGGAGGGCGGGTGCGTAGCCTATCTGGCCTCGGTAGATCTAACTACCCGACCCGTCCCTCTCACCCACAGAAATTCCCGTAGTAGGGGAATTCCCGGACGTATTTCCGGCAGAGCTACCGGGAATGCCGCCGGAACGAGAGGGACTTCCCAATTGAACTACTCCCCGGCACCAAGCCCATCACCAAGGCACCGTACAGGATGGCCTTTGCGGAGCTGAAGGAACTCAAGGCACAGTTGGAGGACCTTCTGGACAAAGGTTTCATCAGACCAAGCGCGTCACCTTGGGGCGCGCCCGTCCTGTTTGTGAGAAAGAAGGACGGGAGTCTCCGGTTGTGCATCGACTACCGGGAGATAAATAAGGCGACGATCAAGAATAAGTACCCCCTGCCAAGGATCGACGACCTATTTGACCAGTTACGGGGGGCGACGGTGTTCTCAAAAATTGACCTGCAGTCGGGCTATCATCAGGTCCGGGTCAAGGGGGAGGACATCCCCAAGACGGCTTTCCGTACTCGTTATGGCCATTACGAGTTTACGGTGATGCCGTTCGGGCTCACAAATGCCCCGGCAGTGTTTATGGACATGATGAACAGGGTATTCAAACCCTTCCTGGACTTGTTCGTGGTGGTCTTCATCGACGATATCCTCATCTACTCGCGTACCGATGGGGAACATGAAGAACACCTGCGCACAGTCCTCCAGACCCTACGGGAACAGAAACTCTACGCCAAACTCAAAAAGTGTGAGTTTTGGCTCCGAGAGGTCGGGTTCCTGGGGCACGTAATCTCGGCGGCTGGAGTCGCGGTGGATCCGAAGAAGATAGATTCGGTGACGGACTGGCCCCGACCGACCACGGTGACGGAAATTCGAAGCTTCCTAGGATTAGCCGGGTATTACCGGCGCTTCGTGGAGGGCTTCTCCAAGATAGCCACCCCCTTAACCCGCTTGACAAGAAAGGGGGAAAAGTTCATCTGGACGGATAAGTGCCAGAGAAGCTTCGAGGAGCTTAAGGATAGGTTGACGCGAGCCCCGATTCTCGCCCTGCCAGAGCCAGGGGAGGATTACGAAGTTTATTGCGACGCGTCGCGAAATGGATTGGGTGGAGTACTCATGCAACGGGGAAAGGTCATAGCCTATGCGTCAAGGCAGCTCAAGGAGTACGAGCGGAATTACCCCGTGCATGATTTGGAACTCGCAGCAGTGGTGTTTGTGCTCAAGCTCTGGAGGCACTACCTGTACGGGGCACACTGTAATGTGTACTCAGATCATAAGAGCCTCAAGTACCTTTTCACCCAAAGGGAGCTAAATCTGCGACAAAGGCGGTGGCTTGAGCTATTAAAGGATTACGACTTAACGATCCACTACCACCCGGGAAGGCCAACGTGGTGGCCGACGCCCTGAGTCGCAAAGGACAGGCCGCGGAAGCCGATGTAAGCGCCATTACACAGCAGGATAGTCTAATTGCGGAGTTCTCGCGATTGAGACTAGAGGTGGTACCTGCAGGGACAGTCGCCCAACTTCTGACGCTGGTGGTCAGACCTACCTTGCTGGACAGGATTCTCGAAGGCCAATCGACTGATGTCAGCTCCAGCTGGTGCGGAGTAGAATAACCGCCGACAAGGAGGGCGACTTCGTGGTGAGCTCCGACGGTGCGATACGATTTCGCGGACGAATCTGCGTGCCGGATCTACCGGAACTCAAGGAGAAATCCTACGGGAGGCGCATACTGCCCCGTATGCGGCGCATCCCGGAGGAACCAAGATGTACAAGGACGTCAAGCAAACCTTCTGGTGGCCCAAAATGAAGGGAGACGTGACCCGATTCGTGGCTCACTGCTTAGTGTGCCAACGGGTGAAGGCCGAACATCAACGGCCGGCGGGAAAATTGCAACCTTTACCGGTGCCCGAGTGGAAATGGGACATGATTACCATGGATTTTGTGACCGGTTTCCCGAGATCGCCACAGGGACACGATGCGATATGGGTGATCGTGGACCGTTTGACGAAATCGGCCCACTTTTTGCCCATACACACGACGTGGACCCGGGAACGACTGGCGCAAACGTACCTCGATGAGATAGTAAGGTTGCACGGTGTACCGACATCCATCACGTCGGACAGAGACACACGTTTTGTGTCGAACTTTTGGCGAAGTTTGCAACAAGCGATGGGGACCAAGTTGCACTTCAGCACAGCTTTTCACCCGCAAACCGATGGGCAATCAGAGCGGGTGATACAGATCGTGGAGGACATGCTTCGAGCATGCGTTCTGGACTTGGGCGAAGGGTGGGCACGGTGTTTGCCCCTGGTGGAATTTGCCTACAATAATAGCTACCAGGCCAGTATTCAGATGGCGCCGTACGAGGCGCTGTACGGGCGCCGCTGTCGGTCTCCAATATGCTGGGACGACTTAGGTGAGCGAAAGTTTCTGGGCCCAGATTTGGTGGAGGAGACCGAAGCAAAGGTGCGATTGATTAAACAAAGGCTGCTGACCGCCCAAAGCAGACAGAAAAGCTATGCAGATAACAGACGCCGAGATTTAGAATTCATGGTGGGCGAGCACGTGCTGCTCAGGGTTTCACCCTCCAAAGGAAACCGGCGTTTCGGCATAAAGGGAAAACTAAGCCCAAGGTACGTGGGACCGTTCGAAATCCTGGAGCGCGTAGGACCGGTGGCATACCGCTTGGCCCTGCCACCGAACCTCGAACGAGTCCACAATGTCTTCCATGTTTCAATGCTCCGAAAATACCTGGCGGACCCCTCTCATGCCTTGGATGCCTCCACCATCGAGTTGCGGGAAGACTTGAGCGTCGAGGAGACGCCGGTGCGGATTTTGGCAAGAGAGGACAAGAAGTTGCGCAACCGAACGATTCCCTATGTGAAGGTCCAATGGAGCAACCACGAAGAACGCGAGGCGACGTGGGAATTGGAATCAAAGATGAGGGAGTGTTTTCCCGAGTTATTTTAGGGAAGTTAGGGTTTAAGTTTCGGGACGAAACTTTTTATAAAGTGTGAGTGGTGTAGTGACCCGACCCTCCGGGGTATTTTTGAACTCACATGTAATCGCTTAGGCCTTAAGCGGAATAAAATTATTTAATTTTCAAAAGTCGGCCGGGACAAGTGTGTATATTTTTCTGCGATAGAGCGCGAAAAACGATGACCGACGGTGCGATCGGATTCGAAATCCGATGCCGGGATCTCCCGGAACGGGACCCTTAGCGATGCGGTAGTTAGTCGCGCATCGGAAACCGTGCAAAATATCTTGCACCCGTTAGAGATAAGGTGGGTTATCCCGTAAGGATAATTAATCAATTAATTAATTATCCGGTGACGGAATTTAAATCCTCCTACGTACCAATTAATTGTGGGATTTAAATTGGTGGGATTTTATCTCATAGATTGGAAAGGGATAAAAGTCAGATATTTAAACTAAAGGATTTAAATTATGGGATTTTATCTCACGGATTGAATAAGAGATAAAATCCGGATATTTAAATTGGGGATTTATTTCCCATGATTATTTAATTAAGGTGATTAAATAATCGGTGACCGGGATTTGGATAATAAGGTTTAAATATCCGGGTAATTAGAATCCAACTGGGAATTTGATTTCCCAAGATTATTTGATAAAGGTGATCAAATAATCGGTGGTCAGGATTTAAAGGTAAGAAATATCCCGTCGTCGGATATTTTCTTGAGAAACAGAAACGGGGAATTATAGGTTCCTACGTACGTAAATAAATTAACGATCAAATTTGGGGAAATGACGGTGAGGATAATAATTAAACGATTAACTAAATAGGGTTATCGGTGGGGATTAATTAATTAGCGAATTAATTAATCGGATCAAAATACCCGAAAGGGAATTTTGACGGTGCGGGTTTACAAATTGGATATATCCAAAATAGGGGTTATTTATTTCCCCGCTTACCGAGCGAAACCCTATTTTTATTTCTCCGCCTCCCCAAACCCTCTTTTTCGTACGTACCGAAACCCCCAACCAGTGAAAAAGAAAGAAAAGAAACGTAACCGGAGGAAGGAGAAGGAAAAAGGAGGGAGCCGATCGTCCTAAACGCCGATCCAAGGCAAGAAACGCGACCGGACACCTTCCCGACGATCTCCGATAGGTAAAATAATTTTTAATAATTTTCTGGATTTTTCCTAGCGTAGTTTTGGTAAAATTCTAGAGTTCCTCCGCCACCCCCGTCACCGCCGCCGTCATCATAATTTTGTTGGGCGGACGGAACGGGCAAGGAGGCGCGCGGTGCCACCGGGGCATCGCGCGAGGAAGAAGGGGGAACGCACGCGGATGACCGGGCTCCGCCGCAGGCGGGGACGGCGCCGCGCGGGTCGCACCCACGCGGGCGCCGCGCGGACACCGCGCGGCCGCCGCGTGGGCGGCCCCGCGCGGGCACCGCGCGGGGTGCCGCGCGGGCGGCCCCGCGCGGGCGCCGCACGGGCACCCGCGCGGGGTGCCGCGCGGGCACCCGCGCGGGGCGCCGCGCGGGCGGCCCCGCGCAGCGCCGCGCGGGCACCCGCGCGGGGTGCCCCGCGGGCACCCGCGCGGGCGGCCCGCGCGGGGTGCCGCGCGGCGGCCCCGCGCGGGGTGCCGCGCGGGCGGCCCCGCGCGGGCGCCGCGCGGGCACCCGCGCGGGCGCCGCGCGGGCACCCGCGCGGGGTGCCCCGCGGGCACCCGCGCGGGGCGCCGCGCGGGCACCGCGCGGGCGCCGCGCGGGCGACCCGCACGGGCGCCGCACGGGCCCGTGCCCGTGCGGGCACCGTGCGGGGCACTTTGCGCGCACCGCCCGCGGGGCCGCGCCGCGCGCGGCTCCGACGGGCGGCGACGGTTGCGCAAGGGGGGTTCCATAGGCAGCGGGACGGTGCCGGACTTTATTATAATATAAGTGGGGTGTTTTCTGTTACGGTATTTAGTATAGTTTCTGACCTTAGTGTCCGTGCGGGCTTTTTATAGGTCCAGGTGCGCAGCGGGAGAGTGCGAAGGGCTCGGGTGACCCGTCTTCTCTCCAACAAGGTGGGTACGGTTGCGATGCGTGCAACCGGTGCTGTAAGTGCATCTATGTCATTAAAAATATTCTTTAATTTACCTAACAAAGTAGATGGACAGTTAACCTTTCTTCTAATTGATAAATATCTGATAAATTAAGCGACTGCGGTCGCGGTGCTCATTACACGCCATTCTTGGCAATCCGGTTTCGGATGCTGCACGTACACTGGCGGATCGGGCCACCGCATGGTGTACTTTTCCGGAAAAGTGGTCTTTTTGACCCGTGTGCCTCACAAAGGGGTGGGTGCCGTGAGGACCTCTTCACGGCTGCTATAGGGGTCGCACTAGCCCCGTGAAGTGGTTATAGCATCAAAAAGGTGTTGTGCACGAGGGGGGACTTTAGTCTCCCCGACAGGTACTCTGGGGTCGGTGCCCAACTTAATTAACAATTAATCCGGGGTTGGTGCCCGGTTTAATATATGCACAGGGGTTTAACGAAAGGTTACGGTGTACTCGGTGTATTCGGTTCGTTCTTCCTTTCTTAATATTATTAGACATCTACTTTGTTTGTCACTGACGTTACCCACTCCGTGACAGGTTTCCCTAGGTGCGTTAGCCGGGACGGCGGTGGGACTGCGACGTGAGGATCGTAGTCGGACTCTTGGTTATCGTATATATAACTCATTTCCTCTTTAGGTTACTTTTAATTTCGCTTGTGGATTACTTTACATGTGGGCATGTTTTAGCTAGCACTGTGGATGAGATGTGGCTTTATGTGATACTTTTAGTAGTGTTTTTAATTGCGGCATGTTTTATGATGAGATAAAGGTTTGCGAAAACGTTTTCTAAAAAGAGGTGCCGTGTGGGCACGGATTTTACAACTCTGGGTTTTATCCTTTCCAAACATTGAAGCCGCTCAAATGACATGCTTTAGTTAAACGATTTAACTCTGAATATGGTGTATGTCTACTGTATGGTTGTTGGTTGGTGTGTGTTGTATGATTATTGTGAATGAATGAAATGATGTAAATGAGACGCCGTGCATATGCAAAGGAGACTCTGTCCGCGGACAGAGTGAATTTGTGTATGTGGCGGTCTGGCACGCACCGGGGTTGAAGTTAAGTTACCTTATTATGAAAAAAAAAAAAAAAATTGGCACGATTTTCCGCTTCAAAGGACTCAAAAACCCCCGGGGGCGTGACAAGCACCATGACCTACAGACACACCGGAACTAAATTCCCCTTTTTCCCCGTACTATCACGTACTACCGCACCTACACCTTGGTTATCTCATGTCTAATTTGCTTGTGGCATCATACACTGTCGATGTGGGTCACCGACTACTGTGGTTATGGTTGTTTTTCTCTGATACCATTTAATCTGTCACGCCCCCGGGGGTTTTTAAGTCAAGCCAAGCGGAAAAGTGCGTGTATAATTTTTTTTTCTTAATAAATGGACATAAACCTCCTCCCCGGTGCGTGTCAGACCGTCACATAAACAAATTCACTCTGCCAACGGACAGAGTCTCCTTTGTATATGCACGGCGTCCCATTTACAACATCAACAATCAACCATCAACCATGCAGTAGGCACACATCACCAATCAGAGAACATTCATTTAGCTACTGTTTTAAAAACCGTTGTCCACCCGACACCTTATTTTCCAAGCAATTCAACCTTTAAAACATTGATGCGGCATCACCGTTTAGAAAGGATAAAACCAGGGGTTGTAAAATCTGTGCCCACACGGCACTCCGATTTGGGAAAACGTTTTCGAAATCGTTTGGTTTTTCATCAAAACATGCCGCACATGAAAACATCACCAAAAATAGCTAAATCATATAAGTGCATCCCATCCACAGTGCTAACAATTAATTGTCCACAACTAATATAATCCACAAAGCAAATTAACTAATAAAAGCATAAAAGAAATGAGATAAACCCAAGATATCCTGACTACGGTCCTCGCGACGCAGTCTCACCGCCATCCCGGCTAACGCACCTAGTCGAACCTGTCACGGAGTGGGTAAAGTCAGTGACAAACAAAGTAGATGTCTAAATATCAACAAGGAATAAAGAGCAAACCGATTACACCGGAACCTTTCGCTAAACTCTGTACATAATTAAGCTGGGCACCAACCCCAGAGTACCTGTCGGAGAGACAGAAGTCTCCCCTCGTGCACAACACCTTTGATGCTTTTAACCTCTTCACGGGGCTAGTGCGGCACCTATAGCTGCCGTGAAGAGGTCCCCACTCTACACCACGTGGGGCACACGGGTCATTTAGACCACTTCTCCGAAAAAGTACACCCATGCGGGGGCCATTCCGCCTGTGTACGTGCAGCATCCGAAAACACCTTTCCGAGATCGGCGTGTATTTAGCACCGCGACCGCAGCCGCAACAGTTGTCATATAAGATAGAATACATTCATGCGAAAGGTTAAACTGTCCATCTACTTTGTTAGATAAATTAAGAACCTTTTTATGATGATAGATGCACTTACTGCACTTGTTGCACTTATAGCAACTGTACCCACCTGGAATGAAGACAACCGACCGCGCCTGCGACCCTCCTAAGCAAATCAGGACTCCTCGCGGCCTACTAAAATATCCAAGAGCACCATTTAGCACCTTACCCTAATCAGGTAAAATCAGTGGTCCCAACCACTACTACGTTAAACCCGCAAAAACCGAAATCATCGTGCCTTGGGGACCGCAACGCCGGTCAAAAACCCAACAAGTCAAAACCACCGAGTAAAACTGAAGACTCAGATCAAACCGGTAACGCCAAAGACTAACAACAATCGGACCGCGACTATTCCGTCGCGAACACCGTCGGAACCCACAACCGCTAACGGAAAACCAGCAAAACTCAACCCTCAACCGGTAGCCAACTCGGGAAATCAATGGTTAAACCAAGAAGACCCCTGACGGCGAAAAGATGAGAAAAAGACCCGACGGCGCGCCCCCGACAATTTCGTCGAGGCGCGGAGCGTCGGCGAAATTGGCACCCAACACAATAAAATAGTGACCAAGAAGATCCCAAGTGGCCATGCCAAGAAAACCGCGGAGATTGTGATCCCAACGGCGAAAACGGCGCCCAAAACGGTGGAAAAAGGGGCAAAAACGGAGCTACCGAACTTTGGGCTGTCGGGCGGTGCACAGGACAACCGTGGACCGGGTCTGCGCGTCGGGTGGCCGCGCGGCATGCGCCGGGTGCACGGAGGAAGCGTGCACCGCGCTCTCGGGCCGGGCCGGTGCACGACCCGAGCGTGCACCGGGTTCACGATTTCGGCCGCCGATGCGTGCGCCGGGTGCACGCCTGGAGCGTGCACCGCGCACAAGCGGGCCGGGCCGGTGCACGGGTGAGGCGTGCACCGGGTCTGCAGCTCCCGCGCCGCGGGCGTGCACCGGGTGCACGCCCCGGGCCGTGGACCGCCCTGTACGGAAAGGCACAGTAACCTCTAATTTCCCGTTTTTTTTCTCCGTTTTCGCTCCCGTTTCGCGATTTCTTCTCCGTTTTCGCTCCCGTGCGACTCCGGCGAAGACCCTACGACCACGATAATGGCTGCGGCAGCCTCCCGTTAAAAAAACGGCTGCGGCAGCCTCCCATTAAAAAAACGGCGGCGGCGACCTCCCGTTAACCCACTATGATCTAACGAACACCCACAAAAATCTCCGAATAAATCCGCGGTAAATCCAACGGCTAAACCGTTGATCTACGAGCAACCAAAACATAGATCGAAACCCCGATCAAACTTCCGACCAAGTCCGGTAAAAACCATCGATCCCACCTGATTAAGAAGACGAACAAAACATTGATCAAAACCAATATTAAGAACCCATAATCATTGCACCGACTAAAACGACCACGGAAAACCCCCGATTAATTCGACCAAGGAAGCGATGATCACTCACCTCAATTTATCGGAATTAAAGATCCGATCTTGTTTCCTCGCGGCGTTGGAGACCCGGATCCGCTCCCCGTAGATGATGGCGTCTCGTTCTCCGGTCTCCGGCACGTCAAACGGGGCGAACGGGTTCCTCCGCTTTCTCCCTCTTTCCTTCTTTTCTCCTCCGGTTAGGGTTTTCCTTTTTCTCTTCTCTCTTTTCCTCCCTCTCTTTCAAACTAGGGTTTCGTTTGGTTTTCGGTACGCACGAAAGAGGAGGGTTTGAGAAGGCGGTATTTTAAATTAGGGTTTTCCTTCCGGTAACGGGATTTAATTATCCTCTTATTAATTTAATTTCCTCTTTTATTTTATTCTTTTATTTTCCTTTCTATTATACGTACGAAAAAGGAAAATCCCACGAATATCCGGATATTTATCTCTTAACAATAAATATCTAATCCCACGAGATAAATCCCACCTTTTTAAATCCTAGTCACCGATTAATTAACTTCCTAATTAATTAATCATAGGAAATAAATTCCCAATTTAATTTCTCGTCACCGATTAATTAATTCCTTAATTAATTAATCACACGGAATATCCAAAATTCCTCAAAAAGCGTGCCGGATATTTTACACGAATTCCGATGCGCGCCTTAAGTCACCGCGATCTTAGAAACCCCATTCCGGGAGATCCGTACATCGGATTCCCGATCCGATCGCACCGTCGGTCTTCATTTTCCGAGCCCTTCAACAGAAGAATACCCATACCACACACCGACCGACTTTCAAACATTAGATAATTTTATTCTACTTAAAGGGCGTAATTAATTAACATGTGAGTCACAAATACACGTGAAAGCCGAATCACTACAAGTACCACCAGGATGAATGGTATAAGGTGTATAATGGGCCTCCCTCAAAATCTGATCTCTGAGCTCACTGTCCATAGGCACACACACTCGGTCCCTGTACCGCAGTACTCCCGAGCTATCCACTGCAAAATCCCCTAACTGATCAGCCTGAATCTGCGATCTAATCCGAGTCAAGTGGGGGTCCTCACTCTGTGTCTCTCTAATCCTGTCCAACAGAGTGGGCTGCAAGACCATAGACATGAGTCTAGCTGAGACCCCAGGGGATACAACCTTAATCTGTAAACGCCTCATCTGCTCCACAAGCGGTGTCTGCTGGGTGATCAACATGCTCAAGCTCTGCGCTGACCTCCTACTCAAAGCATCTGCCACTACATTGGCCTTGCCGGGGTGATAAAGAATACTCACATCATAGTCCTTTAGCAACTCCAACCACCGGCGTTGCCTCAAATTCAGCTCCTTTTGTGTAAACAAGTATTTCAAGCTCTTATGATCAGTGTAAATCACACAGTGCTCCCCGTAGAGGTAATGCCGCCACAACTTCAGCGCGAACACCACGGCTGCAAGCTCCAAATCATGAGTAGGGTAATTCTTCTCATAATCCTTTAATTGCCGTGAAGCATAAGCAATTACCCTACCATGCTGCATCAGAACACATCCCAAACCGCTGTGAGAGGCGTCACTGTAGATCACAAATCCATCGCCCATCACTGGAAGTGCTAAAACTGGTGCCGAGATCAATCTCCTTTTCAGCTCCTCAAAGCTCTCCTGGCACCGCTCAGTCCAAACAAACTTTATCCCCTTCCTGGTCAAACTGGTTAGGGGAGTAGAGAGCTTCGCAAAGCCCTCTACAAAGCGACGGTAGTAACCTGCTAATCCCAAAAAGCTACGGACCTCAGTAACCATCGTTGGTCTAGGCCAATCCCGAACAGCATCAATCTTCGTCAGATCCACTGCCACTCCTGCGGCTGATACAACGTGGCCTAGAAAAGCAACCTCCCGAAGCCAAAATTCGCACTTTTTAAACTTGGCATACAGCTTCTTTTCTCGCAGAAGCTGCAGCACTATCCTCAAGTGCTCCTCATGCTCCAAATCACTCCGGGAGTAAATCAGAATGTCGTCAATAAACACAACAACAAACCGATCCAGGTACGGCTGAAATACCCGGTTCATTAAATCCATAAATGCTGCAGGGGCATTAGTTAATCCAAAAGGCATAACTGTAAACTCATAATGCCCGTACCGGGATCTAAAAGCCGTCTTGGAAATGTCCTCGGCCCTCACCCTCAGCTGGTGGTAACCTGACTCGAGATCAATCTTGGAGAACACAGACGCTCCCTGTAACTGATCAAACAGATCATCAATCCGTGGAAGGGGGTACTTGTTCCGGATGGTCACTTTATTCAGCTCTCTGTAGTCCACACATAATCGAAGCGACCCATCCTTCTTCTTCACAAATAAAACCGGCGCTCCCCACGGAGATACACTGGGCCTCACAAAGCCCACATCCATCAAGTCCTGCAACTGGGCCTTCAGCTCTCTCAGCTCGGCAGGTGCCATCCTATAAGGTGCCTTCGAGATTGGTGCAGTTCCTGGAACCACATCAATCACAAACTCAATCTCCCTCTCCAGCGGCATGGTCGACAACTCTGAGGGAAACACATCTGGGAACTCGCGGACAATAGGGATATCCTCGAGTCCCAGTGCCGCCGTAGGCACCTCTACGATCGTCGCCAGGAAGGCGGTACAACCCCTACTCATCATCCGCCGGGCTCTCGCCGAAGAAATAGTCATGACAAATAAGGTACTCTGACAGCCTCTGAAAACGAACTCCTCCTGTCCAGGCTCACGGAGGGTCACCGTCCTCTCTCTGCAGTCAATGGTAGCGAAATACCGAGCTAACCAATCCATGCCAAGTACCACGTCGAAATCCTGGAGCTGCCGCAAGACGAGCAAGTCTACCGGCAGGACCCAGGGTCCCAACTGTACAGGGCAATCCCTACAATACTCCTCGACATGCAAGACATGGTCTGGAATCTGAACCTCTAATGCATGCGATAATGAAACTACCTCTATACCATGTAGGGATGCAAATGCTCTACTAATGAATGAGTGCGATGCGCCAGTATCAAAAAGAGCTCGAGTATGAACTGCAGAAATCAAAATAATACCTGCGACGACGTGGTCAGCGGCTGAAGCATCCTCTATCTGAGCGGCATAGACACGCCCGCTCGGTGCTGGTGGTCGTCGATCTGGCTGCCGCGAGGAAGATGGAGCATGGTCAGGCCTACCATAGGCCACAGAAGGCCCTGCCGTCTGATGAGGAAGAGAAGGTGCTGAAGCGGTGGAAGGAGCTGGAGAACCTGCTCTGGGGCACGAGCTCTGAATGTGACCGGCCTGTCCACAACGGAAGCAACGGCCGTGCCTCTGCTGACAATGAATCGGTAAGTGCGGCCCTCCACAAAAAACACATCGGTCCTGCCGGGGCTGCCGTGAGGTCTGCTGCTGCTGAGAAGACTGCTGCGGCCGAGGTGGTCGACGCTGCTGCGATGACTGACGAGATGATCTAGATCTCTGGCGCCCCTGGCGTCCACGACCCTGAGGATGGAATCGTGGAGGTCTCGGGGGTCCCTGCCGACTCGACTGCCCCTCATCCACCGGCGCCGGGCGCTTCGCCCCTGGAGTCACTACGGGGGCTGGAGCCACCTCATCCATAACTACCTCTCCAGACTCAACATATAACGCCTGCTCCATCGAGGCCTCTAAAGTCTGCAATCTGCGGGAGCGAACAAGCTGATAAATGTCCCGGCGCAGCCCCCGCTCAAACATGTAGATCCGGTGAGCTTCATCCCTGGCCACGTGAGGCATACTAGCCAACAGCTGATTGAATTCGTCTATGTATACATGCACAGGCCGATTTCCCTGGCGGAGATTCCTCAGCTGCTCCTCCAATCTCTAACGAACACTCTCAGGAAAGAAGGCCCCGAAAAGAAGACTGCGGAACTCAGCCCAAGTGAGAAGCTGCGTCCCAGGCGGACCAGCGGGTCGCACACCCCGCCACCAAGCCTCGGCGTTGCCCTCCAGAAAATGCACTGCCAAGATGACCCGAAACCGATCCTCAACGAACAAACTCTCAAAGTGACGCTCCATGGCCGTAACCCAAGTCTCGGCCTCCCACGGCTCAGCACCCAAACTAGAAAAATGGGGTGCATCGAACTGGCGGAACCTCATCAACAGATCCACCAGCGCACGCTGCTCAGAAGAAGTCAAAGGTCCCGTCGACCCAGACGGTGGTCTGCAGGAAACCGGATCGACAGGAACTGTCGGTGCTGACGGAATCACAGGGGGCGCTGCAGCTGGCGAAGAGGGCGCAGGCGAACTCTCAGGGGGTGCTACCACAGGCTGCGACCTCTGCTCTAACATAAGCATCATCCGACCCAAGGCCTCCTCCTAGTGCCGAGAAGCCTCCTCTTGGCGCTGCGAGGCCTCCTCCTGGCGTTGCAAGGTCTCCTCCTGACGCTGAGAAGTCTCCTCCTGGCGCTGAACAGCCTCAGACATCTGTGCCAACTGGGCACGGAGCTCCTGCACCTCACTTTGATGCCCCTGTCCCGAGTCCTCCTGCTCGGGCACAGAAGAAGAAGGCTGCGAGCGCATCGACATCCGACGTCGCGGAGGCATCACTCTCCTGTGGGACAAGAAAAAGAACAGTCAGAACCCCCCCCAAACAAAACACGACCCAATCCAGCGAAAGTCAATGGCATGTCGCCCTTCCCGTAGCACTATGTTGTCTGCAGCCAACATAGTTGCCACCGAAGGAAGACATGTCGATCACTCTCCCATCCGCTGGGAGAGTTTAGACCCCCCAAATCAAGACTCTCGCAAAAAGGTTACGGCTCTCACGTAAGTCATCCTAGGGTCCAACCACAAGCCTAGTGTTTCTATGTCCTCAATGACCTACAACCTAGGCTCTGATACCACTCTAATCTGTCACGCCCCGGGTCGAAACTGCGACCCGGGCTCGCCAACAGATCCGCCGCCCCTACGGGAAGCCCCGTATAGACGTAGCGACTAACCTGCAAAAGAATCATCTATACTATACAGATATCAGAGCTGAAAAGTAAAAGCTGGATAAAATAAATACAACTCTAGAAAATATACAACCAGAAACCTCACCAAAATACAATATCTCTCAAAATAAGAAGAGTACAACTCAATCCTCACTACAAGGTCACTCAACATGAACTCTCAAAAGTAAGGAGGTACATCTACTCTCAGGGCGACAACTGGTAGGGATCTATCTCGCGACTCCCTTACCTCGATCAGTCGGGTCAGCAACAGGTGCGGCAGGAACAGGAGGAGAAGACGAAGTCCCTGGGGAAAAGACACCACGACGGGTGTGAGAACTACATCCCAAGTAGTTCTCAGTGGGTGCCGCCAACAAGCCCGACGGTCTGCCCACTAAGTCTACTAGAGGCAAAAAGTAACAATGCAGTGCGGAAAGGAAAAGCTGGTAAAGTAAACTCTACAGCTACTATGCCTCTATCTAGATGCTCAAAAGTGGAACAGAAAGAACATGATGCTACAACTAGCCCTCGACTCAAATCACCCAATCTAACTGACTGCCTCATAGGGTCCAGTCAAACCTGCGCCTACCTACTGCCGTCACGTCCCGGGGGACCGGACTTACGTAGGGCGTCCGTGACTGCCACTAACTGGCCCAGCCAGAGGGACTGTGTCCGTGACTGCCACTAACTGGCCCAGCCAGAGGGACAATGCGTCGACAAGTCGCGATAGAAGAACAGGCCCAACTCCGGAGTGGCACTCGAGGGGAGCGACCCCACCGAGTAAAGTATCCGCGCATCTCTGTCGAGCTCAAATGTGGCTCATGCAGGCTATAATCCAAATCCTCGATCAACAAGATCGGCTGTAACCAAAGGAACACTGTCTCACTCACAGGCTGGAAAACTGCACAGCCGAGACCCACTGTCACTCAAATAGCTCTCAAGATCCCAGATCTACAACCAGAGTCACTCTCCCAAAGAAACCTGGTCTACAAACTGCTAACAACTCCACTCGGTCCCCAGACACGAGTGTAAATGCATCCCACAATAATCCGACCTCTCGGCCCGCTACTTGGGCGAGAAAAACTCTAAGTCTAGAGTAATATACAGAATAGTGATGTGGGAATGTCTAGAACAATAAAAACCTAGCCCAAGTTGAGGTTTTCTACAGTCTGGCTGAACATGCAACATATGGCAGTGGTGCTAGGTCAAGTTCCAAGATAAAAATAAACAACAGCTTGTAGGGAGCAAGATAATAATAACCAACAACTTAGGGAAGAAAATAATCACAGGATCATCTAACTACAACAGGAACATCAATTCATACATTCTAGCATGCTGTACATCATACATTAAAATATGCAAGTCCCTATAGCTAGAATTAGTACACAGTCCGCTGATCTTGAAAAAGAGGTCACCCACCTGATGCGCTGATCTGTCCAAGTCCTACAGCTGATAATACCAGAAAAACAGCAACTCACTGTCCAGTAGGTCCAGTACAGTCCACAATCCCACCTGGGTACAACATAGGCTACAGTTATACACAAATTCCAAAAATCTGCCCAAAATCACATGCTGAATTTTCAGCTGCAAAGAAGCAAATATTTCACCTGCTGAAAGTGCTCAATAAATTCCAATAAAATATACCTGCGTTCTACGCGTCGATAGCTTCGAAACAAGTACCTGCACGCCCAAATCGGAGTCCCGTAGGCCAAGATATAAATTCCACAATACGGGCGCACGAAAACATACAACCACACAACTGTAATATCTTGCACAGATAAAAAGGAAGATGTATACCTCCGGGAAGGCCTCAAGAAATTCCAAAAAAAAGTCTACAAGCATGTCCTGATCCGAGACTTGTGCGCGAAGATCTCCTCAAAAGAAGGTGCTGCCATCACCAAAAACTCACAGCAAAAAGGGTCCCAATGAGCACGAGAAAACACCTCGAAAAACGCGAAACCAGAAAATGTGAGAGGAACCAAAATCGTAGCCTCACCTGTCGCGGATCCAGCAGCGAAGAAATCGCTCGAAAATATGGTCGGAGTAGGTCGGGAGAGCTCGTACACCGAAGAGCGACGGAAGAAACACTGAAGAAATAGCGTCGCGCCGCGCCAAGAAAATGAGAATCTCGAAAAGCGTGCCCCCAAAAATCCCCAAACTCTGCAGATGGAAGCTACACTGTGTGAGGATCAACTTTGGTGAGGAACTCCCCTCGGTTTGAAGCTCGGAAATGCCAAAAAAAGGCAAAGAAACGCGGCTCGGGTTATTTATAGGCTCAAAGAACAAATCAGGAAATGACGGGCGTGTCCCAACTTTCGGGCGCCCGAAAGTTTCGGGCTGCTACAGTGTTGGGCCCGGCCCAACACTGTGCGTGCCCGAAACGCTCCTGGGCCTCCACGTAGCCCGTCCAACAGGCGACAGCGGGCGGAGCAACTCAACGGCGGCCACGTCGCGGGCCTCCCCGCCCGACACGCGTCCCGCACAGCGAACAGCTATGCGGGGCGCGCAAACTGCCGACACGTGCCCCTCCACGCGGTCAAAGCGGGTAGGTGGCGCCCGCCAGTGGCAGGGCGACACAAGTCCCTGCCACTGTCGCGGTCACACGTGCGGGCTGGGCGCCGCCCTGGCCGCCTGCCACGCAAGCGCCCCGAGGCGCCCGTCCGCCACTCCGTGCGCCGCGTCTCGTGAGCCCGCGAATAGCGTGACGACACGTGTCCCGTGCACCTGGTCCACGCACCCAATTTAGGTTCTGTGGACCGCGCCGCGTGGACCGACCAACCGAGGGATGCCACGTGTCCCCCCGCCCCGGTCCATGCACCGCCGCGCAAATTCTGTAGACCGTGCCTCACGGGCCCGCCAATCAGGCGGCGCCACGTGTCATGCGCCGGGTCCGTGCACCCAGCCGCGGCACTCTGTGGACCGCGTGTCACGCCCCGAGTCCGCCAATTTGTACGGTTCGGGCACGCCAACAGACCCGCCAATCGGGTAAGACCTTTTCTACCCGAAAGGAACGGTAACATCCATAATAACACAACAAGTGTATGCGGAAGCTCAATATCAGAGTACTAAAAATCACTATAAATTTAAACTTTCATTTAATAACAACAGTTTAAGCGGAAATGAAAGCATACAAGAGTGAACCATAAATTAAACTTATTACACTTTACATTTCTGAACTTGCAAATAAATTTATTACAATTCCTTTACATAATTCCTCACCATACAAGTTCACTCAAGAAATATATAAAAAGGGATACCTCTGCTAGACCCTCTAGGTCTCTATGCTGCTGGGCCCTTGCCCCTGTCGTATGCCTCGCCGTCTGCATCTGATCCGTCTCGACCGCTGCATCCATTCCCGAACCTGTGGGGGGGGGTCACCCAAGGGGTGTGAGAACTTACGAGCGAGTTCCCAGTGGGTTCAACCACCGAGAGAGAGTGTCCTACACCACTTGGTCCAATGGAAGCAATAATAATAGTGTGCTAGGAAACTAAAATCCTCAACATCAATATGCAGCTATGCAATAATATATCACTACACTATCTGTGTACAACCATCGACCCAGCACTACTCTGTCTAGCCACACTAGGCTGCTAAGCACCAACTCGGCCACTATGCCGCTGTATACTGGGTTCAACTAACCCGGCCACCCTGGCCACTCTATTTTTCTTTATTCTTTAGATTCTGGTGCTTTAGTTCAAGTTAACCCTTGGAAATTCTTATCCAACGGGCCCGAGCCCGGTAGTCTTGCTACCATAAGATAAGATTTCTAAGGTTGCCGATAACACTCGCAAGTGTTACCCCGTCCTGCCGGGGGGACTTGTCATACGGGACACTGCCCGATAGGGTCACTGCCCAACTCTGACAAGAGTACTCTATCTACCAGTCATACGGGTCGCTGCCCGGGAGAGGGACCCTGTCCAACTCCTGACCGTTGTACGTTCACCCCGGAGGTACGCCCGTTTTATCTTTAATTTTCTTTCTTTTCTTTTCTTTTCTTTCTCTTTTTATTTTAGTTCTTAGCCTCTTTGCTTTTGAACACTTGCTTTCCTTTCTTATTCGAGCTTATAGCTCCCATTTTGCCACTGGCAATTTACTTTCTCTTTTCTTTGAGCATTTAGCTCCTTGCTTTCACTTTTAGCCCTTCGAAAGTACCTCGTCCGACGGGTCACTGCCCAGGGAGTCCTGCTCCACTTGACGAGTCTCAAATTCGAAGGCTCCATTTACATTTTCTTTATACTTTTAGCCACTTTTAGCTTGCTTTTAAATCTTTGCCTTTTGCAACAATTATTCCTCTTATCCTAGGTCTTGCCATAAGGATAACTAGAGAGTCTCCTGGACTCTTAGACATTTCTCTTTTATTTCTTTAACTCAAATTGAAGTTAAAGTTATTATCCATTTGCCCAGACACCCTATGACTTTCTAGGATTATATTTGATTAACTCTTTAACCTTGGGAACTTGTCCCACTTTCCTGGTTCCTCATTGAATCCTAGAGTTAACTTAACTCTATTTTTCTGTCTGTGAGTTTAAACCCTTCTAGCTCAACTTAGGTTCCCTTTTACCTAAGTTTCATGTCATATACATCCTAGAGTTCTCTGACTCTATGTTGATCACTAGCTCTCCTTAGGTTCCTTTTACCTAAGTTTCATGTCACATATCTCCTAGAGTTCCCTGACTCTATGTTGATCACTTTATCCAGTGTCCTTAGGTTATCACCTAAGACAATGCCACATTCTATCAATGTCTTTAGGTTATCTCCTAAGACAATGCCACTCGTTAAATCCTAGTATAACTTAATCCTAGTCTTACTACCAACATGTCCTTTTCCTTAATGCCACATGATTCCTAGGGTTATACCCTAACATGATCACACTCATAATCAACAAATCTTTCTCATACATGCAATTATTTCATTTCATTCATCAAATAATAATTACTTCTATGCATGCAATCATAATCATGATCAACCTAACGCCTCTAACAGGCTACTATCATGCTTCGAATCGAAAAGCAAAGGAGCAAGGGGAGAGGTCACCCAATTTCGGCAGAATTCCCCACCTTGTAGTGTACCCAATTGCTTGTAGACACTTGCAATTGGTCTCCGCGCGATTCCACTTGTCTCCTCGAGCTTGCACGCAAAACGATGCACTTCTCTCGAGTCTGCACGCAAAACGGTGCACGTCCACCAAACCTGCACGCAAAATGATGCACGTCACTAAAAATCCACACGCAAAATGGTGTGCGTCATTTTAGTCTGCACGCAAAACGGTGCGCGTTAAATCAACCGGCACGCAAAACGGTGCACGTACCTCGAATCTGCACACAAAACGGTGCATGGTCTACCGTAGGGTTGCACGTAAAATGGTGCACATTTTTCTAACCCTGTACGAAAAACGATGTATAATATTAGAGAGTGCACGCAAAACGATGCGCGACAACACAACCGGCACGCAAAACGATGCACGTACCTCGAATCTGCACGCAAAACGGTGCACGTCTTTTCCAACCCTGCACGAGAAACGATGCATAATATTAGGATCGGCACGCAAAACGATGCGCGACAACACGGTTGGCACATAAAACGGTGCACGTACCTCAAATCTGCACGCAAAACGGTGCAAGTTTAACTGTAGGGTTGCACGCAAAACGGTGCATATTTTTCTATCTCTGCATGAAAAATAATGTATAATATTATAAACTGCACGCAAAACGGTGCGCGATAAAATGATCTGCACGCAAAACGGTGCAAGTTTAACTGTAAGGTTGCACGCAAAACGGTGCATATTTTTCTATCTCTGCACGAAAAATGATGTATAATATTATAAACTGCACACAAAACGGTGCGCGATAAAATGATCTGCACGCAAAACGGTGCAAGTTTAACTGTAAGGTTGCACGCAAAACGGTGCATATTTTTCTATCTCTGCACGAAAAACGATGTATAATATTATAAACTGCATGTAAAACCGTGCACAACAACTCAATCTGTGCGTAAAACGGAGCACGTACCTCGGATTGGCACGCAAAACGAGGCGCGCCAAAATTGTCCCCGACAGTCTGCGCAACAAAACGGCGCAGTAGAACTCGGTCCCAACACGCAAAACGGCACGGGGTCAAATTTAATGTCCAAAAAGGAACCCTACAAATTGTGCCCAAAAATACCGAAAAATAACGTTACCTCGTAAGCCGCGCCGCCCACGAGATCCACAGCGCGACGCACCCCACGAAATCCCCCCCTTTTTTTTTTCTCTTTTCTTCTCTCACTATCTCTCTCTCTCTCTCCCGCTCTCTCGTTCGTGCTCGGGTAGAGAAGAAAGGAAGAAGGAGGGGAGAGTCTGCGGGGAGAAGGAAGAAGAAGAAGAGAAAAAGGAAGGAAAAGGGAAGGGAGGGGGCTTGTAGACCGGGTCCACGTGGCCCCCAATGGGGAGCCGCCGTGTGGCGGTCCACCACACAAGAGTGTGTGCACCCGGTCCACGTGAAAAAGTGGCACACTTCCCGCGCAGGAAGGCGCAGCGCCAGCTGCCTGCCTTGCGCAGCAAGGCACTCCTCGAGCCGCGTGCCGTCGCCGTTTCGGAAATCCGTTTTCGTCCCGTTTCCTATCCATTCGTCGTCCGTTTCCGTCCAAATTTGACAGGCGACTTCGTTTCAGCTTAATTTACCACAGAAAATTTTAAATTTTCAGTTTGGGCCATTTCTGGGCCACCAAAAGTCTCGCTGTATCTAAAATCATTGGCGGACCCCGTTCTCACAATCCGGGTATCCTATCAACCCGAAATTTTTACTGTGACCTTAAAACATAATTACGAAGCTCCCCAAATTTTCTCAGAATTTTTCGACACTGTTGGCGGAGCCCGTTTTCACTATCGGGTATCCGATCAACGCGAAACTTTTTCTGTGGTCTTAAAACATATTTACGGGGCTCCCGTAATTTTCTCGGAATTTTCCGACACTGTGAATTTTCCACTAAAAATCTGGGCCCCCTTTCTCAAATAAATTTTTAAATGTCTCCATTTTAACCCGATTTGGGCCCAACACGCGTCCACATATTCTTTACTTCCCTAACTTTCATAACACTAGTATTTCATACCACCTTTATTTATATTTATTTATGTGCCGAAAATTCGGTACATTACATTCTACCCCCCTTAAAATAAGTTTCGTCCTCGAAACTTGAATCACATCTCGACTCCTACTTGATCGAGAGGGAGGAAATCTTGCCCTCACTACTGGGCTCACTGTATATTGGCTCTCACTAGCACACAGACCCAATCATCATACAAGTAGATCCTCTCTTAGGATTACTACACCAACACTCCCACTAGGAGCTACAGCACCTCAATCACCACTAGCTCTACGGCCTGGTCACATCACAGTCTCAGTGTACTAATAGCCTCAATGCTCACACGTGGCATTCCACGTCCCCGGGTCATCGCTCGGACTACCGTCCCGACCAAATCTCTATCATGCCCCGCCATCAGGTCTCGGGCCGCTGTCTCTCACAGCTGACTGCGCCTGCCCACTGGGCTACAGGCCCATAGTCCACAAACATGGTCCAGGCACGGATCGTCCCCAAGCGAACCCGCTAATCGTCGCCACGCGACCACTATGCTCACTGAGCAAGATCAACTAACAAGTCATCAATCCACGACCCAAACTCTCTATATCAACTCTGGCCACACTGGGCAAAGGCTAATACGCCACCTAATCAGCTCTCTCTGGCTAAACGGTACTGTGCTCCATGAGCACCCAAACAGTTGGGCGTCCTACGCCCCCTACGCTAACTTGCGTAATCCAGAATGTTAAGCAACTTGCTTAAACACGCGCATGACTCCTGTACACCTCTCCCAACTGGGTTGAGGCACCACGACAACTGTTCACCAACTCTGGTGATCATCACGTAAATCCTACGGTGGCAATCCTTGCCGTTACACCGATCCATCAGATCGAAGCCATAAAACTCCCGCTCACTTGTGAGGTTTTCGAATCTCGAAACCTGTCCCGGGTCTTACCAGCCCCACCATGCGGCAATTTAGCCACAATGATATGCCACACGGTCACTACCGTCATCAGGGCGAACTTTCGCCACAAGGCCCACAAGTCTTTCTTGCCCTAACCTTTAGGACATAGCAACATGGCTCTCGCAACAAAGCGATCACCAGCGTTTCACGAGTCGGTCTCTCACTGGACCTCATTAACTATACTTTGCCAGCATCCAGCTGACACAAGCTTATAACACCCCCTGCTGGAGGTGCGGGGTGCACTGACAAAAGCTCGGTGGCCACTGCCACCCTCTCTACTGTCGCCCCAACATGTGGCGACGCTGCATACTCATGCGTCATTTATACAAGCCTCGGCCTGCTGCGCTATCAACCACTGGAGCCTATCTATCTGCTCCAACTGTCACGCTGACGCCACTTAGGCGCCGAACCTGTCTTCCTGTCGGCGGGAAAATTTCCGCTGACGGCAAGAAGCTTGACCTACTGTTGGACCACTCCAACAAGTGCGGTCACCTGCTATCGCAACTCGTATACCCCGTTTGACCCCGAGCCCTCTCGGGACTCGAGTCAAACAGGTGCGTTTTCCTATGTGGTGTCATCGCTACTATGCACACCACAACAAAACAACCAGCCCAAACTTAGCCATTTGAGCAATGCGCAGTCTATATACCGACAAAAAGGCTCGTCGACCCAATCATGCGAAAGTATAAGAGGGTACTCCTTTTCATCTCCAACATTACGTTGTCGGCCGCCAACGTAATATCCGAAGAATGAAAGCTCGTCACCCTCGATCAGTCCCAATATCCTTTTTGGGAACAACAATACCAATCAAGTACTTTCGCCCAATGATCCACACACTCTCTCGTGCTAATCCCTAGGGTCTCCCTAAGGTTGCTAACCACCTAGGACTATTCCTAGGCTCTGATACCACTCTAATCTGTCACGCCCCGAGTCCGCCAATTTGTACGGTTCGGGCACGCCAACAGACCCGCCAATCGGGTAAGACCTTTTTCTACCCGAAAGGAACGGTAACATCCATAATAACACAATAAGTGTATGCGGAAGCTCAATATCAGAGTACTAAAAATCACTATAAATTTAAACTTTCATTTAATAATCAACAGTTTAAGCGGAAATGAAAGCATACAAGAGTGAACCATAAATTAAACTTATTACACTTTACATTTCTGAACTTGCAAATAAATTTATTACAATTCCTTTACATAAATTTCTCACCATACAAAGTTCACTCAAGAAATATATATAAAAAGGGATACCTCTGCTAGACCCTCTAGGTCTCTATGCTGCTGGGCCCTTGCCCCTGTCGTATGCCTCGCGTCTGCATCTGATCCGTCTCGACCGCTGCATCCATTCCCGAACCTGTGGGGGGGGGTCACCCAAGGGGTGTGAGAACTTACGAGCGAGTTCCCAGTGGGTTCAACCACCGAGAGAGAGTGTCCTACACCACTTGGTCCAATGGAAGCAATAATAATAGTGTGCTAGGAACTAAAATCCTCAACATCAATATGCAGCTATGCAATAATATATCACTACACTATCTGTGTACAACCATCGACCCAGCACTACTCTGTCTAGCCACACTAGGCTGCTAAGCACCAACTCGGCCACTATGCCGCTGTATACTGGGTTCAACTAACCCGGCCACCCTGGCCACTCTATTTTTCTTTATTCTTTAGATTCTGGTGCTTTAGTTCAAGTTAACCCTTGGAAATTCTTATCCAACGGGCCCGAGCCCGGTAGTCTTGCTACCATAAGATAAGATTTCTAAGGTTGCCGATAACACTCGCAAGTGTTACCCCGTCCTGCCGGGGGACTTGTCATACGGGACACTGCCCGATAGGGTCACTGCCCAACTCTGACAAGAGTACTCTATCTACCAGTCATACGGGTCGCTGCCCGGGAGAGGGACCCTGTCCAACTCCTGACCGTTGTACGTTCCCCCCGGAGGTACGCCCGTTTTATCTTTAATTTTCTTTCTTTTCTTTTCTTTTTCTTTTCTTTTTATTTTAGTTCTTAGCCTCTTTGCTTTTGAACACTTGCTTTCCTTTCTTATTCGAGCTTATAGCTCCCATTTTGCCACTGGCAATTTACTTTCTCTTTTCTTTGAGCATTTAGCTCCTTGCTTTCACTTTTAGCCCTTCGAAAGTACCTCGTCCGACGGGTCACTGCCCAGGGAGTCCTGCTCCACTTGACGAGTCTCAAATTCGAAGGCGCCTTTACATTTTCTTTATACTTTTAGCCACTTTTAGCTTGCTTTTAAATCTTTGCCTTTTTGCAACAATTTTCCTCTTATCCTAGGTCTTGCCATAAGGATAACTAGAGAGTCTCCTGGACTCTTAAACATTTCTCTTTTATTTCTTTAACTCAAATTGAAGTTAAAGTTATTATCCATTTGCCCAGACACCCTATGACTTTCTAGGATTATATTTGATTAACTCTTTAACCTTGGGATCTTGTCCCACTTTCCTGATTCCTCATTAAATCCTAGAGTTAACTTAACTCTATTTTCTGTCTGTGAGTTTAAACCCTTCTAGCTCAACTTAGGTTCCCTTTTACCTAAGTTTCATGTCATATACATCCTAGAGTTCTCTGACTCTATGTTGATCACTAGCTCTCCTTAGGTTCCTTTACCTAAGTTTCATGTCACATATCTCCTAGAGTTCCCTGACTCTATGTTGATCACTTTATCCAGTGTCCTTAGGTTATCACCTAAGACAATGCCACATTCTATCAAGTGTCCTTAGGTTATCTCCTAAGACAATGCCACTCGTTAAATCCTAGGATAACTCCTAAGTTTGATGTCACTCGTCAAACCCTGAATCTAGGTTTTCTCCTAGTCTTACTACCAACATGTCCTTTTCCTTAATGCCACATGATTCCTAGGGTTATACCCTAACATGATCACACTCATAATCAACAAATCTTCTCATACATGCAATTATTTCATTTCATTCATCAAATAATAATTACTTCTACGCATGCAATCATAATCATGATCAACCTAACGCCTCTAACAGGCTACTATCATGCTTCGATTCGAAAAGCAAAGGAGCAAGGGGAGAGGTCACCCAATTTCGGCAGAATTCCCCACCTTGTAGTGTACCCAATTGCTTGTAGACACTTGCAATTGGTCTCCGCGCGATTCCACTTGTCTCCTCGAGCTTGCACGCAAAACGATGCACTTCTCTCGAGTCTGCACGCAAAACGGTGCACGTCCACCAAACCTGCACGCAAAACGATGCACGTCACTAAAAATCCACACGCAAAATGGTGTGCGTCATTTTAGTCTGCACGCAAAACGGTGCACGTTAAATCAACCGGCACGCAAAACGGTGCACGTACCTCGAATCTGCTCACAAAACGGTGCACGGTCTACCGTAGGTTTGCACGTAAAACGGTGCATATTTTTCTAACCCTGTACGAAAAACGATGTATAATATTAGAGAGTGCACGCAAAACGATGCGCGACAACACAACCGGCACGCAAAACGATGCACGTACCTCAAATCTGCACGCAAAACGGTGCACGTCTTTTCCAACCCTGCACGAGAAACGATGCATATTAGGATCGGCACGCAAAACGGTGCGCGACAAACGGGTTGGCACATAAAACGGTGCACGTACCTCAAATCTGCACGCAAAACGGTGCAAGTTTAACTGTAGGGTTACACGCAAAACGGTGCATATTTTTCTATCTCTGCATGAAAAATGATGTATAATATTATAAACTGCACGCAAAACGGTGCGCGATAAAATGATCTGCATGCAAAACGGTGCAAGTTTAACTGTAAGGTTGCACGCAAAACGGTGCATATTTTTCTATCTCTGGACGAAAAATGATGTATAATATTATAAACTGCACACAAAACGGTGCGCGATAAAATGATCTGCACGCAAAACGGTGCAAGTTTAACTGTAAGGTTGCACGCAAAACGGTGCATATTTTTCTATCTCTGCACGAAAAACGATGTATAATATTATAAACTGCATGTAAAACCGTGCACAACAACTCAATCTGTGCGTAAAACGGAGCACGTACCTCGGATTGGCACGCCAAAACGAGGCGCGCCAAAATTGTCCCCGACAGTCTGCGCAACAAAACGGCGCAGTAGAACTCGGTCCCAACACGCAAAACGGCACGGGGTCAAATTTAATGTCCAAAAGGAACCCTACAAATTGTGCCCAAAATACCGAAAAATAACGTTATCTCGTAAGCCGCGCCGCCCACGAGATCCACAGCGCGACGCACCCCACGAAATCCCCCCCTTTTTTTTTTCTCTTTTTTCTCTCTCTATCTCTCTCTCTCTCTCCGCTCTCTCGTTCGTGCTCGGGTAGAGAAGAAAGGAAGAAGGAGGGGGAGAGTCTGCGGGGAGAAGAAGAAGAAGAAGAGAAAAAGGAAGGAAAAGGGAAGGGAGGGGGCTTGTAGACCGGGTCCACGGGGCCCCAATGGGGAGCCGCCGTGTGGCGGTCCACCACACCAAGAGTGTGGGATGCAGACCGTCCCGCTAGCCAAAGCCGACCTTGCCAGGACAGGCGCACGCCACCTACCTGCCATTGCCGGGAGGCACACCCGAGCCGCGCCGTCTCCGCCGTGAAATCCGTTTTCGGCCGTTTTCTCTGTCCATTTTTCGCCCACTTCCTAGTCACAAATTTGAACAGGCGACTTGCTTCAGCTTAACCTTTGGATCTTGCACCAGAAAAATTTAGAATTTTCCTTTGGGCCATTTATCTTGAGGACTAATCCAAATTCCAGGCTGTGTCACAGAATCAAACAAGCAAATAGCCGTTTTCACAATCGGGTATCCGCTCAATCCATTTCCAACCTCTGTGGCCTTAAAACCTTTTCAAAATTTCCAAATACAGCCCCAACACAGCAGTAGATATCTCACAGGGTCCATCTGTAGTATCCCCTTGATGCACAATGGGCCAGACACACCAACAATAGGTGTTCAAAACAATGGATTCACCAGAAAAAGCTGCATGGAAATCTGGGCCACCACAACTATCATGCCTCTATGCTCATGTACAAGGTGATGATGATATGAATCTATCATGCTATCATAATGTCCAACTACAATGAGTAGTATTACTTATGTGGTGTCCAATGTCAAGTTTGTTATCATGTATGTCCAACTACCATTAATGTATCATCTATGTGATATTCAATGTCAAGTTTGGTTAACTTAATCCTTTTCTCTTGAAGACTTTCTTTGAGTCTAAGCTTGAGTCACGCCTCATGGTCCCATGGTGGCACCCCCCAAGGAGCTATGCCAATCCAACGGCGTCCCAATCGGCACCCAATCCCGCACGGCGATCATGATGTCGCAAATGGCCAACTCCGGAGTGCCGGCTTGGAGGGAGCGACCCTACCAAGCATGTGCGAATGAGCACAAACGGCAAGCAAGCAAGTCTCGATCATCGTGTCTGAAACACGGAATAGCAAGTCATCGTGTCTAAAACACGGAAAAGCATCATCGACCTTTAGGTCGGGGTATAGTATCTCAAGTGTCAATGTTTCATATACATATTAACATTATCTTGCATAATGAAAATGTAAAACATTTACAAGTTGTCCTCATCATGTCTCAAACATGGAATCTAACTATTTCATCTTGATTGTACAAGTTTAGGAGTTTTCTACTTGTATCTCACTACACTAGATGGCACTAATGTCATAATGTCCATTTACACATGATCAAGTGTTTAACATGTCCCAAAAATTCTATAACAGGTATAGTTATTCTATATCCATATTCAAAAGCTTAAGTTCACGAAAATTCCTATTCAATCCCCCCTTAAAGTGCCCATGCACCTACAATGTTTACCTCTACTACATAGAGTATGAAATTTTCTACACATGAAGGGGTTCAAATGCATGATCATAAATCATGATAAATCAAACGATGCATGTTTAATATAACAATGATGCCCTAAAAGTCTATAGAAGACATAGGGGGAGTTCACCCATTTCGGTGAGGTCAGACCCACCGGATAGTTACCAAATCCTTGTGAAGGATCCCAACCAAGAAGCCCACACTTCCTCTTATGCCCTAAGAGAAGTTTTCAATGGGTTAAAACATCACAAAACCCTAATCACAAAATTCCTTAAAATCATAGGGAAAAAAAGGTGGAAAATACCTTAGGTTGAGAAATCTTGCTAAATCTTGGAATCCAAACAAGAAAAGCTTCAAAACCAACCTACAAGAGTGTTCTACACCCATCAATTCCACCTCAAAAGCTATAAATCAAAAAGCCCCAAAATAAACCATAGTTTTCCAAAAACTAGGTTTTCCTTCAAAAATCCCAAAAGAAAGGAAAAAGAAGTATTCCAAACCTCTTTGAGCTTTAATCCCACCTTGGAAAAGCAAAGGATAGGCACAAGAGCTACAAACTTCCTTCTTCTCCAAGTTCTAGCCTTCCTCCAAGCTCTTGTAGCAAGCTTCAATGGTGGAGAAGAGGAGGTTGAAGAAGAATCCAAATAGAGAGATGTGTTGGAGAAGGAAATCCAAGATTTCTCCTTCTCACTCTCTCTCTCTAAAACATCTCTTGCTCTCTCCAAATGAGAGGAAAAGAGAAGTGAAGGGGTTAAAAACCCTAAAGTAACAAAAGCCCAAAAGCCCCCTGCAAGAAACGTTATTTTGTTTCTTACTGTGCTGTCCAGACCCGAACGGTCCGGACTGCCCCAATAAGGTCCGGACCCCGAACGTGGAATTTCTAGTTTCGCGCGGACAGTCCGGACTGTCCCCCGGACGGTCCGGACCCCGAAGCCAAAAACTCCAAATTTTCAAATTTTTCAAAAATTTTCGATTTGCGCCTAAACTCTCCGGAAACCTTCTAGAACCTTCCGGAACATACTAAAACAGTCGAAGGGTATCATTTAACCCTTCACACACTAGAACTTTGCAATTTACTAAAGTTTAGTGTACTACACTCGCTCTCACCCCCGAAGAAACCTGTCACAGAGTGGGAAGTCAGCGACACAAGGTATAAAAGATGAAATGTAGGAAGACTGTAACTAAAGCAAACCGTAAGAAAACCAGAGTAACCGCCCTCCGCATCGTGCGATCGACGGTGTCCCCTCCCCCTGCAAAACCTGAACCGGGCACCTGCCTCGGCAACCCAGACCGAGTACTATCCTCAAGAAAGAAAACCAAACGGAGCACCAACCTCGGGAAAGAAAACCAAACGGAGCACTAACCTCAAGAAAGAAAACCGAACCGAGCACCAACTTCGGAAAAGAAAACCAAACCGAGCACCAACCTCAAGAAAGAAAACTGAACCGAGCACCTGTAGTGGTCCAGGATTTCGTACAGTTTTTCTCGTGAATTCTTGGTGTGAAACACCTATCATTGGTGTATTAGGCCCACAGAGCATCAAAGGGATGCTACGGATAGACACAGTGTGGTATTTATTGTTGGTTTGGCCTTCGGCTGTATTTACCGAATTTTGGAGAAGGCTTTGGGCCACACGGAGGCCGTATTTGGATTCAGCGCGGAAAAACGCTCGAAAACGGCTGTTTATTTATATTTTTCGGAGTCCGGATGCCCAAAAAGGACCCCCGAAAGTTTTCTGCGCAAAATGGTGCACGGGGGGAGCTGTGGACCGGCCGGGGACACGTGGCGGCCTCTGATTGGGCCGGCGCACGCCTCCCGGTCCACGGAAAGGGCCGCCGGTGCACGGTGGACCGGCGGGCCACGTGGCGGTACGCGGTTGGCCCGGTGCATTGCGCACGGCGCACGGGGGCAGGCGCGGGCAGCTTGGGCAGGCCAGGCAGGTGCGGAGCGTGCGCGGTGCACGGTGGACCGGGGCGCGCCACGTGGCGGCCCCGGATTGGCCGATCCATGTGCGCGTGGCGCACGCAGCACCGCGCGGCTGCGGCCGTACGCGCACGTGGGCGGCGCGCTGGCCGACCGGCGCCGTGTCGGGCGGGGCGGCGCACGCGGCGCCACGTGTCGCCGCACTATAGGCGGGCGCCGCCCACCGCGCCGCTGATTGCTGGGGACGCGTGGCGCTTCCCCGCTAGGCCCGCACGACTGCCGCCTATTTGGCGGACACGTGTCGGGCCCTGGGGCGGGTCGGACTGCATGTGGCGTGCGGCGGGATCCAGTGCGCGAGCTGGGCTGGGCCGGGCCGCACTATGCGCGCCCGGAATTTGGCGGGCCGGGCCGCACTGTAGGCGCCCGAAATCGGGCTGGGCCGGACCGGGCGCCCGAAACCAGGGACTTGGAGGGAATTATGCCAAAAGAACTTTTGGGCCTATAAATAGCACTACCCTCTCCTCTTCTTCTGCCTTTTTCCGAGAGATAGAGAGAGAATCAGAGAGAGACCATTGAAGAGAAGTTTTTTATCTCCTTATTTTCTACCTCGTGGTGCGTTCCCAGATTTTTCGGAAGCTCGACAACGACGATTCGGATTTTACAGTGTGCCTCGGTTTTCCCCCATTTTCGTCCCGTTATCGTCGCATTTCAGTCCGAGGAGTCCCCTGCGCAGTACAGGAGTCCTTTTTCGACGATTTCTTCGCCGCTGTTTCCTAAGAGGTAGGGCCTCGTTTTCCGTGTTGGTGGTTTTTCTGGATTCCGATTCCTTGGCACGATTCCCGAGGTGTTTTGACCCCCTCTTTTGCTGTTTGGATGTTTGGACAGTGGCAACTTCGACGAATTATTTCTTGGCGTAGGAATATCAGATCGAGGCGATTTAACAGTCGATTTTGGGCTACTTTTCGTGAGGAACGCAACCGTGATTTTTCTTGGATTTTTGGAGCTCGAAATAGAGGTGAAATTCCTCATTTTGCGTGCTGATTATAAAAACAGCAAAAATAGGTTTTGGGACTTGCATTTTTTACACCGTGTGTAATGTGTGATGTTGTAGGACACAGTTTTCGGCAGATTGCATTTTTAGAGGACAGCAGACAGCGGGATATTTCTTGGGGTGTTGTGCACGCTTTTTGAGGTGGGCGGTTGTGTTTCCCTCTTTGTTGACATGCTCACTAGGAGTATTAGAGTTTCCCAATTTTATATGTGACAACTAGCTATTAGTATGTGAACCTGTTGCAATGCTCCCTAATTTAATTGAAAGTCTTTTTGTGATAAATTGGGACAATAATGTTGGACAATTGCTATATCGTAACCCCGCATGCAAATAAGTATCACACTAATGTTTTAAAATAATTCCTTGCAATAAACCTTGCCACTTTTCTAAAGCTTTTTAAAAGGACAATTGCTTGCTTATCTGGACACCTAGTTAGGCCACTGTTTACTGCTGCACTATATTATTGGACTTGACTTAGGAGAAAACATGTGTTATCGTTCTTCTTCTCTATCGATGCATGATGCTCGAGTCTGATTGGGATTTTGGGATAGTGCAGTCTGGACCACGAGTCTGGGATAGTTTAGACTCGTCTTGGGGGATTGTGGGGCTCAGTGGCAACCGCGGATGTTAGGCGGTTGGCCAGATGCTTTTATTTTATCAAATTGCGATTTATGGGTTCAGCGGCGACCGTGGATTTTGGGCGGTTGACCGGATGTCAATATCACATCAGATTGGTGATCGGGATTGCATTAGTGGATGGAGTTTCCCACTTTGATCATAGTCTTGACCCAGTCCTGCTATTGTGAGACATTGGTTACAGAGATACTTGATACAGAGATACTTTACTCGTGTGGGTCGCTCCCCTCGAGTGCCACTCCGGAGTAGGCTTTTTGACCGTGACGGGTGCCGGTCAGTTGGTGAGTTGCGAGTGATGACAGAGCAGGCAGTGCCAGTATTTCCTGGCCCTTTGATTGGGTTTCTTTGGGCAGTTGGCTTTATAGTTGCATATATATACAGTTATCTTTTTGGCACTGCATTTAGAGGCATAGTAGTGGTAGTTTCCTTTTTCAGCAGTCTTTATTGCATACCACTGTTCTTTCCTTTTTGCCTCTTATAGTCCTAGTGGGTTTGTCAGCATTTGAGATTTTACCCACTAGGGGAGGCTACTGGTTTATCTAGTAGTTCTCACCCCCATTATTGTTTTCTGTTTTCTCCCCTTTGTTTTGCAGAGTCATCTGCGGGAGCTGCTGGGCCATCAGCGGCTGATCGAGGTAAAAGGATTGCGGACTAGCTAGATCATCTACCCCGACTGTGAGAGTAGCTGGACTTTTATTGTACCCTTTTGTATCTCAGACTACAGTAGTTTACTTTTGGGACTGGCTTTAGCCAGCTGTTTGTATTTTGTTTAGTGAGCTGGGAGTTTATTGTACTTTATTTCAGCTTGTATCTTATTTCCAGTCTGAGAATACTTATAGTTCTTTTAGTTCAGCTCTGTTTATGCTCTTCTATTGTATATCTTATATCTGAGCAGATTACCAGCGCTTCGTGTACTTGGAAAATTCTGTGTACACGGCGGATCTGTTGGCGAGCCCGGGTTCTGGTTTACACCCGGGGCGTGACAGCACCAACCTCGGGAAAAAAAACCAAACCGAGCACCAACCTCGGGAAACTAGACCGAGCACCTACCTCGGTAAACCACGCCGAGCACCTACCTCGACGGGTCGCACCGCTCACACCTTGGCGCCTCAAACCCCCACCTACGGGGGCCCCAACTACGTCACCTCGTGGGTATACACGGGTCATCGACCACTTTTCCAGAAAAGCACACCCTTTGCGGTGGCCAAACCGCGGGTGCGCGTGCTGCAGCCTCGAGCATCGTAACCAAGTACACGAAACCAAACCAATAATAAAAACTATAAACACTATCAACATTAGTACAGTTAAACGAATAATTAGAGATCATCAGCAGCTTTCGAAAAGTCCCACACTAAGTCTCGATCGAAAACCCGCAACATGATAAACATGAAAATAACGATAGTGCGCATAAAGGGATTCTGAGAGTGTACCCACCTGAAATGCGAAGAAGAAGATGTTGTGCGGAAACTCCAGTAAAAACACCCCCTTGTGCTCGAAAAAGAACAACAATAAAAATTATCGTTAAAAACATCATCGCAATTAAAAACACTCAAAAACGGGAAGAAACGGGCCAAAAACGGAGTTTCTGGACACATAGGCAGAAAACTGGTGCACGGGTCCAAGCGTGGACCGGGTTCACAGTGCAGAGGAGGCGGCGGCGTAGACCGAGCTCACCCCGGGGGCGTGCACCAAGGGGAATGGGCCGGGCCGGTGCACGGCAGAGCGCGCACCGGGCTCATGCGCTCCCGGTCGCGGCGGCAGCGCCGGGTGCACGCCTGGCGCGGGCACCGCGCGGCCTGGGCTGGGCTGGCGCACGCGCCCGTGAGCCGGGTCCGCACCATCGGGCTGCGGGGGCGTGCGCCGGGTGCACGCCTGGCGCGTGCACCGCGCAGCCTGGGCTGGGCTGGCGCACGCGCCCGTGCGCCGGGTCCTCCTCTCTGGGCAGTGTGGGCATGCGCCGGGTGCACGCCTGGACTGGTGGACAGCGTGGCCTGAAGCCGTACGGGGTGAACAGTGATCCTCCTCGCTTCCCGTTTCAGCTCCGTTTGCGACCTCGCGACCACGGCGGCTGCGGCGGCGACCCCGTGAACATGATAACGGCGGCGGCGGCCTCCCGTTTGACAACGGCGGCGGCGGCCTCCCATTTAACAACTCGCATCGCATGCGACACCCGAGCAACCGACACCCAAACCCTCGACCCCCCCAGAAATTGCAAAAAGGAACAAAAACGGAAAAACTCGAACCGCTCACCTTGCTTCCGCTGGAGGAGGAGGAAGAAAGAGGATCGTCCCCTCCACTCCCGATCAATCTCGCAGAAAGGCCTCTCCCTATCTCTCCGTCTCGCTTCCTACGCCGTTTCTTGAAAAGAGGGAAAAGGGGTTTGGGGTTCTTCCCCGCACCCCCGATCGGGAAATAAAAGATACGAAGACCAAATAAAAATAAACCCCAGTCATCAAACCTAGCCATTATAAAATTTGAACGGGGGGTCCAAATCACCTCGGAAAACATGCCGATCACCGGCACGCATTCCGATGCACCCAAGCTGATAGAAAAAATTCAAAAATTATTTCTAAGAGATCCCGGGGTCGGAATTCAAATTCGATCGCGCCACCGTTCACCGTTTTGCGAGTTCTACCACCTAAAAATGTCCGCAAACCCCGACGATCAGCCCAAAAATTCTCGAACTTCAACTCCCCCTCGTTACCACTGAAAGGGTTCAATTAGGACCCAAACGAAAAACCGGAAGGTCGAGGTTGTAGGGTTTAGGTTAAATAGGATCAAATAGGGGAAAAAACACCTAGAGGGGGGTGAATAGGTGTAAACAATAAACACTCAAAAATCTTTGTGCGATAAAACCCAATGCGGAAAAATAAAAGAACACACAAGATTTTTACGTGGAAAACTCCAAGCCGGAGTAAAAAACCACGGGACCGATAACACGGCGAAATCCACTAGAGTTAACACACGTACAAGGTGATATAACGTACTCACAGACGACTCAACCTTTTACCATACGCCCCTAGTCGATCTTCTCCGCTCGCTCCACGACGCTTCTCGAATCCACGATTTGCGCCCAACGCTGAATCCACAGCGTCCAACGTCGAGTCCACGACGTCCGACCGAATCCACGGTCTTCACCCAATGGTACGCTTCGAATCCACGAACGCACCTCGCTCCGAATCCACGAGAGCGATAACACCTTGAATCCACAAGGCCACGCGAGTCCACGCGCCGATTTTGGGGTAAATCGTTGTTTGTTTGGGTGGTGATGATCCGCCGAATACTTAGATCAAGAGTAGATCGGAAATACCATCTAAGTATTCATTAGTTTGATTCAACTCAAGATATGAGTATGAAAATCCTAGAATCAAACTAATCAATATAGATGAAGAACCATTAAATAGATCTAATGATTTCCGTTCTTCTCTATATGTGGATCTAAGGCCGTATAAAATGATATTTGAAAATGACGGCTCTTTTTCCGATGTGTGGATTGCCCTAGAAATGAAAAGGAAGGGCTATTTATAGGTTAGAAACCCTAGGAAGAATATTCGGATCAAAAACAAACTTTTCTGGAAAGTTTTACGGACGGCGATCCGGATTGCGCAAGTCACGATCCGGATCGCAGACGCGTAGAGAGCAATTTCCAGAAAACCGCCTGTTCGGGATCCGGATCATAATCTACGATCCGGATCGTTCATACAGTTTTACCAGAACAATGTGTTCGGGATCCGGATTGAGATTCCACGATCCGGATCGTTCAAGCCAACAGGTAAAACTCATGTTCGGGATCCGGATCATCAAATGCCATGATCCGGATTGAACTAGTGTATGAACGAACACCCTTCGGGATCCGGATTGAAAGACACGATCCGGATCCTGAACATGTCCCATGTCCAGTTTTTGATGAATATGCAATTAAAACCTCTTCCAGGTGTTTCTACACTATAAGAAGTATTCGGATCATCAAAATTATTTAGTTAAACGTACCTGATCCTTTTGAATTCTTCTTTCTTGAGATTGAGGTATATGATCCAAAGTTTCTTCATCTTCAATCTTCAAGACTTAAACTATTCACGAAATACGCCAACTCAAATTCCGTAACAATCTCCCCCTTTGGCGGTTTCGTGACAAAACACAGATCCACAAAGAAAATTCAAAAAGATATTTTTGTTGCTATCACCATACAACAAAAATTTACAAAAGAGTTCCAGGAATTAAAAACATGAGATAAACTCCTAAGACAGACTCTAGACTTAAACATCTGTAACTTCTGCACACAGAAAACATTCTTGACAAACAAAATCGTTAGATACCTCAAGAATTGAAACATTGAAAACCAAATGCAGAGATAGAGTTTGATCTCATCATGACATTTGAAAGACTCAGATATGTGAAAGAACATAGTTAAAACCAACATATCTTCTAAGCAGTTGAAAAGCCAAAATGTCAAAGTATGTTAGTCCAACACCAACTTGTTAGTCATATTACATGCCCAAATAGTTAGTCAAATAGTTAGTAGAGAAGCATGTCACAATCCACAAAAGAAAACCCAAGTTGAGTTGAGATTCATACTTACCTTGATTCATTCCTTGATTCATTCACAGTTGTTCAGAGTTCATTGTTTTTCATTGTTCAGAGTTTATAACTCTTCAACTCTCTCACTCTCATTCTCTCCCCCTTTTTGTCACAAATAAAGCCAAAAATGTAGCATGAGCTACAATATGTAAGGAGAGTAAACAAAAAGTTCATAAGTTTCTAACAATATGCACAAAAAGAGAATTAACCTAAGAATATGCACAAACTGAGAGTTAAACTAGACTAAAAGAATCAACTAAACTAATCCAAATTCAGTTATCGAGAAATAAATCCTGCACAAAAAGACAAAGTTAGTTATCAGAATCTGAAAAGTCTGAACTCATGCAACCAATCTTGCCAGGTGCTTGATGAGATGGTGATGCATCCGTGTCAGGCTTCTTTCCAAATGCAGAAGCTTGAGTGACATGAGGCAGCTTGTGAAGAGATTTGACAATTGTGGACTCGTCTATCATGTTCAAACATTGATGATACGTCGCCGAGGTGATGTCAACTTGAAATTTCTGTAAGATCCTCATTATGATCAATGGAAAAGGAATTCTTTCGGTAGGATGAGGATGCTCAACATATCGTGTCATTCTGTTCCAGATGATGTATGGTATGTTGACATTCAATGCCCTTGCTTCTGACGGGTGTCCTATGAGATATAAGAACAACAACCGTTCCCATCTCACAACCTTCGTCTGCATGTTTGGAAGTATATTGTAGCAAGTGATGAAGTTCAGGAAGCGATATTCCAGACGAAGTTCTTTGGATCGAACTGATTTGTTCGTTGATTGAGTTCCCTCGAGACAAATCCCCTCAATAACTTTACACCATAAAGTATTTGTCAAATCCACTCCTTTCAGATAGTGAGCTCCTCTTCCGCTTGCTTCCATTCCCAAAACCTCACCAATCAACTGTGGGGTGATTTTAATTCTCGTTCCTTGGATATTCGTATAGAATTCCATCGGACCGTTCTCAAATTCGCGAAGATGCCGTGCGTTGGTATAGAAGGTCCTCACATGGTGCAGGCAGTATCCGAGAGTTTCCGGGAAGCGACATACTTGAATGAGATTTGCTTCATCAATCAAAGTACCAAATTCAGGAGAGTGACTTCGTAGAGCTTCAATGTTCACGTGTCTTTCGCCAATGCATTCGCGATGTGCAAATGCTCTAAGCCGGTCATTGTTAACAAACACTTCTTCATCTCGTGGCGGAGAGTCCGGAGCTATTGGTGGTTCAACATCGGTCTCCTTTCTCCGTCCAAAACGTCGAGCGAGCCGCTTACGTTTTAGAGAAATAGTTGGGGCAGGCATAGGAGCCTTCCCAGAGTTCACTGGTGCTTTTCCTTTTTGCTTCGAGTCAGCAGGCACAAACTCGTCATCATCATCGTCATCCGTTAACATGTCCCAGTGTACTTCATCTGGGTTTTTCTCAAGTTCAGTATCACTGATAATTTCAACCTCTCCTTTTCTTTGAACTTTCTTAGCCCTCTTCAACTTATTGGTTGGTCTAGTGAGCACCATCGAGATAAGTAACAGTACCAACCAGGAGAAAGAAATTGTCCTGTGAAAACCAACTCAAGAACATATGAAAAATTGTCAATTTTGAAAAATTTAAAACATTGTACCTAGACAATCATAATCATATAGAGAAGCTAAGAATCAAATTAGTTTTCCAAAAAGAATTTTAAAAATAGATCAATTTCATGTTTTACAAAAATTCCTCTTTTATGCCCTAAAACCGAATTTTTAGAAATCGAAGCCTAAAAACTCGTTAATCATGCAAAAACCCAGCATAAAAGCAAAACTAATTGATCCAGAGTTCTTATTTCAAAAGAAATTTGATCAAAAACCATTCACAAACGAAAAAATCCATCTTTTCAACTCACGTTTGATGAAAAAACCTAAAAACTGTGAAAAACCGAGTTTTGATCATGAAAACTTACTTGAATCCGAAGAACTTTGAGTTTTGAAGCACCAGGAAGCAAGAGATCTAGAGAGAGAAACTCTAGAAGCTTGGAAATCAGAAATTAGGGTAAAGAAATCTTGAATCTGAAGGTTTCTATAAGAACCCTAGCCGCGATCCGGATCGGAATGAGATCCGGATCGGCCACATGGGATCCTGCATTCGGGATCCGGATCACTTGCCACGATCCGGATCGGCTATACGCAGGAAGAATCCTGCGTTCGGGATCCGGATCACTTGCCACGATCCGGATCGGCTACACCTTTTTCTCCAGAAAAGTTAAAAAATACAATAAAATCCAGAAAAAGTATGTAAGCACTTTACCATGTCAACTTTAAACAAATAGCATCGTTTCATACAACAAGAAATAGATTATGCAAAATCTATCAAAAATATCCAAAAATGAAACGAAAATTTACGAAAGTTAAAACACTTAAAGTTGAACAACTTCAATTACATCTATCCTGATCTTATGTGTAATGTCTTTATCAAATCATCAATTTCAGTAAAGAAAATGAAGTACCAAGATCAATAGATGTTTGAAATCCCAGATAAGTTAGATAATATATCTAGACAATCTGTTGAAGGAGTGGCTCTTTGAGCATCTTTTACTAAAAATCCCACCTTATACCAACCATGAAATACGACTGAGTCAAGTATTTCAATATGAGTTTCATCAACAATTTTCAAAACAAAAATTTGCTTTTCATTCATGGAGTTTCTTTTTCTTTCATTTTCTCCATGTGGTGGTAGTTTTCACACTCCTCATTGGGATGTAACTCTTTCCACATCTTTTGAGCATTTCACATTTCATTGACTCCCCCTCAATTGGCTATCAATTATTTAATATATAAGGTATTCAACCAAACCATTGATCTCGAATTCATACTCGACTAAGCAATCAAATATGATAATGACTATACCAAGAGATCATTGAGAGAGAAATTGACTTTGATCACTTAAAAGATGGTTTAATTAACGTAAATGATCATTGCAACATTGAAATATTATGACATCAAAACATAATAAATTTCTAAATGCATAAAAGGATGCAATTAAAGTCAATTATGATTTATGCTCAATTAGTGTGCTATGTACAAAACATAGATAAAGAACAAAACAAAACAAAAACAAAAACAAAACCTAATCTAAGCAAAGGTTTCAAAAGAGGTTATTTCAAGGAAAGCATGCCAATTGCTTTACGCAAGTGAATAAAACGTTTTTGATCCAAAGGTTTTGTTAAGATGTCAGCTAATTGATCCTCAGTTGAAATATATGACAGTTGAAGAATGTTTGATTCAACTAGCTCTCTAAGAAAATGATATCTAAGTTCAATATGTTTTGTTCTAGAGTGCAACACAGGGTTTTTAGAAATGTTAATAGCACTAGTGTTGTCACATAAAATGGTTACCGAAGATGTTGAAATTCGGAAATCGCTCAACACGCTCTTCATCCAAATCAATTGGGTTGAACAACTTCCTGCAGAAATGTACTCCGCTTCGGCAGTCGAGAGTGCTATGCAGTTCTGTTTTTACTGTGCCATGCAACAAGGCAGTGGCCAAGATAGAAGCATGCACCACTCGTGCTTTTCCGGTCATCCACCGATCCAGCCCAATCGGCATCTGAGTATCCAACAATATCCAAAGTCGTTCCCATAGGATACCAAATTCCGAAATTGATTGTACCTTTGATATACCGGATGATCCGTTTCACCGCTTTCAGGTGAACCTCCTTCGGTGCTGATTGATATCTCGCACAAATCCCAACACTGAAGGATATATCCGGGCGACTAGCCGTGAGATATAGTAGACTTCCAATCATACTGCGGTACAGTTTCTCGTCTACATTCTCACATTGTGATTCACTTCCAAGTCCCTTATGGCTAGTTCCCATTGGAGTTGGAAAATCTTTAGAATTTTCAAGATCAAACTTTTTGACCAACTCCAGTGCATACTTGGATTGACACAAGTGAATTCCTTCATCGTTTTGCTTAACTTGTAATCCAAGAAAATAATTCAACTCGCCCATCATGGACATCTCAAATTCGCTTTCCATGGTCTCCGCGAATTTAGAAGCATCATTATCTCTTGTTGCTCCAAAAACAATGTCATCGACATAGATTTGAGCAACTATGAAATTGTTTTGATAATGCTTCACAAAGAGAGTCCTGTCAGCTCCCCCTCGAGTGTAGCCCTTTTCCAAAAGGTGCTTTGTCAACCTTTCGTACCATGCTCGCGGTGCTTGTTTCAGACCGTAAAGAGCCTTTTTCAGTCGAAAAACATGGTTAGGTAGTTTATGATCCACAAAACCTTTCGGTTGAGCTACATAAACTTCCTCATTTAAAAATCCATTTAAAAAGGCGCTCTTAACGTCCATTTGAAATAATTTGATTTTAAAATGACAAGCAATCGCAAACAATATACGAATGGACTCGAGTCTAGCTACAGGGGCGAAGGTTTCATCAAAGTCTATACCTTCTACTTGAGAATAGCCTTGAGCAACTAACCTTGCTTTGTTCCTGATGATAGTACCTTCTTCGTTTTTCTTGTTCTTGAAGATCCATTTGGTACCTATCACATTGTGTTGCTTCGGAGGCTTCGTCAGTTCCCAGACTTTGTTTCGCTCGAATTGATGGAGCTCTTCCTGCATTGCTTTAATCCAATAATCATCTTGGAGAGCTTCATCAACATTCCTTGGTTCGATTTGAGATACATAGCATGCAAATCCGCAAACCAATTGTCTCCGTGTTCTAACTCCTTCTTGTGGATCTCCAATTATGTTCGATTCAGGGTGATCCTTGGAGATGCGTAACGTTTGAGGTAGAGGAGTAGGCGGAGGTACACGAGATGATTCCTGCACATCAGATAAGCTTGAAGAACCGTTAGATGCATCAACATTATTATCGAAAGAATTGTTAGAAGAAGATGCATTAGCAGGTGTATCATCATCAAGAGAGATATCGAGGGTAGATTTTTCAGATTCAAAGTGAAAAGCTTCATCTACCTTAACATTTATCGATTCTACGATCGTCTTAGATTCTAAGTTAAAAACTCGATATGCTCTGCTGTTTGTAGAATAACCTAAGAAAATCCCTTCGTCACTTCGAGAGTCAAATTTTCCAAGATTTTCACGATCACGTAAAATAAAACACCGACTCCCAAAATGCGAAAATATTTGATGTTAGGTTTTCTACAAAACCAAAGTTCATATGGTGTATTCAAAGTCCCCGGGCGCAAATACACTCGATTGATAACATAGACAGCAGTGTTCACCGCTTCAGCCCAAAAATATAAAGGAAGTTCCGGCTATGAAGCATAACACGTGCCATCTCCTGTACGACCCTGTTTTTGCGCTCGACTACACCATTTTGTTGAGGTGTGTAAGGTGCGGAGAATTCATGTTTAATGCCATTAGAAACACAAAAATCAATGAATTTGGAATTTATGAATTCACCACCTCTATCACTCCTAACTCGAGTAATCCTTTCATTCTTTTCTATCATAATACGATTGCAGATTTCGAGAAAAGAATCAAAGGTATCAGCTTTTTCTTTTAGAAAGGCTACCCAAGTATATCTAGAAAAGTCATCAACCAACAAAAAAATATACCATTTACCTCCCAGAGATGGTTGACGAGTTGGCCCCATTAAGTCCATATGCAAAAGTTCCAAAGGCCGTTTTGTACCTATGTGGTTCAAATTCTTGTGTGCAGTCCTAGACTGTTTTCCCTTTTGGCAACCGCCACACACAAGGTTTTGTTCAAAAGAAAGTTTCGGAACCCCCTTGACCACATCTTTATTTGAAATTCTAGCAAGTTCCTTAAAGTTTATGTGACCTAGCCTTTCATGCCAAAGTGTTTCATTTTTCAAAGATGCTAGGTTACATTTTTCAGAAATTTTAGAAGGAACTACATAACAATTGTTTTCTGATCTAACCCCCTTTAAAAAGAAAGCATGGTTCATGTCAGTTACAGTGCATTTATCAGATGAAAAATTAACTGAATAACCACTATCACACAGTTGACTTATGCTTATGAGGTTAGTCTTAAGGCCATGAACAAATAATACATTATCTAGAACCGGGCCATCTGGAATAGCTACCGTTCCCTTTCCAACAATTTTGGAAGACCGACCATCTCCGAAAACAACAAGTCCTCCGGAGTTTTTCTCAAAAGTTTGAAAACAGTTTTTATCGCCGGTCATATGACGGGAACACCCGCTATCCAGATACCAAGACGAACTATCATATGCATGCAAGGAAACATTGGTAGCAAGACAGGGAAAGATCTCACCTTTGCGCACCCAAACCTTTTTGGTATGCGTCGGTAATGGTCGTGAAGTTGATTTCCTAGGTGAGGGCGTCTTGCTTGAAGAATTGCTGCTCCTTGATGATGTCGTCTTGAGCGATGTACTACCAAGGCTCTTTTCCGTCAATTTGGTTGGAGTTGTTTTTCGAGGAATAGCCCTTTTGGTAGTTGCTGCAAGATGTTCTTGAGGTGTGCGTTTGGCTCCAGTCTTGCAGTTTCTTCTGATGTGCCCTGAAATGCCACAACGAAAACATACCTTGGTTCTTGTCGATTCCGAAGATGATGTAGTAGGTTCGTTGTCGTTGCTTGTCGTGAACACCGGTGTCGGAGGAGGAGATACCGACGAGGCACAAATACCGTACCACTCGAACTTGGAATGTCTCCAGTTTGAGTGTATCCGAGGCCGAACTTGTTTCTTTGACCGAGACCAAGGAGTCTGTCCAACTTACTCCTTCCAGAAGTAAATCTCTGTAAGTCATCCTTTAGTTGGCGTATGGTCTCTGTCATTTCAATTTTTCCTGTCGGGCCTCGCCGTAGAGCTTCAAGAAGTAATTCGCTTTGTTCACCATGTCTACATAACTCTTCTCGAAATGCTCATTGGACTCTTGAAGGGAAACATTTGTCTTAACCAGATTGTCCCTTTCCACTTCAAGATCGGTTGAGATAGAGGTTACTCTTTTTAATTCAACTTCAAGATCCAGTAATCTCTCTTTCAACCCCTTGTTTTGTTTAGCCAGTTTCTTTGAATCCCTCAAAAGTTGATGGTAGGCTAAAACAAAATCTTCACCTTCCGAATTATCTGACTCATCGTCCGTTGCAATCTTTTCCACAGTGGAGTTGGACAGTGAGTCGGATGTACTTGCCATTAAGCACATGAAGGATGAAGGTTTGGTGGACGCGTGGAAAGCTGTCGCGTTGTCTTCTTCATCACTTGACGATGACTCATTTGACGTGGAGTTGTCATCCCAAGTGACTGCTTGCATCGCTTTCTTCTTAGCCGGATTCTTGTTGGGACATTCAGTTGCTATGTGGCCGTAGCCTCGACATTTGAAACACTGAACTTGTCCCTCAGAACTTTTCTTATCCTTTGAGAAGTTCTCTTGGCTTCTTGACTTGTACTTGAAATCCCTTGCCTTTCTTCGACTTTCCGAAGGATGGAGTTTTGCTTGAATTTCCCCTTCGAAAGTTGCGGCGAAACTTCCTTGTCAAGAGAGCGAGCTGCTTCTCAAAGTCCTCCATAGAAATGTTCTCGTCGTCGTCCGAGGAGGATGAATCCGCGTCTTCTTCTTTAGTTGATTTCAATGCGTAACCTGAAGACTTAGAAGAGGATGCCTTTCCAGAAGAATAGTTAGTAGGAAAAGTCATTTCATAAGTTTGTAAAGCACCTACTAATTCTTCTACACGCATTTCGTCCGGGTGTTTAATTGTTTCAATGGCTGCAACCTTCGGGCGAAATCGTTCAGGAAGAGTTCTTAGAATTTTTCTTACAACTTTAAATTCTGGAATCTTCTCTCCCAAGTTAGCACATGAGTTCACGATGTCTTGCAATCGTGTGTAATAGTCAGTGAAGGATTCATTCTCTGCCATAGAGATTGAGTCAAACTTGCTCGTAAGCATTTGCAGTTTCTGAATCTTCACTAGGTTAGTTCCCTCATGCGTAACTTGAAGAACATCCCAGATTTCTTTCGCAGTCTCACATGCCGAGACGCGAGAGAACTCAGTTTGTGACAAAGCATTAAATAGAGCATTAATCCCTTTGCCATTGTAAGAAGATAAGTCTATCTCTTCCTTGGTCCATTTCGACCTAGGTTTTAAGGTGCGAACATCATCTAAAATTTCAGTTGGATTAGACCATCCTAATTCAATTGATTGCCACACCCTTTCGTCGATGGAAATTAAGAAAGCTTTCATCCGTACTTTCCAGTACGCATAATTAGTTCCATCAAAGAAAGGGGGTCGATTGATGTTTCCACCTTCAACCATTGTTTACAACCCTATTCCCGCTCTGATACCACTTGTTGGGTTTAGGTTAATAAGGATCTAATAGGGGAAAAAACACCTAGAGGGGGGTGAATAGGTGTAAACAATAAACACTCAAAAATCATTGTGCGATAAAACCCAATGCGGAAAAATAAAAGAACACACAAGATTTTTACGTGGAAAACTCCAAACCGGAGTAAAAAACCACGGGACCGATAACACGGCGAAATCCACTAGAGTTAACACACGTACAAGGTGATATAACGTACTCACAGACGACTCAACCTTTTACCATACGCCCCTAGTCGATCTTCTCCGCTCGCTCCACGACGCTTCTCGAATCCACGATTTGCGCCCAACGCTGAATCCACAGCGTCCAACGTCGAGTCCACGACGTCCGACCGAATCCACGGTCTTCACCCAATGGTACGCTTCGAATCCACGAACGCACCTCGCTCCGAATCCACGAGAGCGATAACACCTTGAATCCACAAGGCCACGCGAGTCCACGCGCCGATTTTGGGGTAAATCGTTGTTTGTTTGGGTGGTGATGATCCGCCGAATACTTAGATCAAGAGTAGATCGGAAATACCATCTAAGTATTCATTAGTTTGATTCAACTCAAGATATGAGTATGAAAATCCTAGAATCAAACTAATCAATATAGATGAAGAACCATTAAATAGATCTAATGATTTCCGTTCTTCTCTATATGTGGATCTAAGGCCGTATAAAATGATATTTGAAAATGACGGCTCTTTTTCCGATGTGTGGATTGCCCTAGAAATGAAAAGGAAGGGCTATTTATAGGTTAGAAACCCTAGGAAGAATATTCGGATCAAAAACAAACTTTTCTGGAAAGTTTTACGGGCGGCGATCCGGATTGCGAAGTCACGATCCGGATCGCTTACGCGTAGAGAGCAATTTCCAGAAAACCGCCTGTTCGGGATCCGGATCATAATCTACGATCCGGATCGTTCATACAGTTTTACCAGAACAATGTGTTCGGGATCCGGATTGAGATTCCACGATCCGGATCGTTCAAGCCAACAGGTAAAACTCATGTTCGGGATCCGGATCATCAAATGCCATGATCCGGATTGAACTAGTGTATGAACGAACACCCTTCGGGATCCGGATCGAAACGACATGATCCGGATCCTGAACATGTCCCATGTCCAGTTTTTGATGAATATGCAGTTAAAACCTCTTCCGGGTGTTTCTACACTATAAGAAGTATTCGGATCATCACAAATTATTTAATTTAACGTACCTGATCCTTTTGAATTCTTCTTTCTTGAGATTGAGGTATATGATCCACAGTTTCTTCATCTTCAATCCTCAAGACTTAAACTATTCACGAAATACGCCAACTCAAATTCCGTAACAGAGGTAAAACAAATTAAATAAAATAACCCAATGACATAAATAAGATAGAAAGTCCGATCGTAGAAGGATTCCCGTCCGATCACCTCGAAAAGCGTGCCGGCCACTTAGCACGAATTCTGATGCACCACTCAAAGGCAAATGCTTTGACCCCCATTCCGGGAGATCCGTAATTCGGAATTCGAATCCGATCGCTTTGCCGTTCTCCGTTTTCCGAGCTCAAACGCAGAAAAATACCCGCGGTCCAGGCTGGTCCATTGCAGAAAACACAGTGAAAAGCTTCCCTAACAACTCTGACATGAAAAGAGGGTATTCAAAAGCATAGGAACGCCAGGTCACTAGATCACTCACCTCTTAAAATAAGTTTCGTCCTCGAAACTTAACCCTGGTCCGCAATCGAATAAAACTGGGTAGCACTCCCTTATCTTTGACTCCAGTTCCCAAGTTGCTTCACGTTCTTCCTGGTGGCTCCACAGCACCTTCACATAGGGGATCGTCCGGTTGCGAAATCTTTTTGTCCTCCCGTGCTAAGACCTGCACGGGCGTTTCATCGAAGCTCCGGTCCTCTCTAAGCTCAAAAGCAGTAACCATCCATCACCCGAATCAAGTACGCAGGCTCGGAGCATATCTTCGAGAATCCGGATCACTCGCTCGGACTGTCCGTCGGTCTGGGGGAATCTTGTCTCAAACAAGCTGTATCTGTGCGCTTGTCTTCTAACCTTCCAGGATTTCTCTAATAGGGTTGGCTTGACCATCAAGGACAAGAGTCGCGCGACCGTACCGGTCCTGCTGAGTAATCGCGCTTATCGATTCCTCCTCGATTTGACACTTCCCGCTCAAGACATCCGCTACTACACTTGCTTTTCCGGGGTGATACTGAATGGACAAGTCGAGTCCTTCAACAACTCCAACCAACGCCTCTGCCGTAACAACAACTCTTTCTATGTGAACCAAACTTAAAGCTCTGGCGATCCAAAAACACATCACGATGAACTCCAAAAGGTGGTGTCTCCAAAGCTTTAAAACGAAGACGACTACTGCCAGTTCCGGATCATGTGTCGGGCAGTTCCGCTCATATCCTCTGCGATTCCCGTTGTTGACACTATGTGCCCCAAAAGCCCACATCGCGAAGTCAGAACTCACATTTCTTAACTTAGCAAACAGCTTCTAATCCCTGAGATTCCGGAGAGAAATCCGCAAGTGCTCCTCGCAGTTGAATCGAAGAGGTCATCAATCCTGGGCTTGATCTTCAATGTATCATTGTTTATCTCCCTGTAGTCAATGCGTAGACGTAGGCTTCCGTTCTTCTTTCGCACGAAGAGCACGGGTGCGCCCCAAGGCGACACACTCGGTCTGATGAACCCTTTATCCAGAAAAATCCCCTAGTTGTGCCTTAGGTTCCCTTAGTTCCGTGAAAGCTATTCCGTAAGGCGCCTAAGTGATAGGTTGCGTGCCTGGTAGTAGCTCGAAATAGAGGATGACCTCCCGCTCGGGGGTATTCCCGGCAGTTCAGTCAGGAGGGCGCCGGAAGAAACCCCTACAACGGGGGTGTCAGTGAGCGATACAGAGGGTCGAGTCGCTAGGCTCACTAAAACCAAGTAACTAAACATTCGCCTAATACCTCGTGAACCAGTCCTTGCCCAGCACCTCGTCGTATCCCTGCTTTCCGACTCGGAATTCCCCGTCACGATGCCACCGGTCCGCAAACCACCTCAGCCGGCGCTGAGCAATCAGCAACAAAGTCTCGCGATGCGTCGAGATACCCCAGTCATACCGCCCAACCCATACCGCTGAGTCCTTAAAAGTCCAAAACAACTAACCCAATGACAAGAAAAACAAACCACACTAACGCCCTCACAAGGCTCCAAGAGGTGCCAACAAAATAGGCTGGGTTACTAACTACCCGAAATTCTTCCCTGAAAACAACGAACTCACCTGTCACCAACATGGACCGCTCCTCTCAGTCACCAACACGGGCCACTTCCACCCGTCACCAACACGGGCCACAAGCTCGGAGCATAACCACCATCCCGGACCATTCGTTCCGACTATCGGTCCTACCGAGACGACGGTCAAAACTAACGTTAGGTTTCAGCTCTAAGACCTACCACAAGGTCTACCGCATAGAAAGAGGTGCATACAGGGCCTCCTAGCCGAAAGTGACCAGTGCCAAAACTCTGAGTAGTCGACAGATCCCCTTGACCCACATCTGTCCCAAAAGACCAAAGACACAAAACGCTCCCAACTAGGAGAAAATCTAAGCACTAGGTCCGCTCAACAAAGACCTCCAGGTACTGTAGACTATCCGTCTAAAACCTAAAGGGTCGGAAGAAGACAAGCAACGAAAACAGCGAGAAGAACCTTATCAAAAGTTGCCTAGGTTCACAAAACGCACTCGAGGGATCACGCGCCAACCCACCAATAGGACAACCTAACCGACCCTCTTGCGCAGAACCCAGGAACCCGACCCAGAGCTACCTGGCACCACCCAACGCCAAAAGCTAAACCCCTCACTAAAAAGTCGCCACTTACACCCACTTGTGCGAAACAAGGCACTACCTCTCTAACCGAAAACGAGCCCAAACGAATAAGATTTACTAGCCCCGGTGGTCTCCCTTTCTAACCCAAAGGAGCACCCCGAGACCCCATCGCGATAATTTCTACATCCATCACAGTGTCTACGGAAAAAAAGCCGAACTATGGGTAACAACCGTAGGGGAAGAATCCTCATTCCCACCCATACCTTGCCCATGGTGCAAAAAGAATCGGCCGATTACCTGTTATAACCTAACACCAGAAGACCTAGAAGGTACAAGTTTAGACAAACGGCTGTCCAGTTACCCACGACCGACAAACGGCCAACACATTAACACACACCGGTGGGTTGCACTACCACCAGTCACTGTTACAGAAGAAGACCCGAACGTCGGCAGAGGAAGGGGTTCGGGAAAAAAAACAAAAGCCGGTGCAACGATCTGCCGTGCCAATAGCCGCACCAAGCGCATAAACACCGTCCGCAGACCCACCGTGTCCTATGCTGGTTGCCTAATCCATTTACTCATAGCAACCATCAAGGCCCCGGTGGCAGCCGGCCTCGACCCCAAACTCCAAATCAACCCGACTACCCTAGCACAACACCCGAGCTAAACCGGAAAACAAAACTCAACAGTCCCACACTCTCGCATCTCTACGCAATTATACCCTGATCATTTCATTAGTTAATAGCCAGCGGTAATGTGCTCCTGTGGATGTTGGACAGCGACTACTATGGTTAAAGCTGTTTCTCTCTGATACCATCTTAATCTGTCACGCCCCGGGGGTTTCATTAAGCGGAAGACGACCACTGAAAAGATTTGAATTTGCGTATATATTATTTTTTTGAAACCAAACTCCCCGGTGCGTGCCCAGACCCGCCGCATATACAAATTCACTCTGCGAACGGGCAGAGTCTCCTTTGTATATGCACGGCGTCCTGAATACAACAACCATGCAACTACCACTTTAACCACACTAGTTCAACAGTCGGATGCATACAATCATTTTCCGTAAGTATTAACGAGGCCGACTAATTTTGAAAGGATAAATCCACCAGTTTTAAAAACGGTGCCCACACGGCACCCAGGTTTTTCAAAACGGTTTTCGAAATTCATAAATCCACAGGGTTTTGAAATGGTGTCTGCACGACACCCAGATTTTCAAATCGATTTTCGCAATCCATAAATCCACAGGGTTTTAAAATGGTGCCCACACGACACCCAGATTTTTAAAACAGTTTTCGAAATGTTTTCGTTTTCTTTTCTTTGGTAGTTTAAAAGCGGCCAATCGGGAAAAGCAAAACGACCACCCACAAGCATAATAAAAGGATAGTCCAACATCCACATCGACCCCACAAGGGTATCACAATCCACATAGTAAGCTACTAATAAGTAATGAAATGAGCAGAAAAGAAATAAATACAGCCTATGGCTTCGAAGGACCAAAAGTACTCCTGTCACGGCCTCACCATCGCCCTCGCTCTCACCCCCGAAGAAACCTGTCACAGAGTGGGAAGTCAGCGACACGAGGTATAAAAGATGAAATGCAGGAAGACTATAACTAAAGCAAATCGTAAGAAAACCAGAGTAACCACCCTCCGCATCGTGCGATCGACGGTGTCCCCTTCCCATGCAAAACCTGAACCGGGCACCTACCTCGGCAACCCAGACCGAGCACTATCCTCAAGAAAGAATACCAAACCGAGCACCAACCTCGGGAAAGAAAACCAAACTGAGCACTAACCTCAAGAAAGAAAACCGAGCCGAGCACCAACTTCGGCAAAGAAAACCAAATCGAGCACCAACCTCAAGAAAGAAAATCGAACCGAGCACCAACCTCGGGAAAGAGAACCAAACCGAGCACCAACCTCGGGAAACTAGACCGAGCACCTACCTCGGTAAACCACGCCGAGCACCTACCTCGACGGGTTGCACCGCTCACACCTTGGCGCCTCAAACCCCCCACCTACGGGGGCCCCCACTACGTCACCTCGTGGGTATACACGGGTCATCGACCACTTTTTCGGAAAAGCACACCCTTTGCGGTGGCCAAACTGCGGATGCGCATGCTGCAGCCTCGAGCATCGTAACCAAGTACACGAAACCAAACCAATAATAAAAACCATAAACACTATCAACATTAGTACAGTTAAACGAATAATTGGAGATCATCAACAGCTTTCGAAAAGTCCCACACTAAGTCTCGATCGAAAACCCACAACATGATAAACATGAAAATAACGATAGTGCGCATAAAGGGATTCTAAGAGTGTACCCACCTGAAACGCGAAGAAGAAGATGTGCGGAAACTCTAGTAAAAACACCCCTTTGTGCCCGAAAAAGAACTACAGTAAAAATTATCGTTAAAAACATCGTCGCAATTAAAAACACTAAAAAACGGGGCGAAACGGGCCAAAAACGAAGCTTCTGGACACATAGGTAGAAAACTAGTGCACGGGTCCAAGCGTGGACCGGGTTCACAGCGCAGAGGGGGCGGCGGCGCAGACCGGGCTCACCCCAGGGGCGTGCACCAAGGGGAATGGGCCGAGCCGGTGCACGGCAGAGCGCGCACCGGGCTCACGCGCTCCCGGTCGCGGCGGCAACGCCGGGTGCACGCCTGGCGCGTGCACCGCGCGGCCTGGGCTGGGTTGGCGCACACGCCCGTGAGCCGGGTCCGCATCGCGAACTTCGAAATTCTATTTCGGGAGATCCGGGAGCCGGATTTCAGATCCGATCGCACCGCCGTTCAACATTTCACGAGCTCTATCACCGAAAAATAAGAATGAATGCCAACACACTACCCACTAAGGATCATAATGAGGGACGCTACTATAGCTAATCATATCCCGACGAGGTTCATGGACGATGTCCGAAAAGTCCGGATACTACAGGCCACGACCTCTGAAGAGAGTCTTTCCCGATTCGAGTAGTTTTTAACCCGAGGTGAACCATACCGCGGAGACCCACAAGAGTCTTCGTCAGTCCTATCACCACCGGTACCGACACAATCGATTTTGTCGACGCCGGTAACAACGGAGACACGGCATGTCACGCCCCGCGGGCGAAACTGCGATCCGGGCTCGCCAACAGATCCGCCATCTGTACAAAAATCTCCACACAGACGAAGCGTCTACCCTGTAAGTCAGATCTATAGCTAAACATGTTTCAGAGCTGAATAAGAATAAGTAGCTACAGAATCAAAAACTGAACATCTGAATATATAAAATTCAAAATACATAGTCATCTCCCACTATGAACATGATACAATAAATCTCTCAGACTGTCCAGTACAAAATAAAATCTCATATACAGGGTACATCTACCTCTGACTCTCAAATAAGCTGGTAAGGAACTATTCGGCCACGCCCTTACCTCGATCTGCTGCCTCTGCTTGAAAGCCGGAATAGCTACCTCAGAAGTACCTGTCACCACAGTGGGTATGAGAACTACTGCAGAAGGTAGTTCTCAGTGGGTACCGTCTCCAACTCTACGGTCTACCCACTAAGTCTACTAGATGCATAAGATAATAGGGAATGCTGTAAATAAGAATAGCTCAGCTGGAAAGAAATCTACAGCTAACATGCCCCTAGCTACCATGCACAAAGGAATAACACTCAACTATGAAAATGCTATGCATCCACTCGCTCACGAGGTGCTCACATCAACCCAATCTCACTGACTGCCAACTCTGGTCCAGTCAAGCCTGCGCCCCCTAGTGTATCAACTAGGGCCCCTAGTGTATCAACTAGGGTGTCCAATCGGACTATCATAATGTAGTGGTCCAGATTTTCCCATGCAACCTTTTCGATGAATCCACTGTATAGAACACCTAGTGTTGGCGTGTCTGGCCCATGGTGCATCAAAGGGGTGCCACAGATGGACCCTGTGAGACATTTTTTAGCTGATTTGGCCTTCGGCTGTGTTTGCCGAATTTTAGAAAAGGTTTTGGGCCAAACAGAGGTTGGATTTGGATTCAGCGTGGAAAAACGCTTGAAAACGGCTATTTGCTTGTTAAATTTGGAGTCCGAATGACCAAAAACGGGCTTCCGGAAGTTTTGGGGGATCTTTGGTACATGGGAGGTGACCGTGGACCGGCCTGAGCCACATGGCGGCCTAGCATTGGCCGGCTCACGCAGCTCGGTCCACGGGGGAAGCGCGGCTGGTGCATGAACCGCACGGGCGGGCCACGTGGCGTGCGCGGAGTGGTTGGCACACGCGCCGTGGCTCAGCGACTTCGCGCGGCTTCGGTGGACCGGGCCCAGGACACGTGTCAGCCTGGCATTGGCTGGCTCACGGAGGCGCGGTGTAATGTACCAGATTTATGGTATATAAATAATATAAATAAAAATGGTATGAAATACTATTTTTATTGAATTCAGAGAAAAGTGAGTTGTAGTTGAGAATTTGAAGTTTCAAATTCTAAAGCTTAAGTTCGCCGATTTCTGCGAAGTGGCGAAACTCAGCAAAAATACTTGTAACACATTTCAAATGTAATTACAAGTGCGTTGGAAGCATTTCGAATCGACGCAAAAGCCGTTGAGTCGAAAAGTGAGTTATGGTTGAGAGTTGAAGCATCAAATTTGCAAAGTTTAAGTTCTTGTTTGCCGATTTCGCAAAATGTCGAAATGCGGCGAAAAGACTCGTAACGTATTTTAAATATGATTACAGTCGAGTTCGGTGCATTTCGGACCGACGCGAAGGGCATCGGGTCGAAAAGTGAGTTGAAGCCCCAGAGACTTAGCAAAATTCAGAAATTCTGAATTCTGTGATCGCGAAGGCTTTTCGGAGCCCTGTTTTGAAGACTTCGAGTAATCAAAAAAATTAAAAGAAATCGTGGAGTGTCTCAGAAAAGTTTCTTGATTAAAAGGGGTGAAATGCCGAGGTGAGCGATCGGAGGAAAATAGGAGAACGAAGCGAAGAAAAATACTTCGTGAATTCTGAAACTGCAGTTTTTGACAGTGCAGTTGATCGCGAAGCTTTTTTGGGGCTCTCTTTCGAGGGATTAGAGTATCCCAAAAATTTAAAAGAAATCGTGAAGTGTCTCAGAAAAATTTGCTGATTAAAGGGAGTGAAGTGCCGAGGTGGGCGATTAAAGGAAAATAGGAGAACGAAGCGAAATAAAATGCTTGGTGAATTCTGAAACTGCAGTTTTTGACAGTGCAGTTGATCGCGAAGCTTTTTCGGGGCTCTCTTTCAAGGGCTCAGAGTATCCCAAAAATTTAAAAGAAATCGTGGAGAGCTTAAGAAAAATTTGTAGAATAAAGGGGAGAAGAAAAATTACGATTTCGATTTTCCAGTTGACGGTAAAACGCGGAGAAAGAGGGCTACCCGAAATTGCTCTCTGCAGAGGCAAAACTGCAGGATTGGAGGGCATTTTGGAAAAAAATGGTTTAGTTGAGGGCAAAAGTGTAATTTCACAATTCCTCTCCAACCACCCCTGCAGGGCATTTATTACTCTCCTTCTCTCTCTCTTTTGAATACCTATCAACCTCTCTCTCTCTCTCTTCGTTTCTCTGTTGGAGCAGGGAGAAAGAAAGGAGAAGAAGAGGAAGAAAGAAAGAAAGAAGAAGGAAAGAAGAAAGAAGGAAAGGAGAAGGAAGAAGAAGGTATTATTTTTTTCTCTCTCTCCCTCTCTCTCTCTCTTTTCTCCTTTCTTGTATGCAGGGGGCTGGGCCTGCTGCTGCTCCAAGCAGCAGCAGCTGCGCGGGCTGCTAGCTGGCTGCGCAAGCAGCCAGCCAGCAGCAACAGCTGCGCAAAGCAGCAGCAGCTGAGCCACATTGCTGCGCAGGCAGCATTGGCAGCTGCCTTGGCAGCTGCAATGTGCAGCTGCCAATGCAGCTGCCTTGGCTGCAACTGCTGCTGCTGCTATAGGCAGCAGCAGCTGCCTTAGCTGCAGCTGCTGCTGCAACTAGGCAGCAGCTAAGGCAGCAGCAGCAGCTGCCTTGGCTGCAGCTGTAGTAGGTTTGTACAAAAAAAAAAGGAGAGAAAAGAAGAAAAAGAAAAGAAAGAAGGAAGAAAGAAAAAAAAAAAGGGGAAAATTGAAAGGAAAAGAAAAGAAAAGAAGAGAATTTCTTTTTCTTCTCTTTCCTTCAATGAGCAAAAATCATAAATTGTGGGGATTGCTCAAATTGAGTTTTTCCCAAATTTTGGAGCATTTTGGCCCGTGGCCAAAGAGAGCGAATTTCTCTTTGGCAACAGGTCAAGGGGGGATTGTTCTTCTCCCATTTTTGCAAGCCAATCCAAAAATAGCCTTTTTGTGAGAAAGTGATCAAATAGGAATTTTTCCCTTTTAGTTGTCAAAAAAGGGGTTCAATTTTATCGTTTTATTGGAATTAGTGAATTATGTAAGCGATTGCTTCATAATTTTCTTTCCTTACAATTTAGGGAAAACCTCGGTGATCAAAAGAGCAAAATTCGTCTCTTTCAAGAACAGGGGAAAAACATTGAGGTGAGGGATTCTGCCGAAATTGGGTGACCTCTCCCCTTGCTCCTTTGCTTTTCGATCCAGAAGCATGATAGTAGCCTGTTAAAGGCGTTAGGGAATCATGATAATAGTGGCATGCGTAGGAGATAAATATTTTTTTATGATGAATATGGAAATAATTGCAGGCGTAGATGTAAACAATTGTTGTGATCATGTCAGGGTGTAACCCTAGGAATCATGTGAAAGCATAAGGAAAAAGAAATGCATGTTGGTAGTAAGACTTAGGAGAAAACCTAGATTTAGGTTTAACGAGTGGCATGATGACCTAGGAGATACACCTAGGTGGACGAGTGGCATTAACTTAGGAAATAATCTAAGGTTAAGAATAGAGTGTTAAACATAGAGTTAGAGAACTCTAGGTTAAACAAGTTATGGAACTTAGGTAAAGGAACCTAAGACGAACTAATAGGGTTAAACTCTAGTGATGAAATAGAGTTAGTGCAACCCTAGGTTAAACATGGAACAGAAAAAATAGAGTTAGTAAAACTCTAGGATTCAGTGAGAAATCAGGAAACAGGGGGATTAGATTCCCAAGTTAGAGAATTAAATAATGTAACCCCAGAAAGTCATAGGACATCTGGGTAAATGGATCAATTAGTTTAACTCCGATCAGAGTTAAATGAAAGAAAATGGAAATAGGGTTAATAAGCTCTAAGTTAGATAAAACTAAAAGTAACTAGTGTCCTAGTGACATAGTGCAATGATATAGTGCAACCTTAAGGGTAATTGAAGCTTAGGGTTGTGAATTGAGAACAAGTAAGGAAAGTGTAGAAGTGGCTAGGAAACTAAAGATATTGCCAAGTGGCAAAATAAGTGGAATTGGAAATGAACAAGTTGTTCAAACTTAAATTGGTGTTAGAGACACCCAAATTATCCTAGGGTAAAGAACTTAGGATAAAAGAAATAAAGCTTAAATGAAAGCCAAAAGTGGCTAATAAGCAAGACAAGCAAATTGCTCGAGAGAGAGCTAAAAGTGATTAATAAGAAAGACAGGCAAATTGCTTGAAATAAAAAGATAAAAGTAAAAGAGAAGAATTGAGAAATGAATGCTAACGGGAGGGTTGAGCATATGTCACTCCCGGGTAGATGAGTGCCAAGGTGCTTTAAAGTCATCTGAACCTAAAGTGTAAAGAGAGTGGTTAAAGAAAGAGAATGATTAATGAAAGGTAAAAAAAAAAGGATAAGATAAAATATATTGGGCCGAGCACTACGGGAGGCGATGCCACAACCTGTTCTTGTTTGATTGGGGTTGTAGGCATGCGTCTTTTGGAACCCTCGGACCCGGTAAATGTAAACTGCAAAAGAAAAGCCTAAATGGCTATTGGGAGGGTGGAGCATAGGTCACTCCCAAGTTAATTAAAGAATTAAAGCTAAGTTGCCAACGGGAGGGTTGAGCATATGTCACTCCTGGGGGAAGTGTGTGAGCAAGACTCAGCTTCCCAAGTAAAGGCAAAACAAAGAGCTAAAGGCAAAAGAAAAGATAAAGATAAAACGGACGGACCTACGGTGAGAAACGTGGCCCATGTTGGAGTTGCAGGCAATGCCCCTCTCCCGGGTAGAGACCCGTTCGGGACGTTTCTTCCGTAGGACGGGGTAACACTTGCGGGTGTTATCGGCAACCTTAGAAATCTTATCTTATGGTAGCAGGACTACCGGGCTGGGGCCCGTTGGATAAGAATTTCTGAGGGTTAACTTGAACTAAAGCACCAGAATTTAAAGAATAAAGAGAAATTAGAGTGGCCAAGGTGGCCGGGTTAGTTTGACCCTGTATACAGCGGCATAGTGGCCGAGTTGGTGCTTAGCAGCCTAGTGTGGCTAGACAGAGTAGTGCTGGGACGATGAGTGTACACATATAGTGTAGTGATATATTATATTGCATAGCCGTATTTTGATATTGAGGATTTTAGTTTCCTAGCACTATTATTATTGCTTCCATTGGACCAAGTGGTGTAGGACACTTTTTCTCGGTGGTTGAACCCACTGGGAACTCTGTCGTAGTTCTCACACCCCTTGGGTGACCTCCCCACAGGTTCAGGTATGGATACAGCGATCGAGACGGATACAGATGCAGTCAGCGAGGCATTCGACAGGGGCAAGTGCCCAGCAGCATAGAGACCTAGAGGGTCTAGCAGAGGTATCCCTTTTTATATATTTCTTGAGTGAACCTTGTATGGTGAGGACATTATGTAAAAGAATTATAATAATTTTATTTGCAAGTTCAGAAATGTAAAGTGTAATAAATTTAAATTATGGTTCACTCCTGTATGCTTTTATTACCGCTTAAACTGTTTGTTTATTAAATGAAAGTTCAAATTAGTAGTGATTTTTCATACTCTGATACTGAGCTTCCGCATATACTTGTTGTATGATTATGGATGTTACCGTTCCTTTCGGGTAGTGAAAGGTCATACCCGATTGGCGGGTCAGTTGGCATGCCCGAACCGTACTAAGTGGCGGACTCGGGGCGTGACACGCGGTCCACGGAGTGCGCAGGCGGCGCCTCGGGGCGCGTGCGCGCAGAGGCGCCAGGCGGCGCGGTCGGCCACACATGGCCGCACTCGAGTGCGGGCCATGTGTCGGCCCGCCGTTGGCGGGCCGTACCTACCGCCTTTGACCGTGAGGGACGCGTGGCGCGCTGAGGAGGCCCTTGCACCGCTGTTCCGTGTTGCAGGGACACGTGGCATCACCACAAACTTTCAGGCGCGTCGGACCGGCTTGGTGCAACCGCCTTAGCGCATTCGGGCGCCCAAAACTTGGCGCCCGAATCCGGCCCAAGGGTGTTGCGGGCTGGGCCTATAAATAGGGGACTTTGGGGCCCCACTTAGCTCTTTTTCTGAGCAGTTTTTCATAGTGACTTCTTCTGGAATTTTCTTCCTCCACCTGAGATACATTTCACAGAGCCTTCTTGGGATTTTTAGGGGCACATTTCCCGAGGTTTGCTATTTTGCGGCACGGCGCGACGCTTGTTCACCGGCGACCCGTTTCGTCCCTTTTCAGTGTACGGACTCCCCCGGCTCACCCCGACCTCCGATTCGGGCGATTCTTGCGCTGTTGGACTCTCGACAGGTAGGGCTCCGATTTTGGTGTTTGAGTTTCCTCTATTTTCTTGTGGATTTTGGAGTTTCCGGAGATTCTTTGTGACCCATTTTTCTTCGCGGAGTTTTGGACAGCACTTGATTGTTTTTGCTAAATCTTTGCGCACAGGCATTGGATCGAGGCGTTTCAGGAGGCGTTTCTCATCTACATTTCGCAAGGAATCTCCTGGATTTTTCTCAAATTTTTTTGGATTTTTTCCAAAGGTGAAAATCCCCTTTTTCTGTAGTTCTTTGGTACAGAATTTCTGTACAGTTTTTGTTGGAGTGTTTCCCTTGCCGAATTTGTATCTCAGCGTAGGAAGCTCGGTTTTGAACGTGCAGGTACTCGGTTCGACCGGTTCGTCGTGAGGATCGCGATAGTATTTTTGTTGGAATTTTCCGAGCACTTTTAGCAGGTGAAAATAGGGAAACTCTGAACTGATGTTTTTGGGCAGATTTTTGGAGCAATGTATGATTAAATTTATGTACAATCTTTTGGGGAACTTTGTGAAGTGTCGAGGTGACCGTGTGGGTCGAGCGTGGACTTCATTTTGGGACAGGGATTTAGCGCTCGAGGTGGCTACCGTTGTCACCTCTTACTTTTGATCACCCACTAGGCATACTAAGAGATGTTCCTTATCATGTTGATTGTTATATCGGCAAAATGAACCCAGCATGCTTGTATGAAAGTATTGATTGGTTGTTGGCTCATGCATCTTTAGAGGACTAGTTGTTAGTTAATTATTATTTCTTGGAAAAAGGATAAATTGCTTAAACCTACTGGTAATAATGGGTTAAAACAATGTCACGCTTTATGTTTAATTGGGAGACTTATACATGTGTATAAATTAGCTTATAGCATATGGGTACTATAGATATTTAAACAAAGGCATACTGTAATTCTTGTAAGAATTGGAACACTGAGATCATTTGTTCAGTAAAGGACGTTTGCATGCTTGTATGGTCACCTAGTTATGCCACCTTTTTTTGCTACACTATCATGCTGGAACTGACTTAGGAGAAACCATGATTTTTATTTTTCTCCAGTTATCTAGACTTAGAGGATAGTACGCCCGGGTTCGAGCAGGGGCTGGGATAGTGTAGTCAGATATTTGGGATTTGGGACGGGCAGGCTGTGATGGCAGGGCATTGCGGCAACCGCAGATTTTGGGCGGTTGACCGGATAGTTGTTATTGCATCAGGTCGGGGAGAGGATTTGGGCTTCTTGTAGTGGATGGTTCTTTTCCATTTTGATCAGTGTCATGATCCAGTCCTGCGGACTTATTCTCCTTGGATACTTATTACACAGGCATTTTACTCGTGTGGGTCGCTCCCCTCGAGTGCCACTCCAGAGTGCGCGATATGCAGACTTTGAGTCCTTGAGACTCATATCCCCTATCGGTGTTATGCGTAGGCTGGCATACCCGATTTGGTAGGTATCGCAGGCAGTACCAATGTTTACTGGAGTATAGATTGGATTTAGTCAGGCAGGCTTTTATATTCTGATGCATACTTTTAGCTATCTTTTTAGCTGGGCATTTTAGAGGCATAGTGGTAGCTTCTTCATCAGTAGTTTTACTTATAGCTTACCACCTTTGTTTTATTTTCGCCTCTGGTAGTCCTTGTGGGTGTGTTTGAGTTTGAGGTCTACCCACTAGGGGAGGCTACTGTTTTTATAGTAGTTCTCACCCCCCACTGTTTTTCCTTTTCTTTTTCCCTTTGTTTTGCAGAGTCATCTGCCAAAGTTGCGGGACCCTCTTTCCAGGATCGAGGTAATTAAGAGGATCGTTGACTAGATAGCTACTTCCCAAATGCCGAGTTCAGTAGTTTTGATGTATCCCCTGTACACTCAGACGGTTGTATTTTTTCTTTTATTTTGGGTCTGGCTTTGGCCAGCTGGATGTATTTATTTTGTGAGCTGGGAGAGACACATGTATATTTATGAGAGCTATATTGTACTTTCTTTTCTAGTATTAGTATGAGATGTACTAGTTTTAGTTTAGCTCTGTTTTATGCTCCTTTATTATATATTTATATCTGAGCAGGTTACCAGTGCTTCGTGTACACGAAAAATTCTGTATGCACGGTGGATCTGTGGACGAGCCCGGGTTCTGGTTTACACCCTGGGCGTGACAGATTAGTTTGGTATCAGAGCTTAGGGATAGATCAGTTGGGACTTAGGAAATCCTAGGCTTTCGACAGACCCTAGGACGGCAGGGCGTGAGTGGCACGATATTTTGCGAAAGTCGGGAATTTATTATTAAAACTCTTCCTGTGAGTGAAGAGGGACTGGCATATCCTATTTCTGGTGGACTATTATGTTGGCTGCAGACAACATAAGGTTACAGAAATAGGAGGATGGCCATGACTTTCGCTGGATTGGGTCGAGAGTGGTTTTGTTTATTGACCCGTGGTTTCTTGTGTGGCAGGATGCCTCCTAGGCGGCAGATCCCTACCCGGAGGACTCCTACACCCCCGGAGGAGCCGGAGCAGTCCGGACCTTCCGAGATTAGTGAGCTGAGGGCCATGGTGGCCCAGTTGGCGGAGAGTCACCGCCGACAGGAGCAGAGGTTTGAGCAGTTGCTTGCCCAGGTTGGGGCACCTCCCCCTACTACTGTAGAGGCCCTGGTACCACCAGTTGTACCGCCGGCTATTCCACCAGTCCCTACGGCATCGTCATCGAGCAGTGGGGCTCAGGAAGAGATCAGGCCATTGACCCTAGCGGAGGAGCAGGAGTTTGCTGACAAACTCACCCAGTTTTGTCAGCGAGGACCGCCTAGATTTTCAGGGCGGAGCACTCACCCATGGGAGATTGGATCGTGGCTAGCAGCAATGGAGAAGTTATTTCGGGACTTCTTCATTGACCATAGATTCAGGGTGCATATGGCAGTACACTGTTTAGAGGGGGATGCAGATGCCTGGTGGCGTCGGGTTGAGCCTTTGGAGTTCCAGATTACCCGACAGCTACCTTGGTCAGAGTTTAGACGGATGATTCTGGATACTTATCAGCAGGGTGACCGGACAGTATTGGACTATTTCCAGGAGTTCACGCAGTTGCTCAACTGCGTACCCTATGTTGCCAGGGATGGACCGCACCAGGTGGAGCTCTTTGAGACGGGTCTGCGCCCAGTGATCTATACCATGGTGCATGCCCAGAGGCTACAGACTTTGGCAGAGGCAGCAGATCATGCGCAGTGGGTTGAGAGGGGAGATCACGTTGTCGCTAGACGTGGGGGCTCGGTCGCTCAGAGTTCTGAGAGGAAGCGACCAGCGCCAGACGATAGGGGACAAGCCAGTTCCTGGAGACCGCCCCGACCGGCACTGCCTCAGTTTACGGGCCGTGGGCGTTCGGAGCGGCGAGGGCCTGGGGGATCCCAGAGGCCCCCACAGCACCAGCAGTAGCCCCAGCGACAGCAGCAGCACTCGCAGCAGCAGAGGTCACAGTCGCGACAGCAGGGGTCACAACAGCAGAGGCAGCAGCAGCAGCAGTCGAGGCAGCCCCAGTCTGCGGTTAGGTGCATCTTTTGTAGGGGACAGCACTCGTCGGATACTTGTGACCAGATGTATGGCCGCTGTTATCGGTGTGGACAGTCTGGCCACATCCGAGTTACTTGCCCTTTCTCGACACCGCAGGCTCCTTCTTCAGCATCAGTTCCTTTTGTGCCCCAGTAGCGGCCCTATGCTCCAGTGAGCAGGGCTCCTTCCTCCCACCCTGCAGACTACAGACCTCCGGCACAGAGCGGGCGAGTCTATGCCGCCCAGGTAGAGGACTCCTCGACAGCCGACCACGTGGTGGCAGGTATCACTTTACTTTTTGGTACTAGAGCTCGCACTTTATTTGATACCGGTGCATCACATTCTTTTATCAGTAGATCATTTGCATCATCTCATGGACTAGAGTTAGGTCGGTTGCCACATGCATTAGAGGTGCAGTTTTCGAGCATACATTGCATGTAGAGGAGTGTTGTTGGTCTTGTCCAGTGCAGGTTGAGTCTTGGATTTTGCCAGCGGACCTGATGGTCCTTAGTCAGCAGCGAGATTTCGACATAGTACTTGGGATGGATTGGCTGGCTCGCTATTTCGCGACGATTGATTGTGCCGCGAGGACTGTGACTTTTAGCGAGCTAGTCCAGGAGGTGTTTGTTTATAGGGGGTGCCAGAGTGCTTTCTTCGCCTCAGTAGTTTCGACTTCTCGTGCGAGGCAGATGATGCGCAGTGGATGCGTGGCCTTTTTGGCATGTGTGGTTAAGGAGCCTACGGCGGCACCGGGACTCGCGGATATCCCTATTGTCCACGAGTTCCCGGATGTGTTTCCACCGGAGCTGATTAGCATGCCGCTGGATAGGGAGATCGAGTTTTTGATTGACGTAGTTCCAGGAACTGCGCCAATCTCTAAGGCTCCTTACCGAATGGCACCGGCTGAGCTGCGAGAGTTAAAGGCGCAACTTCAGGACTTAATGGATAAAGGTTTTGTGAGACCAAGTGTATCGCCTTGGGGAGCGCCGGTGCTATTTGTGAATAAGAAAGATAGTTCACTTCGACTTTGTGTTGATTACCGCGAGCTGAATAAAGTGACCATCAAGAACAAGTATCCTTTGCCGCACATTGATGACTTATTCGATCAGCTGCAAGGGTCTTGTGTCTTCTCCAAGATTGATTTACAGTCTGGTTACCACCAACTGAAGGTGAAGGCCGAGGACATTCCAAAGACGGCATTCAGGACAAGGTACGGGCATTATGAGTTCACCGTCATGCCATTTGGATTGACAAATGCCCCTGCTGCTTTTATGGATTTAATGAACAGGATCTTTCGACCATACCTGGATCGGTTCATCGTTGTATTTATTGATGATATCCTGATTTATTCCCGGAGTGATGTGGAGCACGAGGAGCACCTGAGGATTGTGCTGCAACTTCTCAGAGAGAGGAAGTTGTATGCCAAGTTATCTAAGTGCGAATTTTAGCTTCGGGAGGTTGTCTTTTTGGGCCATGTGATCTCAGCCGCAGGAGTGGCAGTAGACCCGGCGAAGATTGAGGCAGTCCGGGACTGGCCCCGACCGACGACGGTATCAGAGGTTCGCAGTTTTATGGGCCTAGCCGGATATTACCGTCGGTTTGTGGAAGGTTTTGCGAAACTTTCCACACCCCTCACTCGTCTGACACGTAAAGGGATTAAGTTTATTTGGAGTGAGGATTGCCAGAGGAGCTTTGAGGAATTAAAGAACAGATTGATGTCGGCTCCTATCCTTTCCCTCCCTATCATGGGGAAAGGATATGTGATTTACAGTGATGCATCGCACAGTGGACTTGGTTGTGTGCTGATGCAGGAGGGTAGGGTAATCGCTTATGCCTCTCGGCAACTGAAGGATTATGAAAAAAATTACCCTACCCATGACTTGGAGCTAGCTGCAGTGATTTTCGCGTTGAAATTATGGCGCCATTATCTGTATGGGGAGTGTTAAGGAATTTGTGTTGGCGTATTTCGTGAAATTGGTTAAGTCTTGAAGATTGAAGATGAAGAAGTTTGGATCATATACCTCAATCTCAAGAAAGAAGAATTCAAAAGGATCAGGTATATTTAACTAAATATTTTTGGTGATCCGAATACTTCTTATAGAGTAGAAACACTTGGATGAATGTTTGATTGCATAAAGTTAAAAAACTGGACATACTACATGTTCAGGATCCGGATCGGACATCACAGTCCGGACCCCGAACACAGGTAAGTTCATGCGCAATTCCAGTCCGGACATTGGTTATTTTAGTTCGGACCCCGAACGTGGAATTTGCAGGAATTGCATGAACAGTCCGGACCGTGGAAATTTCAGTCCGGACCCCGAATGTCTTCTTTTCTGGAAAAAGTCTATTTCGCTGAAATAGTCCGGACCGCCGATTTCCAGTTCGGACCGCCGTCCTGTAAAATTCCAGAAATGGTTAGTTTTTTATCCTTATCTTCTTCCAATGGTTTCTAGCCTATAAATAGACCCTATGTTTCATTTTCTAGGAAAACGAAAAATAACGAAAAAATACGACCGAAATAGAAAAATCCACATATAGAGAAGAAAGGAAATCAATAGATTTAATTCTATGTTTCTTCATCTATATTGATTAATTTGATTCTAGATTTTCCAAACTCAGATTTTGAATAGAATCAAATTAATGAATACTTAGATGGTATTTTCGATCTATTTCTAATCTAAGTATTCGGCGGATCATCACCACACAAAAACAACGATTTTCCCAAAAATCGGCGCGTGGACTCGCGTGGCCTTGTGGATTCAAGGTGCTACCGCTCTCATGGATTCGGAGCGAGGTACGTTCGTGGATTCGAGACGTGCTGCTGGGTGAAGACCGTGGGTTCAGTCGGACGTCGTGGATTCGACGTTGGACGCCATGGATTCGGCGTTGGGCACTGATCGTGGATTCGAGAAGCGTTGCAGAGCGAGCGGAGAAGATCTACTAGGAGCGTATGGAAAAGGTTGAGTCGTAAGTGTGTACGGTATATCACCTTGTACGTGTTTTAATTCTAGTGGATTTCGCCGTGTTATCGGTCCCGTGGTTTTTTACTCCGGTTTGGAGTTTTTCCACGTAAAAATCGTGCGTGTTATTTTTTATTTCCGCATTGGGTTTTATTGCGCAATGATTTTTTGAGTGTTTACTGTTTACACCTATTCACCCCCCTCTAGGTGTTTTTTCCCCTATTTAGATCCAATTAATACATAATCCAACAAGTGGTATCGGAGCGGGAATAGGGTTGTAAACAATGGTTGAATGTGGAAACATCAACAGACCCCCATTCTTCGATGGAACAAATTATGCCTACTGGAAAGTACGGATGAAAGCCTTTTTAATTTCCATCGACGAACGGGTGTGGCAATCAATTGAATTAGGATGGTCTAATCCAACTGAAATTATTGCTGATGTTCTGTCACGCCCCGGGTCGAAACTGCGACCCGTACTCGCCAACAGATCCGCCGCCCATACGGGAAGCCCCGTATGAACGTAGCGTCTAACCTGCAAAAGATCA